>CM057834.1:68650124-68844018 GCA_030068075.1 Paguma larvata | reverse complement strand
TTGGCTTAGGTCATGATCCCAGGGTCGTGGGATTGAGCTCTGCATCAAGTTCTGTGCTGAGCATGGAGCTGCTTGAGATTCTCTCTCTCTCTCCCCCTCTCCTCTGCTCATACTCTCTAAAATAACCCCACAAATGTAGATGTAGATATAAGACAACTTTAAATATGCTGTAATACACATAAAAAATATAGAAGCGTGAACTTTAGATTGGTAACATTATGTTATTATTATTACATTGTTAACATTATTCTGGATGTGGGGAGGATGCAGAAAGTCTTTTGAAGTAGACAAAAGGAAAAAAGAAAAAGACTGCATGAGCACACATACACACACTACCAAGATGCCTAAGTTTATGCTGCCTATAGATAAATTTATGTCTGTGTTGTATAGATGTTAATAAAAATGAAAAGGCAAACTAGTTATTTCTGAAATAATGAGATCTAACATTTATGAAACTTTTACTTTGGTCTTGTGCTTAGCACTTCATCAGCATCAGCTCATGGAAGTAATCCTCACTGACTGGCTATGTAAATTTAACTCATGAGAGTATTTCTCAATTCTTCACCCAACTTTGTTAAAATCTGAGCGAATATTACTTTGTTTACTGTTCATTTATTCACCTGACCTGTGATGGAGGACATTGATCACTGCTTAATAAAGCAGATAAACCATATCTGCTTGCATATTATCTTCACTCAACGTTCATCTTCATTCTTTCCCTCATAAGCACTCAACATTGCTAGGATCAGAAAGGAGGCTTGGCTAGGGAAAAATGGATAAGAAATGCACACATATAAAAAAGAGCCACTGGAAAATAAGTAGGCAATAATTTGGCAGTGAATTCCAAAATAAAACATGCTGTTAGGTTACATGACATTACTATACATGAGAATAAAAAAAAGTGGGTTCACGAAGTGGTTTTTAAGATCACAATCTCTAAGATTTCCTAATTCTATCCCTTCTGCTCATGAATATTCAGATTTGAAAATCTATGCTCCTGTTTTTATCCTCTGCCTTCTAGCAAATGGTAGGTATATATTTATGTATATTACTTCTCCACTGATGCAAATTACCCCAACACAGTGGTTTAAAAACAGTAACATTTACCATTTAATAGTTTCTGTAAACAGAAAGTTGGGCATGGTTTAATTGGCTTCTCTGGCTCTGGGTCTCTCAAAAGGATGGCGGCATCTCATGGCTCCACTGTGAAGGATCTGATTCCCACCTCTCTAAGATTACGGATAGAATTCAAATTTCAGATCTGATATTCTTCTTTTAGTTAGATCGTTTCTTGATGAAACACAAAGCCATAATGGATAATCCCACATCTCAAGGAACTGCAAGTTGCCTCTAGAACAATCAGTAGCCTCTAGCATCTAAGGGTGACCTCTTATTGAACATAAGCAAAAAGTTGGGATCCTCAGTCACGCAAAGAAATGAATTCGCCAACAGTCTGAATGAGCTTAGAAGCAGATTCTTCCCCAGTAGAACTTCTAGATGAGGGCTCAGTCCAGAAGAAACCTTTTAACTCTGAGCACAGGATTCAACTACCCTGTACTTGGATTCCTGACCCATGTGAACTGTGAAATAATAAATGCATACATTTCTTATGCTGTTAAACTTATAATTTGTTGTGCACACTGAAAATAATTATAGTATTTATTCTTTTTTTTTTTTTAGACAGAGAGAGAGAGTGCAAGCAGGGGAGAGGCAGAGAGAAGGAGAGAGAGAGAATCCCAAGCAGGCTTTGCGCTGCCAGCACAGAGCCCAACACAGGGCTTGATCTCACAGTGACATCATGACCTGAGCTGAAATCCAGAGTTGGACGCTTAACCAACTGAGCCACCCACAAAACCCTGATTATTCTTCTTGAAAATGTATCACATTTTCCTGATTCTTTGTATATCAGGTAATTGCAGATTGTATTCTGGATATTGACTGCTATATTGCAAAGACTCTGGATTCCTTTATATTCCTTTGAAGAGCATTGGTATTTTTTTTGTCTTGGTAGGTAATTAGCTTGATTTGATTTTCAAATTCAAAACTTTGCCTCAACTATAGTATCTAATGTCAGTTCCACTTTCAGTTCTTAAGTATAATTCAGATACCTGAAAGAGTTTACATACAGAATCTAGGATTTCTCTTCCCTAGCTCTTTAATTATCATGGTTATTTGTCATTTTGTCAGACAGTGGCTATCTTGAGGTGTTCTCTGACTCTTCACACCAGAAAGATCATGATTTTATACTGAAACTTCAACTTTCTGACTTTAGTCCAAAGCTTACAAAAACCAGTAACTCAAATCATGCCATTTCCTTCCTTCATTCAAGTTTTTACTTCCCTCCAAAATATCTCAAGTTTTGTCCATCGTATTTATCTATAGTCTTAAGGTACTATTTGTTGTTGCTGTTGTTGTTTTGTTTTTTTGCACTGCCAGCACAGAGCCCAACATACGGCTTGATCTGGGTGACAAGTAGTATTTTCTCCGAAATTGATCATTGTAATGTGTGAGAGGACTAGTCCCTTAGAAGCTTATTTCCCCTGATAGGAAGCAGACCTACCAAACCTATACTTTGATCAAGAGATCACAGGTGCAAAATACTAAGCCTTTCATTTTATTTAACTGTAAGCTGTATCATTCAATCTAAATCATTCTCTTATGTTTATAGACCAGCTCATGTTCTGTAACAAAACACCAATCATATTGCTGTGAAGTATCAATAGACTCAAAGGCTTGCTAAAAATATGGTATATATGTTTAATGTGTATTCAGACTTATACAATAATATGTCTCTTTGTGTTTCTTCAGAATTTTCAGTGAATGAGTATTTAAAAAACCATGTATTCTGCCTTTTGGACCCTTACTATATATTGAACCCATAACATGTGTCTATTATTCTTCATATATATTCAGAGCATATCTCATAACAGTTCCTTTGGAACCATTATCCAATGTATGCTGTGAATGCATATTAACAGTGGAATACATTTGCATAATAGGAGTTCATTTTGAATACATAGCAAAATCTTTATAAAAATATAGTTATAATATTCAAAAGCTATTCACTTAAACACATTACTTACTATTCTACCATTTATTAAATCTATTTTTAAAATTTACTGTAGAAATTAATAGAAAACTCAGGCTTTCAGGGGATTATATGATCAAAAAAAAAGTTTTTTTAAACTAGATCCTTCCTGCTGGTATCCTCAAGAGAATACAGCAATATTATAGGTAAAAGAATTGGCAACTTTATTTGTCACCAACTTATTTTCATCGTGCTCATCACATAGCTGTTATTTTTAAAGGTTGTCTAATAGACATCAAAGTTTGGATAAACCTAAGTCCCCCAATTCTCCAAGTTGTACATGAAATTACATCTATAGCCATTTAACAAATCATATGGTATCAGAGCTAGCTAGTTTTTCATCAACTACAAGAATCCAAAAATTACCTAAGCTCATATTGTGAACCCAACAGGTCCTTAACTTTCCTGACGAATCTTTGAAGGCCATCTGGTCACCAAGTAAATAGAGGCAGAAGATCTGTAAATTGTGCGATTTTAAATACCTTAGATAGTGTTCCAGGGCCTTAAAATGAATGACTTTATGCAACTGAGAAATAACAAAGGCTCTCTAGAAAGTATTTTATGTCCCATTAGTACAATGAAATTAAATTTCACACTAGTACAAAACAAAAAAGATAGACCTCTGCTTTCAGGCAGTGTGTTAGCATGAGCATGAAATCTAAGACATCTAGTTGGGAGACTCCAATTATGAACAGTGTACCAAAGTGACTTCATAATCTAGATAATGTTGCTTTAGCCAGTAGTCACTACTGTCATTAATAAGTACTCATGGGTTAATACAAAAATTAAACATTTGCTACTAGGCATTTAAGTAAATTTAATACTGTCTTAACTTCAAAAGACAGCACTCTCTTAAATCCAAAATTTTCCATTAATGAAGTAGATTTTTCTTAAACATGACAAGATTACTATTAAAATTATTAAAAGTATAGGGGTGCCTGGGTGGCTCAGTCGGTTGAGTGGCTGACTTCAGCTCAGGTCATGATCTCACAGTCTGTGAGTTTGAGCCCCGCGTCGGGCTCTGTGCTGACGGCTCAGAGCCTGGAGCCTGCTTCATATTCTGTATCTCCCTTTCTCTCTGCCCTTCCCTTGCTCATGCTCTGTCTCTATGTCTCTCTAAAACAAAATAAAAACGTTAAAAAATTTTTTTAAAGTATAAAAAATATCTGTAGAAATGAGTATTGAAAAGAGGGACAGAAACAAACAAGGATACCTATTCTCTCTACTTTTATTCAAAATAGTATTAGAGGTTCTAACCACAGCAATTAGATGAGAAAAATAAAGGGCATCCAAATTGGAAAGGAAGAAGTAAAACTGTCACTATTTGCAGATGACATCATTTTATATATAGAAAACTCCAAAGACTTCAGCAAAAAAACTGAAGTTAGAATTCATCAATGGATTCAGTAAAGTTGCAGGATACAAAATCCATATATAAAAAATCACTTGTGTTTCTATATACTAGTAACTAAGTAGCAGGAAGAACATTTAAAGTAATAATCTCATTTATAATTACATCAAGAATAAAACCTAGGAATAGATTTCACTAAGGAGATAAAAGACCTATACAATGCCAACTTTAAGACATTTGATGAAAGAAACTGAAGAGGATCCAAATAAATAGAAAGATATTTCATGCTCATAAATTAGAAGCATGAATATTATTAAAATGTCCACACTACCTGGGGCACCTGGGTGGCTCAGTCGGTTAAGCATCCGACTTCAGCTCAGGTCATGGTCTTGTGGTTGGTGAGTTTGAGCTCCATATCAGGCTCGCTGCTGTGAGCCTCTCAATACAGAGCTGTCTTCTAATCCTCTGTCCCCCTTCCTCTGCCCCTCACCTGCTTGTGCTCTCTCAAAAATAAATATTAAAAAAACTCCGTATTACCTAAAATGGTCTACCAATTCAATAAAATCCCTATCAAAATCCCAATACCATATATTTCATAGAACAATGACAATCAAATCTAAACTTTGTTTGGAACCACAGAAGACCCCAAATAGCCAAAGCAAACTTGAGAAAGAAAAACAAAGCTGGAGGTGGCATGCTTTCTAATTTCAAACTATATTACACAGTTAGAGTAATTAAAACAGCATAGTATTGGCATAAAAACAGATACATCAATGAAAAAGTACCAAGAATCCAGAAATAAATCCAGTCATGTATGGTCAATTAACTTATGACAAAGGAGCTAAGAATACAGAACAGGAAAAAGATAGACTCTTTAATAAACGGTACTGGAAAAATTAGACAGCCACATGCAAAAAAATTATTTTATATTAATATTATTTTATATCAGATGCAAAATTAACACAAATGGATTAAAGACTTTAAGGTAAAGCCTGAAACCAAAAAACTCATAGAAAATAAAAGCATACAGGTTAAGTTCCTTGACATAGGTATTAGTGATGATTATTTTGGGTTTGACACAGGAAGCAAAGGCAACAAGAACAAAGATAACCAAGTGAGATTACATCAACCTAAAAAGCTTCTGCACAGCAAAGGAAACCATTAACAAAAACAAACAAACAAAAAGAACAGAACAAAACATCGAACAAACAAAAAAAGATCAACGTACCAAATGGGAGAAGATATTTGCACATCATTTATCTGATAAGGGTTAATATCCAAAATACATAAAGAACTCCTATGACTCAATAGCAAAAACAAAACAAAAAACAAAAACAAAAACAAAAACCCATGTCTGATTAAAAAAATGGGCAGAAGTTGTGAATAAATATTTTTTTTAAAGAAGACATATACAGATAGCCAACAGATTCATGAAAAGATGTTCAACATCACTGCTCACCAGGAAAATGCAAATCAAAATCACAGTATTACCTCACACCTATTAGAACAGCTATTATCAAAAAGACAAGAAATAACAAGTGTTGGTGAGGTTGTGGGGAAAAGGATACCCCTGTGCACTATTGACAGGAATGTAAACTGGTTCATTCACTATAAAAGAAAAAAACAGTTTGGAAATTCCTCAAAAAATTAAAAATAGAACTACCATATGATTAGCAGTTCCAATTTGGGTATTTATCCAAAGGAAATAAAAACAGTAACTTGAAAATAAATTTGCCCCCTCCTATCCATTGCACCATTATTTACAATAGCCAAGATGTAGTAACAATGTACATGTCTGTTAATGGATAAATAAAGCATATATGGTACAAATACACAAGGAAATGTTTTCCAGCCATTTGTGACAACACGAATGGACATTTAAGGCATTATGCTAAGTGAAATAAATCAGACAGAAAAAGACAAATACCATAAAATCTCAGATGTAGCCTCTATAAATCCAAACAAAAACCCAACTCATATACAGAAAGCAGTTTGGTGGTAGCCAGGGTTGGTGGGTGGGGAGTGGGTAAAATGGGTAAAGGGGGTCAAAAGTTACAATCTTCCAACTATAAAATAAATAAATGTGATGTAACATACAGCATGTTGATTGTAGTTAATACTGTATTACGTCTTTGAAAATTGTTGAGAGTAGATGTTCAAAGTTCTCATCACAAGAAAAAAAGTTTTATAACTATATGGTGACAGATGTTATCCAGACTTATTGTGGTGATTTCACAGTACATAAACATACTGAATCATCATGTTGTACATCTGAAACTAATATAATGTTATAGATCAATTATATTACAATAAAAGTAGGAACATAGAGAAGTATGTTCATAATATATATTTTAAAGAAAATATTTTTACATGTATTTAATTAATTTATTTAAATTCAACTTAGATAACATACTGTGTAGTACTGGCTTAAGGAGTAGAAGCCTTCACTAACCCATCGCTAACAAATAAAACCCAGTACTCATCCTATTAAGGGCCCTCCTTAATGCCCATCATCCATTTAGCCCAGCCCTCTACCCGCCTTCTCTCCAACAACACTCAGTTTGTTCTCCGTTTTTAAGAGTCTCCTATGGAAAACAGTATGGATTATTGTTGGTCCATAGGGATATTCTTCTTTTATCCTCAATAGCTTATTCTGTTTTCTATAAACTAGTTGATTCCGCTGTACTAGATTTAAAACTCTCGTTTCAAGTAAAATTTTCCCCAACCTGATGTGCAAAATATTTATCAATGAGTAGCTTGCTTTACATTTTATTGGTTCCTGTAAACTTCCTCAGTTTTTGGTGTAATCCTTGACATGTAGTTCCAAGGAGCTGGAAACAGTCTGAAAAACAGTTCAAGAGCCATTCAGCTCTTAGTGGTCAGGAGTTGTGTCTATCTTACAGCTTAAGGTATTTCCTTTATCTTGCAAGGTGCCTGGCTTGAGTATGCACTCCAAATATTCATGAATGAATGAAATTAATACCTTTAAGTGCTGTTCCCTTTGGTAAACTCCTCTAGTGTCATGTAGACAAAGCCTTAATATTTAATTTTGATAGAATTGTTGGGTCAATAAAGACTTATGTGGCATATGAAATGGAATAGTAAAATACATTTTATGGTATTTTTCACAAACAGTATAAAACAAAGATCCCCAGATTGGATGAGAGTCATGGACAGCACGATGGGAGGTATTGTTTGAAGTTCATCTTTACCTAGCAAGTTTTTCATCAAGCCTTGTGTCAGTGGTACCTCATCTGTAAAACTACCTGTCCAGAATCAGTCAGCTCAAGTTGTTTTCAGCAGCAAAATTCATAGAGTAGTACAATCTCAAATGTTATTGAGTATTTCTTAATTGATGAAAAAATAGATACCCTAAGTTATTCTTTTCAGCCATTATATAATTTTGAGGAACAAATGTTCTCAGACATTCTCACCGTGGCTAGGTAATATGGACTGTCACATACTCCACTGCTTATTCTGAATTTCCATTAAGATGACATTGTGCTTGTCCTCTTAATACTTAAGATATAGTTCCATTTTGTCTTTCTTTTAAATAGAAAGAAAAAGATGAAAAGATATAAGAAGAAATGAAAAATGGGGCAAATATTTTAATTCTTACAAAAATAGGTGTCCATTCTTTATAGAAAATGGTAAAATTCTGAAAAACCAGATATAGACAAATGATCTTTTAAAGTAGAAACTCACAAGGCAAATAAAAATCGAGATAGAGGGGATGTTATACAACATGAGAGATCCCTCAGAGTAGGAACCATACGTTCTTGTATTTCTTTCATTTAAAAAAAATTTCCTAGAATTTATCTCAGTATCTGAAAATGTGCTTAGTTAGTATGTGTTGACCAAAAACAATGAAAAGAAAAAAAAGATAAATTTTGGACAGGATATAATTTGAATGTCTGTTAATCATGTAATATTTAGTTGACAAAGCATGGAGACATGGGAAGTGGCCCAAATCAATGTAGACTCCATGCTCTCCCACGTTAGAGAGCCTTTTGAACAGAGTGTATTTCTTACTAGCTAAACCATTGAAAATAAATAATATCATATACTTTATATAATTTTGTAACTCTCTTTCCCCTGTCTCCACTTCCTCTTCTCCCACTGCATAGCCAGGGACGAGTAGGGAAGGGTAGAAGAATTCAGAATAAAGTAGTTCCAAGGTCATCTAATATTAAGTCAACTGGCAAAAAGTATACTAGACAACAAGGATGGTTTTAAGAAATGACAAAGTCAACAATTCTTATTACTAGAGTAAACCCACATGTCGGAATAAAAAGCAAAGTTAAGGGGGACACGATAATACAGAATCCATCAGTTGTTATTTCCCCACTAAAAAAAAAAAAAAAAAAAAAGTGCTAATTCAAACCAGCACATAGATTGGACCAGGCTAAGTGGTTGTACTTTAGTCTATTTCTCAATCACCTGGACTTTAAACCCTGATTGCTCAAGCTCCTTAGTGTGTTCCTCCAGTTCTTTGTGAATCAACAGCCTTCCTTTTCATCCTCCCCACTTCCACCGTCTTACAAACACCCCTACCCCATACTTAGCCTGCGGCAATAGCTTCTCTTCTAGTTTTCCTGGCCTTGCTTTTCTCTGTTCTAATCCACTATAAACACCCAACAGGTTTCAGGATTATATCTTCCTGAAACCCTGAATTACTATTAGTCTCTTCTCTAAAATTTTCTATTTAACCACTTCATTGAAGTTCAAAATCCTCAATCTATCATTCAAGTCTCTGACCTCACTCTCCTTGTCTATCATTGTCTTGCTATTCTCTACCCCAGAAGGGTGCTCACCATCCCTCTGGCATTCCATGCTCTCTCCTCAGTGATACTCAGGCTTGTTTTCTACCTGCACATAATACATTTATCTTCTCTCCACCTTCCCAAACTCTAACTACCTTACTATTATCTCCAATCAAAGTATCTCACATATAACTTTCAATTCTCTGAATCATAGAGTACTGAGAAAGAAGCGGTGTGTAAACTTTGAGAAGACCTTCAACAGCCGTTGTGTTCAGGAAGTGCCTTCCTAACAATTTGAGACTGGAAATAAGTATCAGAAGACGGGCAGAGTTTAAACGAGGAGGCATAGTTCCAACTCCTTCTCTTATAAAGAAAGCCATCTTGGGGAGATGGTAAAACCAGAGGGACCCTAATTCTGTTCTCTGTAACTTACTCTCTGAATCATGAGCCAGTGACTTGATAGGAATTTGGCTCAATTTTCTTCTCACAGAGTGATGACAAGGATTCCTTAGTCACAGGTAGTAAATGTAACCTATGTCCAATACTATTAGTAACATAGCAAAACTGTATCAGTGGTAGGATACTTTAGGAGTACCTTGAATAGATGAATTCAGGATATGACATGAAAAAAAAAAAAAAAGGATCACAAAGAATAAACATCCTGGGACATGAAAAGAAGATCCAAGTAATGCAGTCATCAAGGAGACTCTAATATCGTGGGGCTTTCCATTAGACTCTTAAGCAACTTCATTAACTCCCATCAGCATGCCACAGAGCCAAGCACATTGTAATGGCAATTAATATAATTGTTAACAATGGCTTACTAATTAATAAAAACTGGGCATGGGAGCCTGTTTGGCTCAGTCGGTTGAACATCAGACTCTTGACCTCATGACCCCAGGGTTGTGGGATCGAGCTGGTGTCATGCTTATTCTGAGTTTGGAAACTGCTTGGAGGTCTCCCTGTCCTTCTCCTTGCCACTCTCTTTCAAATAAAAAAAAAATTTTTAGATGGGTAAAATTTTTTCTAAAATTTTCCTGCATAAATTCATAATCCCCACAATATCCCTAATGGTTATATTTATTTTCCCTATTTTGGTAGGAAAACCAGAATGCTCAGAAATTTGGTTATTTGCTTATGCATACAGGTTAAACATTTGTAGAATTTGGTTAATCGGATGGCTCCCTATTTCAACCTCTAGCAGAAATCTCTGCTGTAAACTGTGGTTTACAATTTTCAGTTTCTGGATGGACGTTTTTCAACTTAAAATTGAAAACTTCCACACTGAATGTACCTTTCACCCCTGTTTTTCTGTCTACTCTGCCCTCTAAAAAAAAAAAAAAAAAAAAAAAAAAAAAAAGGATCTCTACTTCCATAATTTTCTTTCATTCTTTTGGTACCTGCCATGTTATGCCTTCAGCTGCCCTGTATTGGGAGACACAGACCAATGTAGAGTTGGCCACTGTGGGCAAAGTGAATGCATTGGTGAGCAGACACTGGGGTGAACCATGTCTTGTAGCAGAATGTACAAGGCTGGCTTCTCAGAGTTCTGTTCTGCTGGGTTGTATTAAAAGGGATTTTCTGTCTGCTTCTACTGTATAAAGGAACTGACGTAGCAACCAATGTAGATAGTGCAAAGGGCCCAAGTCTTTGGATTCAGCAGAATGCTGAAATGAAGAAATTGTATGAAGAGTATCATAATGTAGGTATATTGCAAAGCTTTCTATTCCAAAAAGATTTGAAGGTTTTTCCAGATGTTTCTGGGTTAGATACATGCATTTGAGGTTTCTGATAGGTGAAAAAATAGTTCTTTCTATAATTATAGTTCAGAGCTCACATTACTAAAAATACTTAGGAATAAAACTAACCAAAGATATGAAAGATCTCTATGCTGAAAACTACAATCTACACATTCAATGCAATCCAATCAAAATTGCACCAGCATTCTTCTCAAAGCTGGAGCAAACAATCCTAAAATTTGTATGGAACCACAAATGACCTCAAATAGCCCAAGTAATATTGAAGAAGAAAACCAAAACGGGAGTCATCACAATTCCAAACTTAAGCCTCTACTACAAAGCGGTAATCATCAAGACAGTATGGTATTGACACAAAAACAGACACATAGACCAATTGAATAGAATAGAAAACTCAGAATTGGACCCACAAATGTATGGCCAACTAATCTTTGACAAAGCAGGAAAAAGTATCCAATGGAAAAAAGACAGCCTCTTTAACAAATGGTGCTGGGAGAACTGGACAGCAACATGCAGAAGAATGAAACTAGAACACTTCCTTACACAACTCACAAAAATAAAGTCAAAATGGATGAAGGATCTGAATGTGAGACAGGAAACCATCAAAACTCGAGGAGAAAGCAGGAAAAAACCTTTTTGACCTCAGTCGCAGCAATTTCTTACTTGACACATCTCCGAAGACAAGGGAATTAAAAGCAAAAATGAACTACTGGGACCTCATTAAGATAAACAGCTTCTGCACTGAAAAGGAAACGATCAACAAAACTAATAGGCAACTGACGGAATGGGAAAAGATAGTTGCAAACAACACATCAGATAAAGGGCTAGTATCCAAATTCTATAAAGAACTCACCAAACTCCACACCTGAAAAATGAATAATCCAGTGAAGAAATGGGCAGAAGATATGAATAGGCACTTCTCCAAAGAAGACATCCAGATGGCCAACAGACACATCAAACGATGCTCAACGTCACTCACGATCAGGGAAATTCAAGTCAAAAACACACTGAGATACCACCTCACACCGGTCAGAGTGGCTAAAATGAACAAATCAGGAAACTACAGATGCTGGCAAGGATGTGGAGAAATAGGCACTCTCCTACACTGTTGGTGGGAATGCAAACTAGTGCAGCCACTCTGGAAAACGGTGTGGAGATTCCTTGAAAAAATGGAAATAGAAATACCCTATGACCCAGAAAAAGCACTGCTAGGAATCTACCCAAGAGATACAGGAATATTGATGCATAGGGGCACGTGTACCCCAATGTGTATAGCAGCACTTTCAACAATAGCTAAATCATGTAAACAGACTAAGTGTCCATCAACTGATGAATGGATAAAGTAGATGTGGTATATATACACAATGGAATACTACATGGCAACGAGAAAGAATGAAATCTGGCAATTTGTAGCAATGTGGATGGAATTGGAGGGTATTATGCTAAGTGAAAAAAGTCAGTCAGAGAAAGACAGATACCATATGTCTTCATGCATAGGTGGACTTTGAGAGACTTAGCAGAAAACCATGGAGGAGGGGAAGGGAAAAAAAAGTCAGAGAGGAAGGAAGACATAACCTAAGAGACCCTTAAAAACTGAGAACAAACTGAGGGTTGGTGGGGGGATGTGGGAGAGGGGAGAGTGGTGACAGGCACTGAGGAGGGCACTTGTTGGGACAAGCACTGGGTGTTACATGAGACCAATTTGACAATGAATTATAATCAAAAAAACAAACAACAGCAGCTCTATATTTAAGTCTCAGGGGTGCTGGGAAACAGTGATATGGGATTCTGAAATTTTTTGTGGGGGTGGGGAGAAAAAGAGAACAAATGAGCAGGGGATAGAGGCAGAGAGGGAGGAAGCAGGAGAGGGGAGGGCAGAGGAAGAATCTCAAGCAGGTTCCACACTCAGCCCAGAGCCTGACAGCAGGCTCGAACCCATGACCTGAGCCAAAATCAAGAGTCAGATGTTCAACCAACTGAGCCACCCAGGTACCCCCATAACAATTTTCTATGAAGATTAAAGAAATCAATAAAGTTAGTCATATCATGGATGTTGCATGTGTATATTTCTTCTATAGCATCTAAGCTTTTTATTCTGGGTAAACCTCTAATCATACCTATGCTCTTATGTGACTAATAAAAAGTGATGGCACCGATGTGTCAAGATACAGACTCACAATGCTTCTGCATAGACACACTAGTTGAAAATGTGTGTTACAAGGAATTATTTGTGGGACAGAATGTAGAGTTTTAAAATAATAGAACAGTAGAGAAAGCCTAAATGAGAGACAGGGGGTTAGAAGAGGATGAGAAGACAGGGCAGTAGTTGGGGTGGGGGGGAAATCAGCCATGTCAAAGGGCAATTAGGAGCAATGAAATGTTTCCTTATACCCTCTCCTTCTTCTCTCCCCCTGAATCCTTTGGGGGCTGACCACTCTCTCCCCCACTCCACACGGTTCTGTTGGGACTTCCAATCACTATACACTTCCTGTGGTCAAAGGGAGGGAGAGGAGCCACGGCCTACACAGTCACTGTGTGCCAAAGCTGATCCCAAAGAAGATCCTTCTCTGAAATTTACCGAGTTATAGGAAAAGAGAAATCCTCTTTCTCCATGATTCACAAATCTTACGAATATGACTCAGGCTGTGAGTATCTATATTCTTTGCCAAACAGAGAGCATCCGTTTCTACTAAGAGAGAAATAGCCTGATACACAGAAAGAGGCTGACAGCAGAGATGGAGAGACAAGATTTCTAGGAGTTTATGGATTCCTTTCAAACTAAGAATAGACACTTCCCTGTTCTTCCTAGTTCCGTGAGCCAATACATTCTCTTTTTGCTAAAACAAGCATGAGTTGGGGTTTTGACACCTGTGACAAACATCAGGGTTAATATAATAAACAATCACCACAGGTGTTACATACGTTACTATAAAGTCAAGGTGATCAAAAAAAGATGAAGTCAAGAGATTTAGAACGGAAATACAATCTTTTGACTTTTAATCTTTACCAGCGATCTCTGGAAGTGTAATTTTACTTTACTACTGAAGATAAAATATGGTTTTCAAGTGATTTATTAAAGCTCTAGAACTGGAGTAATTTTTGGAAACTTTTTCTTCTTCTTTACGATTCCCCTCTCTGCCACATATACGCTCAACAGAATTTCTAGATCTTTTTTTTGTTCACAAAAATAAACTAAATTCCCAGTATTATAGCTCATCTAATTTAACGTTAATAAATAAAGCTATGAGCTACATAAGAAATTTAACTTTTGTTCAGCCTAAATATTCAGTTCAGTGCCTAGGAAAGTATTTCCGACCTACAATCATATTTTTCTTTTAGTAGCAAGGTACTTACCATAAAGTGTATCTATGGCAAATGCAAGTTCTTCCAACACAAAACACCACTAGAAATTATTCTGATAGACCAAATAATAGTGAATTAAATACAGAGTGTCAGATAGCTTCTGTTGATATTTGCTTGGATTCAAAGTACCCTAAATATAACAGACGATTCATCTACATGTAAGCCTCAACAACATGGAGACAAGAAATCTTATAGAAAGAACAATATATTCAAGAACATTTAGAGAAACTATTTTTCTCAGCTGGGATTGTCCCGGTGAGGGTAGATCTTCTGCTCTGAGCTCTGTTTCGCTCTAGGTGGTGGAACGGATCATTGCATTGCTCTCTGGGACAAAGCTGGAATCCTTCTCTTCTTTTTCAAAAGAAACAAGGCTCAAGAGTAGGCTAATGTGCAAATTTAATAAACTGTTCACATACAGCACTTTCTAGCTTGGGTCTCAATCTAGATTGGTGGGCATGTTAGGTTTGCATTTTGCAGGTGAGCATTCACCATGCCCTCACCTTTTATTTCAAGGACTGCTAACCTTCTTAAGCCATCCCCTTGCAATATTACAGTTTGGTATATTGTTCTTCTCTGGCCCTTAGTACCCATGTTATATACTTTGAGCACAGAACACGCCGTCTGAGAGCCAGAGAGTATGCTTCATATTCTTTGTTACATTTGTCACATGAATACAAATTTTGATTGAGTTTTTTGAACACATTTCAGCAAGTCCGTGTTAAAGGAGGAGATTCCTGGGAACTAAGAGCATAAATACCATGTCCGAATTTTAAATGCCTAATTTTCTATTAAAACAACACCTAGTTAGATTGGACATGACTCAAATAAAGCAAGAGGAAGGAATGGGAGACAACAACCAGAAGCATTCTCGAACATTTATTCTTGGCAATCTTTCTTGTTTTTACTAAATATGTCTGTGATCACCTAAGGACCACTTTATTTAACCTTGCCAGGAAATAATTTCATTTTTAAATAGCGGGAGATGCAAAGTGCGAGTGTTGTACCCCTAGAAGACCTGAACCTGGTCATGAAAGGCTGATACCACTATAGAATTTGAAAAGCAAGATCCATGATGCACTTTGAAACTTAAAAAAAAATGACAATTTAAAAATGTCACTTGCTATTTTATTAAAGATGAATACATTACAGATGAAGTAAACTTTCTATCCACCAGTATCTCAAGAGCTAAATACTCTCAAAATGAGGTCCTCTCAGTATCTTACCAATAAGGTGAAATACGGTAAAATAATGAAAAATAAATTAGCTTAGAAAATAGAACATTGAACATATAGGTCTATCTACAAAATGCAAAACTAGGTTAAATCGAACAAATAGGGCCAAATAATTGAACGTTATCAGAATTGGATAAA
Organism: Paguma larvata; assembly: GCA_030068075.1. Lineage (NCBI taxonomy): Eukaryota > Metazoa > Chordata > Mammalia > Carnivora > Viverridae > Paguma > Paguma larvata. Next base: position 68,828,326 of record CM057834.1, on the reverse strand, counting down.
GCTATTTTGTGTTAACTTTGAAAGGTCTCCAAGGCAAATCGTTGAAGGAAAGCTGAAGAAAAACATACATATGTGGAAATTTAAGTGCAAAGAAAACATAATGGATGAAATACTCCCAGATTCTTACCCATGTATCTGTGGTTAGCCCAAGTGAAATGATTAGGAGCAGGTCTCGGGGATGGAAAGCTGACCCTGAAGAGGTTTTGTTTTGTTTTTTGTTTTGTTTTTTGTGCATTGTATTTAATCATTCAGACTGAAATTTTGAATCTTTTTAAAAAACATTTTTGAAAGAGAGACAGAGATAACGCACACACAAGTGGGGGAGGGGCAGAGAGAGAGAGAGGGAGACACAGAATTTGAAGCAGGCTCTAGGCTCTGAGCGGTCAGCACAGAGCCCGATGCCGGGCTCCAGTTCATGTGTGGTGAGAGGACGACCTGAGACAAAGTCGGACACGTTATCAACTGAGCCATCCAGGCGTCCCTAAAAATTTCCTCAGGATTTGGGTAAACATGATGATTTTTAACCAATATTGAACTTTAGCCACATAACTATCTTTTTTATCTGTAAATACCTACCTTATGGAAATTTTTATGAAAGATTCTGATACTTCATATAGTTCAGTTCCTCCAAAGAATATTCAGATGAGTAAATGGTCTTTAAAAATCTTATTATAGGCTATATCTCCTTCATGTTTTGTACTTCCCCAATGGCCCAGTGTAGTGTTCTATGTAACAGTAAAGATTGGTGATTGACTAGCAAAAATTAAAAGTAAAAAAATAACTACAGTACACATGATGGTACAACTTAATTTAAAAAAAGAAAAACAAAAAAAGAAACCCAAAACCCTGCTGTGTTTTTTAAAAAATACGTGGAGACGTTTTTGGCTTTTAAAAGGAAAAAACAAAAAAAAAATTACAAATTTTAAAGGTTAATTTTTTAAGATTAAAAAACTCCTGATGGGAATTAAGGAGGGCACTGACTGTGATGAGCACAGGGCGATATATGTAAGTGCTGAATCACTGAATTCTACACCTGACACTAACATTACACTCTAAGTTAGCTAACTGGAAGTTACATAAAAACTTTACAAAAATAAAAATAAAAAACAAAAACACAGTAATAGAAAGAGATGAAGAGCAGAAGTAGAAGCAGCAGCAGCTCCTACATTTATTCATCCATTTAACAAACAATTATTGAGCACTGATTCTGGACTGAGCACAGTTGAAGGCACGAGAGGTTCAGTGATGAACAGGCCTAAGTTTCTGCTTTCATGGAACATGCACACGGAAATCAAACACCAACACAGCACTGAAGATCTGAGAAGCCAAGAAAAAGGGCAACAGGATGGCATGATGGGTTACCACCTTGGGGGAGGCTGGATCAGACCCGTGCTGTGCCTGGCTGTGAAGTGAGGCAGAGTTCCCAAGTACTCGACTGTGGCATCATGAGAACTCCAGGGGGACTGTGAACGCCCACAGCCTCCTCCTTGAGGCCATCATATAGAAGACAGACATCGCTGGCCCTATGCTCTTCTGACTCAACTGATCCCTCGCTCTGTTCAAGTGACCACTGGAATGCAGGTCTTTGGGAGAGAGGTGGGCAACAAGGAGATGTATATCCATTCCATGATTCCCTGCTCCCCCGGAAGATCTGCCCTGCTCGATTGCTGGGCCAGCGACAGAAATCAAGCAGAAAGAAAACTTAAGCCAAATCCCTGTTGTTATTGTCCATCTCTGAACTTAAATCATAGTTTGTGATCTCACAATTCATCAAGATACACATTTTTCAAGATCTCTGATTTTCATTTGAAATTCTTTTCATGAGACTTTGAATAAAAGGTATCTATTAGCCAAGGTCAAAGTCAAGAGAGGTCCAGGATAGGACAGTTTTTTTAGTTCTAATACATTTTTTAAAAAATTTTCTTAATATTTGTGTGTGTGTGTGTGTTTGTGGGTCTGTGAGAGACAGAGAGAGAGACAGAGAGAGAGAGAGACAGACAGAGAGAGAGAGAGAGAGAGAGAGAGAGAGAGAGAGAGAGAGCGTGTGTGCACGCACTAGTAGGGGAGGGGCAGAGAGGGAGGGATACAGAGAATCTGAAGCAGGCTCCAGGCTCTGAGTGGTCAGCACAGAGTTCATCTGGGGCTTGAACTCATGAACCACAAGATCATGGCCCGAGCTGGTCGAACTCTTAGCTGACTGACCCACCCGGGTGCCTCCTAATACATTTTTAAAATGGAGAGGAAAGCAGGATTACAAAAATTTTTATATATTTAAAAGATTTTTATGTAACAAATTAGCCCTTTTAGCACATACACAGACCTTATGTAGATTTTGAAATAAAAATATCCAAAGTCTATGTTTGATGACCTTCATTCATGTTGACCTTCATCTTTCAAATTAGGCCCCCGAAAGTGTCTGGAGCATGCTAATTCTCATTCCACTTATCAAGCCTATGCATGTCCCCTGATACTCTCCTTTGTGATACTCTTAGTTTTGCAAAATATTCAGAAATGCACCAAATGTTGCCTTCTTACGGCCATTCTCAATAAAGAAATAAAGAAAATGTTCAGTTTTGGCTCTACTAGAGAAATTCTAGCAATCAGAGGAGTCTAAAGAAAGGAACTGATCCAGTGCTCTTTCAATTACTAGGTCCCAAATACAAAACCACAGACTAGAGGACTCTTGGAAACTTTCTAAAAATACTGATTACCAGGCACTGCCAACAAGAATTTTATTTATTTTTGAGAGAGAGCCAGAGAGAGCCAGAGAGAGCCAGAGAGAGCCAGAGAGAGCCAGAGAGAGCCAGAGAGAGCCAGAGAGAGCACGCACTCATGCCAGAGAGGCAGAGACAGTAGGAGAGAGAGAATCCCAAGCAGGCTGCCTGCTGTGATGGCAGAACCTGTTGCAGAAGCTCCACCTCATAACCATGAGCTTATGAGCTGAGAGACATCGTCAGTCGCTGGTCACCCAACTGAGCCACCCTGGCACCCTGGATAGCAGACGAAGACCAGGCAACTCCGTCTTTTAAAACTCTTCAGTAATTCTACTGAAAGAATAGGTTTGGTAACCACTATGTTTGACTAAAAGCTCTTCTATATACATTGTTTTAGCTGGGCTTTTGTTCTAGTAACATTTTAGGATATCCTTCCTGTCTTGTTTTCCTAAGCATAAATCTTTAGTAACAGTCACAGTAATACTCGGACTCTTTGTTTTTTTTTTTTTTAAAGTTGAAATGTACCAATTTTTAAGATTTTTAAAAATCTAAGACATTTCATTCTTCAAAATGGGAATGTATACAAATAATTGACTCAAGTATTACATTTATAATTCAAAACTGAAGAGTGGCACCAATTTCCAATAAACAATATAAATAAGACATTTAAGTTGTAATTTTTTAGATTACTAAAAATTATGATAATTATGCTTTTTGAGAATTGCATCATGATGTTAGCTAAGTCTAGCAACTCCAAGAAGCTTAAACAATATGGAAGGAATGTAATTCCAACTGCTTTTCTGTGTTATAGGGGGAAAAACTTTTGGCCTGACCTTACTAACTTTTAGAATATAATTCGTGAACTTGAGAAAATGGTTGTCTTTTACAGCAGTTCTGAAGTGAGATGTTTAAGGAATTCTATGCTGAGAATGATCTAAAGTACTAGAGGCCATGAAGGAAGTGATCAAGTCTGATTTTCTTTCTTTATGATTATCCATTCCATATTTTTACATGCAAATAACCACTTTTCCATTTTATTACAATCTGTTTAAATACTATTTGTTAAATTGAATTTCATTCCTCAACTGTAAAAAACAAACAAACAATGCTTTTTGGTTACCGTTGGTAATCATTACCATTGGTTAATGGTTACTATTAGTTACCAGCATTAGGATGCGTAGTATCTAAAAATGAATCTGTCAACAAATGAAAAGGCAATCCAACAGGAGAAAATATCTGCAAATTATATTTCCAATAAGGGGTTAATATCCAAAATATATGAAGAACTCATACAACTCAACAGCAAACAAGCTGATTAAAAAATGGGAAGAGCATCTAAACAGGTCTTTTTCCAAAGAGGAACAGCGCGCTGACATATCCATGAAAAGGTATTCAACACCACTAGTCCCTCGGGAAATGCAGATCAAAACCGCAGTGAAGTAACACCTCACTCCTATTAGAATGGTGGTTATCAAAAAGACAAGAGATGTCAAGTGTTGGTGAGGTTGTGGAGAAAAGGGAACCCTCAACAGAGGGTTGAAAGTGAGGGTTCTCTTTCCTCCACAACCTCACCAACAGTTTGAGGGAATGTAAATCCCTTCAGCCATTATGGCAACAGGATGGAGGTTCCTACAAAACTAAAAATTTAACTACCATATGATCCAGCAATCCCATTTCTGGGTATTTATTCAAAGAAACTGCAAACACTCATTTGAAAAGATAGATGTAGCTCATTTTCATTGCAGTGTTACTTACAATATCCAAGATATGGAAGCAACCTAAGTGTCCATTAATGGATGAATGGGTAAAGAGAAGGATATAAAAATTTTATATGTTTAATAGAATACCATACACTCATAAAAAATAATGAGATCTTGCCATCTGTCACAATTTGGATGGACCTTGAGGGCATTATGCTAAGTAAGTCAAAGGCCAAACGCCATACAGTCTGAGTTATATGTGGAATGCAGACAAACAACCAAAGTCACAGATACAGAAAACAGATTGGTGGTTGTCAGAGGTGGGGGTAAGGACCAGGCGAAGGGGGTCAAAAAGTATAAACTTTAGTTATAAAATAAGCCATAGGGATATAACATACAGCAGTGACTATAATTATGGTGACTACAGTTAGCCAAAGAGTTTTGTACATTAGAATGGTACTAAGGGAATACATCTGAAAAGTTCTTATTACAAAGAAAAAGTTGTAACTATCTGTGGTGATGGATGTTAACTAGACTTGTTGTGATGATCATTTCACAGTATGTATTAAATATTTAATCATTCTGTTGGAGACCTAAAAACTAATAATTATATCTCAAAAAAAAATACTAACTCACACAACCCATTCTCAAAGATACCGTCTGACGTGGAAATTCTAATTTTAAAAGCTACCCAGGTGGTTCTAATGTGCAGTCAAGGTTGAGAACCACTCATCTAGAGGGAGAGGGAAACACACAGAAGATTCAAAGAACTTCAGACATCAGGGGCCCAGGTTTAGTAGGTGACTTCAGGATGTCAGGGACCCCAGCTCCCTTTCGTCTTGTTGCTCTCCCATGACCTACACTGCCCAGATCATGTCAGCGTGCCGGCTCTGGATGGCATGTCCGTATTCCAGCCAGAGGGTGTGAAAGAAAGAACAGTGGGCCCTCACTCAATGAGAGGGCATCTAACAAGTTGTACCTACAACCTGCCCTTTCATTCCATTTGTCAGGAGCTAAATGCACTAGATCACCCCTAGATAACGAGGTGGGAAAATGCAGTTTCTATTTCTGGATAGCATCTGCTCAGTTAAAAAAAAAAAATCACAAATTTTGTCACAGGAAAAGGGAAGAAGAAAGGTTATCAAGAAATAACACATAGTTCCTTCCTCAAGAGGTTACAATTCCACTACAGTAGGTTAGGCTGTGACTAACTGGTGGGGAAATAGAGATTACCAGTAGAGTGTCTGGATATGCATGGATAAAGCTCATCTTTCTTGCTGATTTTCTCTCCACTACAATTTCAGGATAATAATTCCAAATATTTCAGTGTTAAGTACTAATGGAAATGGTTAGCCCTCAACGTAGCAACTTCACTTTCAAGGAATAGGAAATCAAAGGAAAAGTACGAGTCCAGGCAATTCCTTCCCAAATTCAAAATTGTTTGCTTTGTTTTCTTGCTTCTTATCCACCTGCCAAAATGATAAATTTGTGAGGTACTGTTCCTAGACTGTCTCTTCAGTGCCAAGTTTAATGTTAACGCCTATATTCTGTAAAAGGCATCTCCTGGGCTCTCTGGAAGGGTGTGTGGGAGATTCTAGCCTTGAGGTCTACTTTCAGTAACTCTTAAATGTATTTAACAGAAGCCAAAGCCCAAGCTGAGGATATTTAAGGCGATTCATCTTTTAAGATTATGGCAGCCAAGAATGGGAGCAACTGGCTACCACCAGAACCCATTTTTTAGCAGATAAACCATCATGTATAAGAAAGAGCTCAGTATAGAACCATACAGGTACAAATGCACTGATATTATTAAATAATTATAAGATCATAATATATGTATGGTTCTATCCCCAAAAGAGCTCTCTTTCTCATAGGACAAGGGGCATCTTATTTTTTTTTTCAACATTAATCAATGCCTGTGAACATTTCAGCTCATTTTTAAATATATATTTAAATACGAAGTGGAGTAGTGGAGGAATCTGGCAGACTGCTTGAGGCAAGGGATTGAAATTTACGTCAGCTGCAATGGCACAAACAGGTATCAGGTGCCTAATGTTTGCCAAAGGACACATGATCACTGTTGTTATTGGCCAGAAAAAACAAGTAAATCATAATCTAAATCTAATAATGAAAAACCTCAGTTTTCTTCAAACGTCATGCCACACGGAACACCCGTAGTCTGTAATTTCTAATGCATGTAAATAGTTAGTCTTGTTCAGCAGTCTAGAGAGCCTGTCTCTTCTAATTAGTCTTCTTTTTCAGACATTTCTGAGTTATTCTGGGTTATTAATGTTCTCCTATTTATATATTGATTTTCTTAATCCTGAAACAGCTCCAGATGGGTCCCAAAGACTCGGTATGCTCCTTTTTGATGACATTCCAGGACCCACCTCATCTCATGTAGGAATCTTGGATAAGGACACCTTCCCAAGTTCCTCTCTCACCAGGGAAACATTGTTGGTGGTTGCAAGTCCATAATTAATAGTGGGTATAGCTCAAGGAATATCAGAAGTCCGAATGGAGAAATGGAGAAGGCCCCGGGATATAGAGGAACAGTGTCTAAAAGAGCTAATCTTGACTGTCATAGTAGAAGGCAAAAAAAAAAAAAAAAAAAAATCAGTTGAAGTCAAACTTGTTGAGAATACTAGAGATACAGAAGCAAATGTTTGCATGTTCTAAAACCATAGCCTTGGAGGAGAAAAAAGGACAACTGACCCAGGACATGACAGTTACCTGAGAATCTTCCTCTTCTTACACTGAGTTCCTTCTTCGGGTGGGATTATGTGGAGAAGTCACACATGCATCTTGAGAAACACCTTTGAAGGCTCTGGCACTGACCCTTCACCTACCATCACCACTTCTGCAGGCAGAAGAGACATGAACTACAGAAAAGCCAACCCACCGCTGACCTTTGTTGCAGGAGAGATTCAGGAGCAATGAGCTCCTACGTAGAGACCAAACTTGAAGCTTCTCCTTCCCTGTCTTCGAGGACTCTCTTCTCCCACAGATGCCCAAAAATTCAGCTACAGAATGGACATTGTGTGCTGAACCGCCTGTCCTACCAAACACAAGCAGAGAAAATCCTGTTACCTGAGCTCTGGGTCAAAGCTGAACTCCACCCTCATAAATCTACTCGGGAGCCCTCATACTTAACCCTGGCCTTACCTTAGAATCACCTGGAGCACTTAATTAAAACTACACTGATGTTCCCACCCAGATCAGCTGACAGGACCTGTGGGTGAGGACACAGGTGATGATGGTTCTTAAAACTTCACATATGATCCTAGTTGGAAGTCTGGGCTTCTTGAGCTTCTAAAGTTCTAACATGCATAAAAATCAGTCAGATGAATGTTAACTAAAATCACTGTGGTGATTTTTTTGCAATATATAGAAACATGGACTAATTATGTTGTATACATAAAACTGATATACTGTTATATGCCAATTATACCTCAATAAAAAAATCACCTTGAGATCAAAAAATAAAGTACAAAGAGAAGAATTAGTCAGGATCAGGTCCTCCCTGGAGCTCTTAATGATAGCCCGGAATGTGACTTGAATTATTTGAAAAATATGACTCTTCTAGGAAGGCCAAACCAATGAAAATAACACTTAGAAGAGATTCTAGGTCATATATATATTTTTTCTCTGTTCAAGATCTAGGTTACACTTCAAGAAGAGGAGCTAATCCTTAAAAAACTTGAAAAAAATAAAATAAATGAGGGGCACCTGGCTAGCTCGGACTAACTTTTGGGGTTGTAGGTCCGAGACCCACGCTGGGTATAGAGATTGAAAATGAAACAAACAAAAAACATAAATAAATAAGTAAATGTAGTTAACATGAGAAGAAAAGATCTCTTAAATTACTGTGGAATGGTCTACATGGTAGTAGCTTCCCTGTTTACCAACTTCGCTGGGATGGGAACAGGAGGACAGAAACATGAGATTGGGGCACTCAGCTATGTTCTCATTGGAGTTTTGCAGCAGATAAGAAACGCATGTAAGATAACTAATGATTCCCTTAAGTACAAGGTTTGGATGAAGATCCAACTTCATACGCACAAACTTTCTTCCAATGATGGCATGAATAGAATGTTTTTAAAAGACCAAGAGTTTTCCGTAGAATCCAATCATTTAAGTATGACTGAACGTTTGAACACCTACTGCACCCCAAATTTCAGTTGAAAGACTTCATAGTACCGTCCCCTCTGGCCCAGATGCCTCCACCTGCATCGCTTTGCAGTGCGCAAGTGAAAGGCACCACCGAGACTTCAAAACATGCATTTTTCATCCAGATGTTTTAATTGCATGCAGGCCCCATCATTGACTATTAACACTGACGACTGAAGAGAGGCATTACTTTTCAGGGTGAGGATCAAATTTAGATTTTTTTGGTCTCTTTTCATTTTGGTCTTATTTCATTTTATTCCGTACTATCTTTTGACAGGAAAATGAAACAAAAGGAAAAGGAAGTTTATACACATTTTATTTTAAGGTACAGTTTATATGAGCATCAAACATGAGTGTTTTATTTAATTCTTTGGGCTGATACCTTTCTGGTTTCCTGAAATATAATATCCATTAATCCCTGTTTGCAGACACCTTGAAATATTTATTGAATAATACAATACAGATTCTAAAACATAATCTTCTTTTATGAATACTGGCACAAGTTCACCCAGCTCTGGGGAAGATTTAAGAAAAATGGCAGGGCAAGATCAGACATTGTTTACATCTCACCTCCAGCAAGATATAACTTTACTCTTGGCTGACCTTTAAGCAAAAGCAATGGTTATGTAACCAAGTAAGCTAAAAACTAAACAGGAAAAGTCACAGAGCCGGGAATGAACTACAAACTTACACTATTTGTTAAACTGAGATTTTTATCATGTTGCTCAAAGAAACACTAAAGTTTTCCAAATGGAAATATGTGACCGAGATTTTATCTTTGCGATCTGAATGTATACATAAATTTTTCAGTATTTAAAAGAAGTTATTTGGGACTCTACTCTAAAATGCACTGCAGTATTTTGTAATGGTAAACAGTATTACTTACTGACAAAAATGGAAGTGTTGAATGAACTGCATTCTGTCTTCATGCAAATATGGGTTATATGCAATGTTCATGCTATACGTTCCCAAAACATACATTCAGAGGTGGTTGTTAACCAGATTTATCTTTGTAAAGTTTTAAGTACAGCTTTATCAAAGGGCAGGAGAATAATTTCTTAAAATCTTTTTTAGCTTTATTATTTGCAGCATATAATCAAGTTAATAGTGGCTATGTCTTATATTCAATAGGGAAAAAGAACACAACATTCTTGCCAAGGAGCAAAAAAGTAAACAATAAATAAATAGCACCGCCTAGAAATATTTTAAGGTTTTAAAAGAACTTGTTTTTAGTAATACATAAATATCTTTAGCAAATTATAGCATCTTTTTGATATCCCCATAATCAGCATATCTTTTTATAGCAAATTATAGCATCTTTTTGATATTTCCATAATCAGCATATCTTTAAAATTTTTATAGAACTGAAGTCACCTAACAAATTTTATATTTTAAATGCAATAGTATCTTTAATATATCTATTAGTACTTTTAAAATTTTTAAATCATTTAAACAATGAAGCCATAGGACGAAATGATTTTAAAAGAATATGAAAGAAAGCTGGAGAGTAAGAAGTAAAAATAGCATTGAAATGAATGTTGGGTGCTATGCGTTTGAGGAAGAACAGGACACAGATTGCTTACAGTCTAATGGGTGAGATGCGGACAAGAGATAACAGTTAAAATATAGTGAGGTAAGTCGTTTAACAGAGGAAATCCTATCCAAGTACCTTGTAGGGGCACCTAAGTGAGTCTTGGCAGAAGAATGGTTATTGGAGAAGAATTCTTGTCTAAAGAGTAATAAGACTCTAAAGGGAATATAATTCATTATCAAAATAAAAGTAACCTGATAAGACGAGAGTATCAGACATCAAAAGGTGAAGGATAAGGCTGAAGAGGGAAGCCGATCTGAAGAGCCCTGTAGCTGTGTAAGGAGCTGAAAACACCTTTCTAAAAGAATCAGAAGAAACAAACCAACAACCACACCAAAGTGTTTATGAACAGGGTACTGGCACAACTGTGTCACCTCTCGGGGATGATCTTTCTGGTTGCATTTGAAGAATGAATGGAAAGAGTACAAGACCAAAATCAAGAGGAAGAGTCAGGATTGGGAGCTGTATTAGTCAGTGTTCTTGGAAGAAACAGAACTAATAGGATATAGAAATTTACATAAGAGGAGATTTATTAAAGGAATTCATTCACAGGATTATAGAGGCCAAGAAGTCCCACAGTCTACTGCTTGCAAGATGGAGAAACAGGAAAGTTAGCAGTACAAACTGTCCTCATTTGAAGACCTGAAAACTGGTGGGGCAGGGAGAGTCAAGACCTGAGAACCCAGAGGTACAGTGATTTTGGGTGGGGTCACTGGTGTAAGTCCCAGAGTCTGAAGGCCTGAGAACCAGGAACTCCATTGTCAGAAGGGAGAAGATGGATGTTCCAGCTCAAGAACTGAGAAATTAAGAGAGACACAGAAAGACAATGAGAGAAAGAGAACAAGAGAGCGAGAAAGAACTCACCCTTTAGTTACCTTTTATGTTCCATTCGGGCCCTCAGTGGACTGGATGATAGCCGTTCGCACTGGTGAAGACAGAGCTCTTCACTCAGCGTACTGAATCCTGTGCTAATCTCTTCCAGAAACACTCCTACAGATACACTACGAAATCATATTTTACAGCTATCTGGAATCCCTAAGTCCTGTCAAGGTCAGACCTAAAACTAACAATCACAAGAGCCTATGGCATTCATCCAGGTAGGCAATATAACAGCACTAGGTAGGAGGGAAAAAGATGGATTTCTGAGCTACTTAGGAGGTACTGTATTAATTGTGCTCGGTAGGGAAAGCAAAATGGCCATCTCCTTCACTGAAATAGGAACATGAAGAGAAAATCAAGTATGGAGAGGGAATAATAAACGCAATTTAGACATGCTGCCTTTCCTTGAAAAGCCTGTCTGTGGATGTCAAAAGTAATTGGATACATGGGAAAGTCTGGATAGACGTTATGGAGTTTAGACATATAAATGACATAAAAAGTTGTTGTCTTTTCCCAAATATACATATGCAACTGAAAGAATACCAACATCTAAATGCATTTCATGTAATATTTTTACTAAAGAAATAGTATTTTAATCAGAAAGGTAAAGGATGATGTGACCAGAATATCCTTTTGGGAGAGGAATTGGAAAGGTATCAATGATATTAAAAAAAAATTAGAGAGAGTGCAAGTGGGGGAGAGGAGCAGAGGGAGAGAGAGAGAGACAGATACAGAGAGAGAGAGAGAGAGAGAGAGAGAGAAGGGCGGCTCCATGCTCAGCACAAAGCCTGATGCAGGGCTCAAGCCCATGACCCTGGGATCACAACCTGAACTGAAATCAATAGTCAGGCACTCAACCCACTGAGCCACCCAGGTGCCCCATGGTGTCAAGTGATATTTTTTCCAAAAAAAGGAATACGAGGATTAGACTGAGGATGAACAAGGTAATGAGTAAGTCCAGAGTGTGCCCTTTAGTAAAGACACAAGATCTAGCAACAGGTTTGACATTGCTGTTGCATTTCATTTTTCTGTTTGCTTGTGTTTGTTTGTGGAGTCAGTTGGTCTTGGTGAGATCACTCCGCCTTTACAGATTGGAAGGAGATTTGTATTAAAAACCAGCTGTAACTATCTGTTTCCCGTGGAGGAAAGATCCATAAATTACAGCTCAGGTTATTTGTCAGTTATGTAGTTTAAAAATTCCTTGGCAGATAGGATTAAAGTGTGAGAATTGATCCTGAACTCCAGCTGAGGGACTTGTGAAATTATAAAGATAATATGTTCGCTACAACATCTCCTGCTGCCCAATTTAAAGGCACTGGGTAGGAGGTCAGTGGAAAGGCAAGGCAGTTGGATGGCACTATTTGAAATGCTTTAAATAAATGTTTTGTAAGAGACTAACATATTATGTAAAGGAATGATTTTTTTTTTCTTCGGCTAAGCAGAATCTTCATCCAACTGTTTGACTTATGAATGAGAGATTTCTTGGGTCTGTCTTCTGGCCAATCTAGGTTTTAGCAAAGCATTCTTCTTCATGGTATAATTTTGAATGCATTGTCTAGTATTTTTTAAAGGATGAATAAGAAAGTCTTTATGTTATCTCCCTACTTTTTCCTCAACAAAATACTCTGGGATCTAATAATTCTCACATGGAGAAACTGGCTTACAGTCTTCTGTGGGAATAATCACTTCATGGGCATATTGGCAGCTCAGAAGCAGTGCTGAACCTCTTATGGATCCCAAGGTTGTTATACTGCAAGTTGGCTGGATGACCCAGAACAAAATAAAAAACACGACATCTCTGCATTTTTCTTTGGAACAGCCAGGTCCTGGAACCAGATGGTTAAATACACACAAAAGCTGAAGTTACCTGATTGGTTTGTTCCAAAAGGGTTGTAAATACTTACGAAGATGTATAGCAAAATGCAGAACACAGCAAAATGCGTAGCAAAATAAAAATAATTTCCAACTTGCAGGAGGAATGAAAGAAAAAGAACGTGATGGAAGAAAAGAAGAAGGAACCAGGAATGAGGGCAGGACACAACATACATCCACTTGCAAAAGAAGAACTCAAAATTTAATTATGAGGTTGACAGTATCTATGAGGAAAAAATGAAGCATTAGTACAGAAGTCTGCCAAGTTTTGATTTGCAATCTGAGAAGAGATGGGATCCTTTATAAAGGAATGAACAATAAGTTCCCATCAATACAGGAGACATAGCAAGGCGTTTTCCTCACTATGTCTAATGATATCCCTCACAGAAGCAGGGGGCGCTGTGCCTATGTTGTAAGAGACGTCTCAGGAGAGGGACAGAATTAGGCGTCAAATGACCAATAGGACTCCTAGTCAGGAAACTATATCCTTATAGTTTATTATTAATTGAAAAATACATGGTAATAAAATAAACACTACGGGGTGCAGAATTTTCAGGTTGTGATTTGTTTTATAGCTTCACAGGCAGTATGGCCAAAGTTAGAAACCCCTTGAACTCAAGGATGGTGGAGTGGAAAGTGTGCAGGATTAGAGTGGAAGCCTAAGTCTGAGCTCCGTGCCACTTCTAACGCTATGATTTGGCTGCACCAGGTCATGGGTGACCCTAGTGAGACCCTGTTTTCATGTCTGCAGGAAGGGGCTAATAAACCTAATTCAGGATGTTTTTTTTTTTTTTTCAAGACCAAGCAAAATAACACTCATGAACGGCTTTTTGTTACATTATCTGAAGTATTCTTTCCTTTATATTATCTGAAAGCTCTTGTATATGTATTTTGAAGATGTATCTCAAGTATATTGCAAATTGTTTTGTAACTTAGACAGCCACATGATAATTTATGTGAGTTCACAGTTATATATATGAACAGGGACCTGCTGAAAGATAGTGTGATTATTATTATTAATAATAATACCCACAATTATTTGAGCTCCTGGAATGTGAAAATCAACTAGAAAATGCTTGGTGGGAGCAAGTAATATTACTCTACTTATTTTATAACTTGTGAAGCTAAAGAAATACAGTTCCTGAGCTGGTGTAGGAAAGGTGACGTTTGTCAAAACAGAAGAGGGCAAAACTGAAAGAAACTCTATGATGGAGGGGAAAAATTTAAATACAGAAAGCATTATGCAAGAAAACTAGACACTTTAAAGTTATTGGTACTTAATTGATATCAGGTGTAGAATTCCTTTACAAGAATATTTTGGAAGGCCAATTTAAAAAACCTATGCTTGGTATCTGGTAAAAGTTTTCAGGTAATTTGTAGGCAACCAATCTGTAATGTTCAAAACCCCAGCGAGCCCGCGGCATGCTTCTGTGTCTAATGTCCATCACTGACAGGGCCAGTCAGCACCAGGTTTTGCACCAAGGCCCCCCAGTGTCTAAAGTGCGCTTTAGGTTGACAGCAAAAGTCATAAAGCTCAGTTAGCTTTTAACTTTCTAATTTTAAATGATCCCAAATAATTCATCTTTATATAGATTTACAACTGCTTATTAGAACAAACACCATTTGCTTTGTTTGTTTGTTTGTTTGTTTAATCATATTGTATTCCAAGAAAGGAGGGAAGGAGAAGTAAAGATCTACCTTGCTTTCTGTCCAGGGCTTATGAAAATCCAAAGAGACAACAAAATAGAATGTTGAATAATAAAAAGCGCTGAAGACACTAGAAAGCACTAAGACATTATGATGTTCCCTAGAACAGCAAGTGTGCCTATGCGTTTATAAGAGGCCGAATTAATTGTATTAGTTTGCTAGGAGTGCCTTAGCAGAGAACCGCAAACCTCAAAGAACAGAAAGTAGATTTCCCACAATTCTGGAGGCCAGAAGTCCAGGATTAGGATGTTATCGGGGTTGGGTTTCTTCTCAGGTTGCTCTTGTGATTTGCACGTGGCTGTCCTCTCCCTGTGTCTTCATGTGGTCCTCACTTTGTGACTGTCAGTGTTCTATCTCCTTTTCACATAAGGACACGAGCAATACTGAATTACAGCTCACCCTAATAACCTCATTTCAATTGATTTGCCTTTTTTTTTTCAATTTAACTGCCTTTATAAAGACCTTATTTCCAAATACAGTTGCATTTGGAGGTACTACGGGGTTAGGACTCCAAATATGAATTTGGGGGGCACCTGGGTGGCTCAGTTGGTTAGGCGGCCGACTTCGGCTCGGGTCATGATCTCGAGGTCTGTGAGTTCGAGCCCTGCGTCGGGCTCTGTGCTGATGGCTCGGAGCCTGGAGCCTGCTTCGGATACTGTGTCTTCCCCTCTCTGCCCTTCTCCTGCTCACGCTCTGTCTCTATGTCTCAAAAATAAATAAATGTTAAAAAGATTTTTAAAAAAATATGAA
This sequence comes from Paguma larvata, assembly GCA_030068075.1. NCBI lineage: Eukaryota > Metazoa > Chordata > Mammalia > Carnivora > Viverridae > Paguma > Paguma larvata. The sequence continues at coordinate 68,812,943 of CM057834.1, read as the reverse complement.
TTTGGGGAGAGAACACAAGACAGCCAGTAACATTAATAAAGTATAAATATAAAGAAAGATGATACTGTATGTTATAGCTTAAACATTAAAAATAAACATTAAAAATAGTATTGCAAATATAACATAGTAAATGCGTATCGGTCATAACTTAATAATTTTACTGATTCATGATCTTAAAATGCTGATCAATTTGCTTCTATGTTACAGTTGTAAAAGCTGGCTGCACAGGAGATTGGTTTCGTATCCCTCCCAGCATCACCCAACCATCTTTATGTGTTTATTGCTAGGAGCTGAGAAGCAAAGGGGAAAGAATGTACAGACCCTAAGGATTTAATATCTAATTGTAGCAACAGTGTGGATGTTTAAAAGAGAAAGAAGAATAAATAACAATACAAGTTTGCATGTCCTAAATTCCAAATGGAAGATTATCTATCTTTCTGATTCTGAGGTCATAACTGCCAGCTCTGTTGATTTCTAAAGGATTTCAAGAGAAAACTAACATTATTTAAATATGCAGATAATTAGTGGAATAGAGTTTCAGAAGAAGGAACAATAGTGATCCACCTTCTGAAGGCCCCTGATTTTAAATTGCTTCTATTTCCTTTGCTTTTGAATGACGGAGAAACAGAATGTTAAAAAATTTCCCAATTATTTAAAGCTTCCATTATTTGGGACCCATTCAATTGAGGTTTGTTATATTAAGGAAATAATAATTAGATAAAGTGACTTTTTTTTTACTTAGTTGACGTGAATTCAGTAAATACATTGTCACTATCAAAGAGAAAGCAGGGCTGAATTATTTTGACTAACGGGATCAGCTTTAAAGTCTTTTTATTGGCATAAAGCTTTGGCCTAAATCAATCCCCTATTTCACTATCAAAAGTGGAAGGGACCTTCATTCTGTTCTATGTGTACAACTATAAACAGAAGTCTCTGATGGGGTGGATTTAAAAATACAAGAATACTTTATAATGGTCATAATATTAAAGTATTTGATTTTGCAGGTAGAGGAACTTAACTTAGAGGAACTAAATTAGATTTTCTGTTAGCATTTTAGTACAGCAAATGTAAATAATGTATTGGCTTTAAGCATATAGTTGTAAGCATATAGGAAAGCAGAGCAGGGTAAGGGCTCAATGCTCAAGTTCTGGAATCCAAGAGCCTAGACAGGAACCTCCTAACTTACTACCCGCACGTCCTTGGGCAAATTACCTCTTCTTCCTAATGCCTTAGTTTTATCATCTATAAATTGGGATAATAATGGTACTGCCTCATAAAATAACCATGAGGTTATTAAGTTAGAGAATACATGAGGGAAGTGCTTGGCACACAATTAACAATAAATGTTAGTCATTATTGGTAGCCCATAATCTAGAATATATTTGACATTTTGCTTACAGTTTTTAAGCAATGATTTTCAACCTCATCGGCACATTAGAATCATCTGACGATTTTTTTCTTAAATTCTACCATCTGGCTTTACCCACTAGAGATTTCGGGTAAATTGTTCTTGGGTGAGCCCCAGGCATCTGTAAGTTTCAAATGTTCCCCAAGTAATTCTAACATGTGGTCAGCTTCAAAGACATTTGGTCCAAACGAGCCATTGCAGATATGTAGCTTCAGACAGCTCTAGAGAAGCCTTTCCAAGCATCGGTCCACCAAAATGTTCCCTAAAACAAAAACATTTAAAAGTAACTTAGGGGCACCTGTGTGGCTCAGTCGGTTAAGTGTCCAACTCTTGATTTCCACTCAGGTCATCAACTCATGGTTCATGATATTGAGCCCCACATTGGGTTTCATGCTGACCTTGGACCCTGATGAGGATTCTCTCTCTCTCTCTCTCTCTCTCTCTCTCTCTCTCTTTTTTTCTGCCCCTCCCCTGCTCATATGCCCTCTCTCTCAAAAAATTAAATAAACTTATAAACTAAATAAATCAAAGTAACTTGAGAGCGATAGATCCAGAGTCAACTAAGCTTGATGATATATATCTCTCTTGAAGATTCATTTATCACATTAGCATTTAGAAGATCTAAGAAGTCCTTTAAGTAAATTTGTTTATTGCTGATTAAGCCATTTTTGCTTGCAATTTTTATAATAAGGAAACACGTTCTTGAGGAATATTTAACTTAGGGCTCTGCCACATTGTATTGCCAACGATCGCTGCTATTTGCTACAATATTAATTAATTAATAATTATGTGATTGATATAATATTTATTAACATCTGCTAGTTCCAGTCCCTGTTCATGGTATTGGAGTTAAAATAAAAAGGCATGGGTTTGGCCATTATAATCACCTGTGGAGTCCTTTCTTTCTTTCTTTTTTTTTAAATTACAGGTATCTCACCTTCACACCAGACCTGCTATTCAAAGGAGAGTGGAACTGCCAAGGTGCATTCTTTAACTTATCACTGGGATTCTGAAAATGAGTTGGATTTGGAAATCACTGATCCATAGCCTAGCCATTCATATTAAACCAATCTAGTTCCAATCTATTCTGCAAGTCTCAACGAAGAAAACAAAGCTAGAAATTATGGACCAACTCTGGAAAAAAACAGAGACAAGAAAGAAGTAGGACAGCACCATGGAGATGTGCATGTGTGAGGCATACACTTGTGCCTGTGTGTGTGTGTGCGTGTGTGCGTGTGCATGTGTGTGTATGATAGGATCGCTGACACTGGCTGGAGAGAGAGCAGGAAAAGAGGCACACTTCAGATCCATCATGGGTTGAAGGGGAACAGAATTCTATCCTTCATCAGAGAGTGATAACAAATGCATCCTGTCCCTTAGCTAAAGATACTGAGGGGAGTAAAAGAGGACGAAGTAGTGCAAGAGGAATATGGTGACTACAAGAAGTGAATGGTATAGGACAATGGACTTCAGACTTGTTCTGATGACGGAGGAGTTAGGGATCATTTTGCTATTTGAGGAACAATATGAAACAGTGATATAATAGGATATATACACATATTTCCATTTCCACACATATATACCAGTTCCTGGTAGAAGTAGGTGATGGAGTGCAAGATAAATACAAAGGAAAGAGTTTTTGAGAATGTTATTGTGTTTCTTTGAATACAGCTCTATGAAACGTGGGATCCTGAATATGTATGATATCCTTACATGTAGAATCTAAAAAAAAGTCCATCTTCACTGAGTAGGGCACTTGTTGGGATGAGCACTGGGCGTTGCACGGAAACCAATTTAACAATAAATTATATTAAAAATAAAAATAAATAAAAAGCCCACCTTATAGAAACAGAGACTAGAATGGAGGTTGCCAGGGGTTGGGGGGTGAGGGAAATGGGGAGATGTTGCTCAATGGCTACAAACTTCCAGTCATAAGATGAATAAGTTCTGGAGATTTAATGTGCAACATGGTGATTAGAGTTAACTCTGTATTATATACTTGAAAGTTGCTAAGAGAGTAGATCTTAAATGTTCTCACTACCAAAAAAGTTATAATTGAGGTACGGATGCATTAACTAATATTATTGTGGTAATTATTCTGATGTATAAAATATACTATATGTGTATATATATGTGTCTATGTATTATATGCATATATATACAATATATGCATATTATATATATACATAATATATTATATTATACACCTTAAACTTACACTATACACTATGTTATATGTTAATTATATCCCAATAAAGCTGGCAGGGGAAAGGTGGGATCTTGTTGGGTCCCAGCTTTTATATTTTGAGTATTCCTTAGAGGTTTTGACTGTTAGGTGATACACTTAATTTCATAGCAGATTAAGACATTATTTTCTATGCTGGATCTGGAGAAATCATCCATCTTATTATTGGAACTTTGAGGGGAAAAAAGGTGCCCAGTGTCTGAACATTAGGTATATGGTCCTAGGAATACAACCTCAACATTAGAGAGACATGGTAGATACAATACGGATGGGGGAATTTCTATTCTGGCAGAAAAATGTTTATGTAAGAATGGATTTTTATGAAGAAAACCAGATTTGTATGAAATTTGTAACTTTCAAAATTCACTTATGAAGTTGTGGAACAAAAATTAATTTTAACCTTAATCTCTACAAACATATAGTATGAGAGCTACACAAATTGGTTTAGGGATGCTGCCCCATACTTCTGCAGAAAGGGAACGCCCAGGACATGGCTGCCATCTTGTGGTTTACAATCAAGCAGGCTTTGGGACTGCTCACAGTGGGCTACTCCCTACCAGAAAACAAAGAATTTCAGGAAGCACTGTGTCTGGATTAGGAGAAGCGTCTTAAAGTTGTGGGTAGCTCATGGAATACAAATGTTGCAAAATTGTTAGGTTTTAAATGCTGAGAAATGGTAGAGATTAGGTGAGGGTTTATTTGAGAAGATTCTCTGACCTAAAGTGATGTGACTTGCTTTCTTTGGAAGACCCAACCTAGAACAAGTGTAGAACAAAGTGGACAGGGGCTGGGATTTATAGCTGCAAATCAGAAAGAGTATGAAAGTGCTCGACCTCTGTGTTCAGTATAAGCTTTTCATCAGCAAGCAGAACACAACTTGAAGGACAAGTCTTGTTCTTCTTCCAAGTTGAAGAAGAAAGAAATTATAGCCAAGATTCATTAAGCAACCCTGGAATTCTCTGTAATCCAAAGGGAACCCTCCAATTACTTCTGTGACTACCTTGGCCACACAGCAAAACCAAGTTTGAATGATGAATCTCAGGGTCAAGATGCCAAAAAGATTTTGACAGTCCAGAGGGTGTTCCAGTTTCTAATAGCGCAGGATAAGTTCATTCTCCAATCTACAAATAGAATTCCCTGCAACCCTAGAGCTAGCCGTTTTGGATTGAAGTCTGAATGTCTTGATTTACTTTCATTATGCCAGAGTGCATCATAATGAAATCTCCTACAAGTAACTGGCTATTTGCCCTAGCATTGAGCAGACATAAATCACAAATGAAATAAATCCAGTAATGACATCAACTGCATATGGAAAAACATTTTTAAATTGTTATTTGAGGGATGAATAGAACTGAGAGGTAACAGAGAAGCTGTGGGGGCATGAAAACGGTGGAAGAAATAAGAGAGGGTTTAGAAGACTATGTAGTGAGCTCTGAATCAAGATGCATTTCATGGTCTCAAAGACATACAAACAAAGATTGAATCTCTATTAGTGCTTTGGCTTGGGCCAATGTAAGACACACCATTTTGGAGCTTGTATCTAGGTAATAGAAAACTCCCTGAGTCCCATCTACTTTGGACAAGCACTGGGTTGGGTAGATACTTCACATGTACTGCTCAATATCCTTTTCAGAACAACTTTCTGAAACAGAAAGATGACTGTAGCATATGTTATTTCCATTATAACAGGAAGTCATGAGTCATTCTCTACTGGTGTATGCTCCTTGTCATGTCTAAGTAGGAGTAGACTTTCAGAAGCAGGTGACATTAGCTATTAATTATTGTCAGAAGTAGCAGCTTACTAAAAATTAATACCATATATAATGCCATATGTATTTGATAAACATTATTATTCAGGTAAACAATCCTAAAAATCTCATTCAACAGGTCAATTCATTCAGCTACTTTGGCTGCACTTTGCAGCCTACTAAACTTGACTGGCCACTGTGATAAAGTACTTTTTAAAAGAATTTCACAGGGCACATATAAACTTATTTCTGGTCAACTCATTTCCATTATTAATACGTGTCATTAAACCTTTCTCAGGACTAAATGCCTTTTCCATGTTGCATAATGAAGCAACGAAACATTTTACATCAAGTACTTTTTTTTTTTCAAGAGCTGGAGCAGTTACAAGGCTTTTAGGGAAAATATAACCCTTTTGGAAGGGTTGTGTAAGTGGGCTGGCCCTATGAAGGAAAACACCCATTTTGAGTTCTTCAACTTTTACAACAGACTATTAATTGTGCATCGTCCATATCTGGTTGGCTTATGGATCTCCTCTCAGTGAATAACACAAAGAAATAACTTAGGAATTGGCTTCTACTCTGTAATTGGATAAAATTCATTTGAGATCACATGTCCATCTCTCTAGATTCTCTAAACTTTCCCATCTAATAAGCTGCATTACCAGAAATCAATATGCATGGGCTCTATCTTGTTGCTCTTTAAATCAGTGTTGCACAAGGTATGCATACATCTGGGGTCATGTTCTCGAGTTGTCCACTTATTACATTTGTGACCTTGAGAAAATTAGTCTCCTTGGGCCCAGAGAATTTCAGAAATTCAGTTTAGTTTGATAAACATATTTAGAATATCTATTAGGTATCACGGTTTGTGTCAGGGTTAAGTATAAAAGATTTCATTCATTCTTTGACCTAATATTCATCTTGAGCATTTACTGTATGTTAGGCATTGTCTTGAGGGATAGAGATAAATCTTGGAATAAGGCTGACAACTTCCCTGACCCCGTAGCTTGTATTTTAGTAAAAAGTTCAGAAAGTAAACGAGAAAACCAAGAACTAAGTCAATCTAAATTCAGGCAAGAGATAGGAACTATGAAGAAAATAAAGCAAAATGAGCAGGTGACTTTGTGGGAATATGGCTGTTTTAGAAACAGTAATCAGGTAACCTCCCATCCAGGAGGTGGACATTTGATAGACATATGAATGATAAGAAAAGACGACCAAAAAAATCTCTGTATTTAAGTATATAGTCTAACAGGAGCAGAGGAACAAAAGTGAAAGTCAGTCCGGTAAGTGTTAGCATAGAGGGATGCATATAGAGATTTTGGGGAGGATGTGTTTAAGCAATGTAAAAGTGCTTCACATGAAGTTAGACACAGAGAGGTACTCACTGAAGGTTATTCACCTTTTCTCCCTTTAAGATTTAACAAGATGTCATTCTTCTTTCATCAGTATGAACACCACTTGGGCCTTCATGATGACTTCTAAATCAGAAAAACCTGATTGGTCTAATTGGATGTCTAAGGGGTATATGCTTTCCTTTTTGAGACAAAAATATATAATGCCACAAACTTCCCTTTCCTCTTGGCTTCCAGAAGGAGCTGTGGTGCTTGATTCCTGCCATCCACCTCTATTTCTTCTTGGGCCTTCATTTGTCTTTATTGTTATTGAAATATAAGCTGGCTCTGTTTTTTTTTTCTATAAAGGCAATGAATTCTTTTTAAAAGAAAAAAAATGTTCATCACTCCAGTTATTTTTGTTTCTGGTATTTGGAAGAAATGATTGGTGTTTCAAGTGGAAAAATAAACGTAGTACTGTCCTTTTCCACACAGGCTTCATCTTCAGTATCTTGGATATAATAGAAGTGGGATATTTTATTAGATAAAATCACTTTCACCCTCTCTGTGACTTTACCACTAGACATCTGCTTTTTTTAAGCATATAATCTACAGTAAAACTCTATTAATGCAATGTTACTGAAGTAGAAGGCAATATAAGCCATGAATAAATCTGAAATACAGACTATCTTTAAACACATGCATAACTTCGTGAGTGGTTAAGAACATGCACTTTGGACTGACACTCTGAGGACCAAATATTGTTTCGGGCACTTCCTGGTTAAGCCTTGGTGTGTGTTTCAATATCTCTGGGTCTCGTTTGTACAGTGTGAGAAATAACACCTACGTCATAGGAATCTATTGAGGCTGAAGACATTATATATATAACAATGTTTATAAAATACTTGGTACCTAGTGAGTGTTCAAGATAGAAATTATTATTCAGATTTCATATCAATTTTATTACATATTCCATGGGACAATTTATGTGCTGGTATATGCTATCAGAAAGAGATTAAGTCTTCCAAGATTAACAATTTTTGTCAAGGATTATAGTATACCAACAACCAGGTTTCTTAGAATGTCTCAACCCTATTATAATTCAACTACAAGTAGCAATAGCATGGGCCAAAACAGAGTCTAACCACAAAAATCCAATCATATCCATATGGTCGGATAGAGGCCGGGGGACTATGGGAGAAAGGCCAAGGGTTGGTGGTTTTAGTGTGAGGAAGTGGAGATATTAGACTAAAGACTAGCTTAGACCTGCAAGAGGCAGGTGAGATGTGAGTACTGTCAGGTAAAGAGATGAATCCAAGTCTAGGAACCAGATCATCTGAAATCCGCATGGGCACATGAGCACTCGAGGAGGAAGTGGCAGCATCTGCTAGGCAGCGGGGCAGGTGGTGTAGCCTGGGATTGGCTTGACGGGGCAATGGGCTTCCAGAAGCCCCAGCAGAGAGAACCCGGTTCAGGGAAAGCAGTTTCAGTCACAGCAGGGATTTAGGCACGAAGGCAAGAATCCAGGCGGCAAGTCAGGGGACTGAGCCAGCCTCAATTCAGAGCACATCTTGTAACTGCTCGTCTCTTCCCTCCACAGAAAGAGACACGTTTCAGAATCTAGCGTGATGTTAAATGGTCTCAGCAGTAAAATTTCTCAATAAAGGATTAGAAACACAGTTGCTTAACAAGTCACACCAGATGCAGAGACAAATTTAAAAGCACTTAGTTGCTGTATAAGTAAATGAGATACAATGGCTTTCATTCACTCAGGATTTTACCCAGACGGTACACACAGCAAGGTGAGGTGGGTTAATTTTCTGATGCCTGTTACTTTTTCCTGGTAGTTTACTACTCATAGATTCAAGTTATAATTCTGTAAGTTATAAAACCTGATGTATAAAATGCTGAGGAGCCCGATTAGCATGGGAAAGCAGAGGTAACTCCTTGGATGGCTGGATGGCAGGAAGTCTCAATTGTTTTTCTATTAACATATGCAGATAAAGAAAACTCTTAACCACCTGAAAGACTACCTTTTGCTCAAGGAACGTTGTGTTTATAATCTGACATTGATAAAGTCTCCACAAGAAATATGTTTATTGTATCTAGTGACTGGAATGGAAAGGACCAGAAACCATGGGCCTCTGGCGAAGATACAGCCAGGGAGATGATGGATGTGTGGAGCAGAGACGCGTCTGTTAAACTAGTCACAGCTAACGCCGTGTTCCAGCACATAATGTCTGACACCTACTTGCAGGGTACTAAAATGATTATGTGCTCAAGAGTGAATCCATGCTGACAAACCAACCTTTTGCTGATGATGAAAAGGGAGCCTGTTATTTTAAAGAGTGATTCAAACTTAAATGTAGCTTTAAAGTTAGTATACTTTAGATTAATGCAAACAAGAGAAATGAGACTCAACAAATTGGTAGGCAACTTTTTTTTGTTCTTTTTATGTTGGCAGCAATCAAATCAAATTAGATTTAATAAAAGCTTACAGTGTGATACAGACTGTCTAATTGAACCATGATTCACTAATTCAAGAAAAAACTGTAATCCTATTTTAGTTAAGGCAAACAGGAATGCCAGGAAGCCTTGACATGTCAGTGAAGCAAAAAGAAATACAAGGATTGTCATATTTCCTTAAAAAAAGTAATTCTTTTTAAAAAATTTTATTTTAGAGAGAGAGCACATGAATGGGGGAGAATGACATATGGGGAGAGAGAAAAACAGAGAGAGAGAGAGAGAGAGAGAGAGAGAATCCTAAGCAGGCTCCACGCTCAGCACCCAACTTGGGGCCAACTCAGGGACTGATCCCACTGGGATCATGACCTGAGCCGAAATCAAGAGTCAGGCACTCAACTAAGTAAGCCACCCAGGGGCCCCAGTAATTAATTCTTCTCAAATATTCTCTTGTAGGGGTGTAAACAGGATTGCAACTTTGATTATAAGGGGGCATATTTTAACCATTAGCAGAAACAACTGAAAATCGTAGATGGAACTCTGAGTCTCCACTAGGTCAGGTTTCCATGGGTGGAGGTGGGAGCAGCAGCAGTAGAGGCCCCTTAATTTTTCTAGCAAGGATGGATTCTGAGTTCAGGAGCCAGAAGCCCAACAAGATGGTAAGGTGTTCTGACAACAGGTCCAAGCCCAGGAAGATGACAGAGAAGATCTGTCACTTGCATGGTTTGTGTATGGGCCACCCTGGCAAGACTGTCCTTCTGAGCTTTTGTAACACATCTTAGGGAACAAATGCTTGCTTCTGAAACAGAATCAAAGATTTATAACAAGTCTCATTTACAAAGCTTCAACATGGCCACCTGGGTGGCTCAGTCGGTTAAGTACCTGACTCTCGGTTTCAGCTTCGGTCATGATCTCATGGTGTGTGAGTTCAAGCCCCACATTGGGCCCTTCGCTGATGGTGTGGAGCCTGCGTGGGATTCTCTTTCCCTCTGCACCTCCCCTGCTTATGCTTGCTCTCAAAATAAATAAATAAGCTTAAAAAAAAAGTTTTATATTATTTAACAAAACAGATTATTATTTAGCTAAAGAGTTGTACATTCAAAGATTTCAGCATTTTTTCCTACTCTTGCCATTATTTAAATTGATGTGCTCAAAGTATGAGAAAACGAAGGAGAGCCGAAGATAGATTAGCAGCCTGTAAGAATGTCTAGATTGTTTCTTTAACCCACACTTTCTCAATCGACTCCACACACATTTACTGTATTCCCAATAAATATTAGGGTGCAAAATACGGTTTTGGCTGTGGAGGAATTTTTGGCTAGTAGAGGGAAAAATATACATGTGGAACAGTACAACACAGGGGCACAACGTGCTGTTCTGTTGGCGGTCTGTGTGCAGAGCCAGGACCGCTGGGTGAGCTCTGTGGCTATTCCATGACTTAGCTACCAGTGAGAAACACTAGGACAACTGGAAAGTGATGTATTGTCCCCACGTCTCTTTTAGTACCTCTTTATCCTTTCTAGTGGCTCTCAACCTCAAAAACCCTCCTTGTCCCCAAGGGCACTCCTCTTTAAAAGTCTCCCGTAGTTTCTGTCACACTTAGAACAAAGCCTAAACTCCTTTATTTCTGGTTGATAAAGCCTGTGAGATCTAGCCTGGACTTTCTCTCCCAAGGTTATCCCAGTGATTCATTAGATTTCAGCCACATTGATCCTCTAACTCAGTGCCTCTCGAACTTCAGTGTGCATAGACATCACTTGGGGGTCTTGCTAAAAATGGAGACTTTGCGGGCTCAGTCAGTTAAGCGTCCGACTTCAGCTCAGGTCATGATCCCACAGTTTGTGGGTTCGAGCCCCATGTCGGGTGCTGTGCTGACAGCTCAGAGTTTGAAGCTGCTTCGGATTCTTTCTTCCTCTCTTTGCCCCTCCCCCGCTTGTGCTCTGTCTCTCTCTCAAAAATAAACAATTAAAAATTTAAAAAAATAGGGGCGCCTGGGTGGCTCAGTCGGTTAAGCCACCGACTTCGGCTCAGGTCATGATCTCACAGTCTGTGAGTTCGAGCCCCGCATGGGGCTCTGTGCTGACAGCTCAGAGTCTGGAGCCTGCTTCAGATTCTGTGTCTCCCTTTCTCTCTGCCCTTCCCCTGCTCATACTCTGTCTCTATGTCTGTCAAAAATAAATTAAAAAAAAAAAAAAAAAAGAAAAAAAAATTTAAAAAAATAAACAAAATAAAAATGGAGACTTCTGTAGGTCTACGGAGGGGGACAAAATTCCTGCATTTGCAATAGTTTCCAAGGTGATGCTGATGGTGCTGGTCCTGGGAACACACTTTGAGCGAGGAAGTGCCAGAGGACTGGGGCGCATCCCAGACACTGGCAGGCTGTAGCCAGCACCTCGAGTAGCAACTTTGTTCTCCCCTTAATAACATGGAGCTTGTTCTTTCTACTAGGAACTTTTCTCCCCAGATCTTTCTATGTCTAGCACCTTTTCTCAAGGGGATCTCAGCTCAAATGTCAGCTCCCCAGAAGTCTTTATTAATGACCCTATCTAAAAGGCACATCTGATTATTGATCTGTGAGACAACCAACTTTTTCCTATTTTACTTCCTTTTTTTAAATTTTTTTAATGTTTTATATTTATTATTGAGAGACAGAGAGAGACAGAGCACGAGCATGGGAAGGGCAGAGAGAGGGGGAGACATAGAATCAGAAGCAGGCTCCAGGCTCTGAGCCGTCAGCACAGAGCCTGACATGGGGCTCGAACTCACAGACTGTGAGATCATGACCTGAGCCGAAGCCGGACGCTTAACCGACTGAGCCACCCAGGCACCCCTTTACTTTCTTAATTATCCTTGTCACTCTCTGAATTTTCTTTACTTACCCCTTCATTTCCTTGTAAGTCTGCTGAAGCAACAGCATGGCCTGTACTGTTCAGCCCAGTATCGCAGCCTGTACAACCATGCCTGACGCACAGGGCTGGCTTCATGGTGCAATACCTGTGCAACTGCACTTGGCCTCCTGCCTGGTTTCGCACTCCACTGTCACCACCTAGGAATTCATAATTTTATATTTGAGTTGGTGCTTTCTAACTGAAAAGCAACGGGACGATGGTGTGTACGTGAGCAGAGGAAACACGCTCAATATGTATGCTCTCTTTTCTTTGCTGCCCCTTCTCTGTTGTGTTTGTGATGGCCTATGAGCACAGAATTCCGATGGACCTGAATGCATGGATGTTCCATAAGACTTAAGCCATTACAAGGTAAGTGTGTTAGAGCCCTAAGTGGGAAGCTGACAGCCCTAAGAGGCCATGCTTTCTATTCAAGCCAGAACTTGCTTCAAAACCACAAAGAACTAGGGTGTTCTGTGAGGTAAGAATTACCAAGGTCCCTATTATGTTCTTTCTTACTCATGATATTTTCCTAGCCCATCAGTTACACAGAAAATGATGCATGTAAGGAAAGAGAAGAAAAGGGAAATCCATAGTTCTTTTTCCGTTCAATCCTTCCTTACTCAGGACAAAGGTGGAGAGTACCGGTAGAAGGTGCAATATTAATAAATGAAATAAAAAACATTGTGTTAGTTTTGTACAACATCTACTGTTTGGTAAGAACAGAACGTGCATACGCATGTATGGGCCGTGAAACAGGAAGGGTATAATTTTAGTGAATCCAGATGCTAGTTAAATGTGCTTATATTTTCATTTAAAACTGGCATTGCACAATATAAAAAAATGAATGCGGATAATTTAAAATTTGAATCTTTTTCTTACTTAGAACGATACATTGCAAAAGCAAAAAGAAAAAAACATGATGCATCTAAACAGAGATCACTAAAGAAAGAAAAGATGTTATGTTTAATGGCACGTTTTCCTACTGGTTGAACAAGGGAGCCCACAATTTTATTTTCCACTGGGGCCCAAAGATTATGTAGCCTACTCTACTGACCCATAGAAGCCCCTGTTGAAAGAGTAAACTTGTGCATTTCCTCTGGGCCTAACACTGCCTGAAAGCCCTTTACACAGATGATCTCCTTTCTCTCTAACAATAGCCTTGTAAAATGGATGTACTGTTACTCTTTAATAGACTAAAAAACCAAGTTGTAGAAAGATTAAATAATTTGGCCAATATCTTAAAGTCTAGCATTAAAGAAACTTGGATGCAAACTAGGCCTCAGACCTGTAGAATCCCAAAGCTCTGTCTCTTGGTGATTCTGATGCAATTCCTCCCAGAAACCGGGCTCATTCCAGCATTCCCTTGGGCTGTTGGGATTCTTCCAGAGTGGGCTCAAGGTTCTATTCCAAACCAAATGAACCAAGACTGCTGAGCCATTTCTACCTCCATCCGAAGGGCTCTCTGAAGGCTCTGGTGCTGTGTCCACTCCTACGTTATCACAAGGATCCATGTGAATAATTCATGACTAAGTAGGTGCCAGACACCAATTAAGTCCAGAATTGCCCAGAGCATTTCCGGATTTGTGTCTTGGGAGAATGGGGGAAACTTCTTGTTTTGACATCTTATTTAGCCCTCCAAGATGAAGACGATTTGATTAGGGTCTCTTAAGCATTTCTGGTTATATTCTGGAGCACCAATAAACAATGTCTTTTAGCGGTTTTAATCTTCTTTGCCCAAATCTTACTGGCAAATACGAATGTATCTTTTATTCATGGTGTTGAATAAAAGCCTCTGCCTGGATATGCATGGTGTTTAAAATATTTTAAATAATGTTCACTATGGTAACAATATATTTGAAGTTTCTGTCATTTGGACATTAAAACGTTCAATTAGAGGATGAAATATAATACCATACTCTTGAGCATTTAGTATTAATGAAAGGGGAAAAAACCAGCCTATGATCGTATATCAAACATCTCTGCTTTTATTTTAGTAGTTGTTAGAGGACAGAATCTATTTATTTAACATATATGTGATTAAATGTATTTTACCATTGAATTTTTTACATCAAATATTTACTTTTAGTATGCATTTTTGATAAAAGTATTTATTACTATAAACCCATTTTGTGATCAGATCTGTCATAATAGGTTTAGCACGTATAATGGGGCCTAATCACAGACACGTACCTTCACTCTATTTCAGGGTGCAGAGCTCCAGATAATTACATGGTAACACTCACACATCACGGGCTGTAAAATTATCAAATACTTCTAATTTTGCTGGTGTTAACATCCTCAAATATCTAGGTTCACTTTTTCCTTATTCAGTACAAAACCTATCATAGGTATACAATTTAGTAACCATACGTTTGGATAGCCTTTAATTTGGACTCGGAATAGAATAAATCATTTAATTGTAAACTCTAACTTTTAAGTTTTACTTTTGTCTGTTAGAGAAGCAAAGCGACGACAAGAGAAAAACTGTTAATTCTCGTAGGCTCAGTTTCCTTATTTGTAAGATGCAGGTACATGGGCTTGACAACTTCCAAGGGATTTTCCTTCTCTCTGATTCTAGGTTAATTTTTTTCTCCTTCAATATGGACCAGACATTATCTCACCCTTTACTTTGCTTTGGCTATCAATATCACTTTTGGTCATTTAGTTTGCTGAAAAATATACTAAATAATCAAAATAAAAGTCCCCATGTTCATTAGAACACAGTATCATTATTTAGGTAAATAAACATTTTTTGTATTGTTTCGATATTTACCTGAATTCCTTACTTCCCCCTAGATAGGAATATCTTTATTGTGCACGATGCTTTTGTTAAACAATGTCAACCTCCACCTACTTTTGTCATGAGATATGAAATTTTTTCCCTGTCTCTTGATTAATTACATGACGCTCTACAAATTTTTGGTTATCTCAAGAGAAAAGAATAAAAATTTTGGTAATCCCAAGAGAAGTATAAGGCACTTCCTAGACAATATATTCTCAGGGGAAAAAAAGGTACAATTATGACACCAGAAGCGTTTATGTATAGCAGCGTGTGTGTGCGTGCGCGCGTGTGTGTGTATTGGAGAGACAGGGAAAAAGAAAACAAAACACTAAGAAAGGGAAAGAATAAGAGAAAAATATGCAAAAAAACCCCACAAAAAACAACTCTCTCAAAACTTTCCAAACTAAGATTCAAGATGTTGCAATATATCAGTGAATGCCCTTCCTCAGTCTCATAAACGAAAACATGACATACACTTAGAAAAGTAATCATGATAATCTTCAGATTTATCTAAGTATTTAGTTGTTCTCAACCCCGGCTGCACATTAGACTCATCTGGAAAGCTTTTAAAATTTTTCTAAGCCTCACCTCAGATCAATTAAAATCAGATACTGGGCGTGACTGGACATTCCCAACTGTTTTAAAACCTCCCTCAGGGATTTTAATGTGCAGCCAGGGTTGAGAGCATTGATTTAGAGTAAACCCTATTATACAGTGCAGTAAGAAAGATGTATTTAAATTTTAAGTGAGCGGGCCATTTTTTTAAAGAGTTTGAAGTCACCTTACAAAACTGATGATATATTCTGTCCATTCTTCAATTATGACCCAAACCAGAAATCAAAAGTACCTGAGACCATGCTGAGCTTGCGGGATTACGAGTCGTGATCACACGGCAGCCTTGAAAAGAGTGCGTGCCTTGATGTGCCCTGGCCCTCTTTCCACCGTGGCCGTCTCTCCAGGTAAGCTCCGGAGAACCAAACCACCCTGCCTGGCACGGGCTCTTCTTTGAGCTCTCTCTCTCTCTCTCTCTCTCCCTTTTTTTTTTTTTTTTCTGTTTGAAACGGCTAAATTGAGGTAAAAATGTAATATTCATGTGACACATTGAAGTTCCCTAGACTGGAAATTTTTATTTCTTTGCCAAAGGAAGCTAGAAACAGTTTGCAGGCAAAAATATTAGAATAAAAACTGCCTCCATTTTTAAATCCCTCTTTTATTTGGTTTCTTACCAGACCAAAGTGAAATGTGACCTGCAGCTCGGAGGCTGCTCCCAGAATTAATAATCTCCAGGTGTATTCAAAACCATTAATTGCCTCTGAAGGGAGCAAAAGGAGGCTTCCCCGGAATCCTGCTATTGCGAGGGGAGATACTGAGCTCAGGGTTTGCTGCTTCAGTGAGTTTCTATGGCCAAGGTGTTCACGTTGTGCTTAAACTATGAAGCTTGAAAGGAATAACTTGGGCCGAGAACTTTGTTGTACTAGCATGAATGCACTGAAGGCCTTGTAAAGAAGGCTTGAATTACATGTATGTTAAACAGTTTCAGAAGAACTGTTTCCACTTTCCGTTTTTGCACAATAAACCTTAAATTGCACTTTTGACTACTGAGCTGAGTCTTTCAACTTGCTTTTTTCCAAAATAATAAATCCCCCTAATGATGACTGTGCGGCACTGTCACACACTGACACAGTCTATTTCTTCAACCCCTATGTCATTAAAAGATGCAACTTACTTATTTATGATGATTAATAATAATGAAATATGCATGAAGAGATAAATTATACAAACGCTGCACTGAACACAACAGGAACAGATACAAATCGCCAGACCCCGGTTACCCGCACCCGCTACAAACAGCGGACAACGGAACACATCTCTCCAGCTGATTGTCTTCCGGGATCATAACTTAGGGAGCAGGATATGAGAAAGTTGGAAAGGTGTTTTGACAGCTTCAAATTCTTTTTTAATTGTGGATTTGTAAAACTCGACTTCTCCCCCACCTCGCTTTTACTGTTGCCTTCACATCACATTATCTGAGGCAGCCCGGAACACCCGAGCCAATGCCATCTGACGGGAAGTGTCAAATCTTTTGTCTTAGCTGACACAGAAATATCATATAGCCTCCTAGTGCTTTTCCTGAATATCCATAACTTAACATTTAGGATGTGTGTGCTGAGCAGAGTAAGTGAAGGGGTGTGGTTCTTGGTATAAACAGTGTGGATGGATGTGAAATGGGGTCAGGATGCTCGCCAGGTGATTGGTTCAGAGACGGATCATCACCATAGCATGCTTACACACTCGTCATCATTCAGGTGCACCTGCCTCCTCTGTTAGCATGTTTATTCTTAGGGCAAGAAATGCAGACACAAACAAGCCCCAGTCTCCTAATTTTCACATTTGATAAACAAATGAGATGCAAATTTTTAAAAATAAAAATCATTGCTTCTACAGAATTTAAAAAAGTTCACACCTCTGCTAAAGCGGAAATTCCATAGGCTGGTTGCTCAAGTTCATAGAAGGCTGTGAGCTTTCTCTTAACTATGTTTTTCAGTTGTTCAGACACAAACGGTGACCCCTTCACCCATGAGAGGATCCTGTCACCTTAGTTTCAGAAGACCTGCTTTAACCTGACTGGTGAAATTCCCCATTTGGAAAAGCTAATAGAATCCTGGAAACACCCAGAACCAAAATAAGACTCCTGCTTCGGTCTCCAACAGGTGACACATTCAAGCCGTAAGACCCTTGAGGAATAAGAGTATGGCCATTTCTAACCACGTCACATGCCCTATAGGCTCATTGCTGTTTTTAGCTATTTCCAAAGCCTTTTGTCAAATTAATCTTTTCATAGACGTTACACACACACACAACAGATGTTCTTACAGATAAATTATGTGACAGACAGAGAAACATGACACTTTTAGGAGATAAATATTAAACTAAGTCAAAACAAAATATGGAGCTGACAATCCCTGTAGTAATTTCTGTGGTAATGGAAAGCCCTGATTATTTTGGACTCACTTTTGTCAGATGGAGTTCATAAAAAATTTAGACAATTCACTATAAATGAAGTCAATTTATAACTGTGTTTGTTTGTGATTTTATTATTGTCTGTCCCTGCATTAGAATGTAAAGTCTTTGGGAACAGTTATGAGTGTGGCATTATTTATTAGCGTTTACCAATACTTAGCACATAGTTAGTTCTCAGAAAATTGAATTTAGCAAAAACATAAAAAAAAAAAATCTCTCCAAAAGGGAAAAGGGCATGTGAAAATTCTGTTTTACAGTATCAGTGGCTTATGTGAGGATTAGGTACTTCTAATACTTACCCTTTTATGTGTCATCTCAAAATAAAACTTGAATATGTTATGAAAATATCCTACAAGAGAATTAATAAGTATCCTGCATTAATCAGATGGCAGTAGTATATAAAAAATCTATTTTTATTATGATCTAATTCATAGCATTTTAAAGTTCTGGGAAGAAAGCTGAATGGCCCACTATTTTATAATTCATCTCAATTTAAACTTCTGAATTTTTCTGTTAGTCTACGTTAACCATGTTATTACTTGATTAAGCCTTTTTACCTGACTCACATAAAATCTAAATCATAGAAAAAATAAATTTGAAAAATAGATGCTTTAAAATAAGAAAAGCTACCACTCGATAGTGGTTATTAAACTTATATTTGCATCAGTTTCATTTTGGATGACTGTCCAAAATACAGATTCTTAGGTCGCACCCCAGATCCATATTAAGAATATATATTGTTTTTTAATTTTTTTAATTATTTTTATTTTTTGAGAGAGAGAGAGAGAGCATGCAAAAGTGGTGGAAAGGGGCAGAGGGAGAGAGAGAGAATCTTAAATAGGCTCCACACTCATGGTACAGCCCGACACAGGGCTTGATCTCACCACCCTAGGATCACGACCTGAGCTAAAATCAAGAGTCAGACACTCAACTGACTGAACTACCCAGGCATGTATTTTTAACTAGTACCATACCTTGAGGTACGAGGTATGAGAAAATGGCACTTACATATTAATTGTGGACACAGACAAAAATCAAGTAAACAAATGCATAAATAAGGATTTCAAACGGTGGTTCGTGCTCTGAAGAAAATCAAACTGAGTGGTGTGATAATCTTCCTGGAGGAGGGGATGCACGGTACACATGGTGGCGACGGAAGAGTTTCACAGAGCAGGAGAGAAGAAAAATCCTTTTCGAGTCCGTAGGCCAGTTCCCTCCACAGAGCTCTCTCCTGCCACCACTCTTCCATCTAATTCACATATTTGGATCATTTGGACTCTCCTTTTATTGTGTGTCTTTTCTCTTGGATTTTTTAATATGCATGGTAATTTTTTAAGTTGAATACCACTTTCACGCAAAATGGCAGAGGCTCTTGATGATTTTGTCTTTCTCAGCTAGGAAGATAAAACAGAGGCTTTATCTATCACCTTAATTTAAGGCGTGAACTGAGGTGAGGTGAACTGAGTTGAGTCTGTGTGGAAGTTTTGGTAGCAAGCCCTCTATCTTGGGTTTGCTTCAATTCTTAAGGCATAGTCTTCCAGGAATTCCAACAGAGAGCCTAGTGGTCTACCAGAGCCCCTTCCCTTACAGGTACTGACCTCCTAACCTTTGTCTCCTGCACCTCGCAGACTGCCAAAAACTTCACTCTGCTTTACAGAAAACTTCTGTATGGTCACTTAGCCTGCTGCCCTACACGACTTTAGATTCTGACAAATGCCTTGAGAGAAAATTGGCTGTGTGGCAGGATCAGTTCTCTTCCATCCCTGCTCACTAGGATCTATGGCTCTCAAGTCTTTCTACTACTGCAACACCACCAGAAGCTTCCCCAGTTTCCTTGCCTTCTCTGCCCAAAGAAGACTAGGTTCTCAGACCTTTACTCTGTGCCCAGAATCAGTTAATTCTTCTAGGGAAAGATTGGCTGAATAGTGCAAATTGATTTGTCTTTCTCTTTAGAATTCTGGCATTCCCAATCTTTTGCCTGAATGGGTCTCCAGTGCCTTCAGAGAGACGCCTTCTGTATGATGTTAGGCTTGTTCTTGTCTGAAGCACTGATCTGCTGGAAAGTACTGCTATACACCCAGAAGGGGAAGTCTCCTGAGACATCATTTTTGTTAGTTATTTACTGCCGTCTAACAAATTACATGAAAACTTAGTGACTGAAGAAAAAAATAAGCATTCATTGTGCCACAGTTTGTGTGCCTCAGAAATTCTGTGGGTTAGGAGCAGTCTGGCTGGGTGGTTATGGCTCATGGTCTCTCATGAGACTGCAGTCAAGATGTCGGCCTGGGCTGGGGTTGGGCTTCCAAGATGACTCATCTCCCTGACTGGCAAGCAGGTGCTGACTATTGTCCTGGGGCCTCTGTCCTTTTTCACATAGGGCTGCTTGAGTGTCCTTTTGACATGGCAGTTGGCTTCCGCCATAATGAGTGAACCAAGAATGAACAAAATGTAAGTGGTGATACCTTCTATCACAGAGTCACAGTCTTTTCTTTCTGCAATATCCTATAGGTTACACAGATCAACCCTATTAAATTGTGGAAGGAGGTACACACAGAATAAACCCCAACAGACAAGAATCATTATCAGTAGGGACTGTTTTGGAGAGTGGCTCCCACAATATTTAAAATTCCATATGTATTTAAGAATTTGTTTTGCTGCCATAAAAAATCATTCCAAAATAACCACAAAGTTTTGCCTGTGTGGGTTGGTTGCAATTCTGCCACTGTCTTCTCATGCACCATCTTCATTCAAGGACCCAAACTGAAAGAGCATACCCAGCTGTGGTATGCTGCTTTTTTTTTTTTTTCTTTAGTTAGGCTCCACGCCCAACTCCACACCCAACGTGGGGCTTGAACTCACAACCCTGAGATCAAGAGTCGCATGCTCTATCTACTGAGCCAGTCAGGCGCCCTGACATACTATTCTTCTGACAGAGGAAAAGGAGAGCAAGAAACTTAACACACAGTGGCTCTTCAATCGTTGTGGCATAAAGCACTACTGCTCACTTCACTGAGCAAAGCAAATCATATGGCCATCTCAAATAATAATGAGGTAAAAACTTGCAACGAATGAATGAATGAATGAATGAATGAATGAATGAATAAATAAATAAATAAATAGCAATGAGGTAGGGAAAATATTACCCTGATCCAAAGGCACTATCTCATGACAATGGTGGGGATATATAATAATTAAGAGAAAGGGAGAGGGACTAATTAAAAACAATAATAAATTTTACCACAAACAATTAGTACATACATAACAATTCATATAATAATCAATTCCATTGAAAAATAGCAGTCTGGGGGTGTGGGTGGGTCTGTCCGTTAAGCGTTCAGCTCTTGATTTCGGTTCAGGTCATGATCTCACAGTCGTGAGATAGAGCCCCATCTTGGGTTCTGTGCTGAGTATGGAACCTGCTTGGGATTCTCTTACTCACCTCTCTCTGCATCACCTCCACTCTTTAAGTAAGTAAGTAAGTAAGTAAATAAATAAACAAATAAACATAAAAAAAAATAAACAGCAGTCCAGTTGCCATATGTGTTGTTTTACTTATATTAGCCTTAGTCCTGAAGAAAAGCAAATGGTTAAATAATTTCTACTGTTTTAAACTTTCTCATTCTTCTCATTTTTAGTCATGTCTCAGTGGAATACTTATGGACAATATGAGGTTACCAATCCTCAATGCCATTCTTTACTCTACTTTATAAATGTAGTATGAATCTGATCCAATTGTAATTAAGCAATCAAATGACATTCTAAAAAGACTAGGTAGAGGAACAAACTCAAAACAATCTAGAATGTCTTAACCAATTTCTGAAAACATTAAATATCAATTGTGGGGAAAAAACTGGAGCAAAACTTCATAATTTGTTAAGTTACTATTTTCCTAATAATTCAACATTACTAGCAAGTGAAATTGATCTTATAGTAATTACCTTTAGGCCTAACATGTATAATACATCCATTCTCTGAAAGAGTATAAGAAAATGATTATGGATAATATTCTAATCTAGAAATTGTATTTTTAACATTCAAACTAGACATTCGCAGTTTTGATTGTGCCTGGAAACAAGCTGACAATTATATTTTAAGACCATGTATTCTGATCTGGAGTTGCAAAATATGGTGACCATACACATAAGTGCCTCGAAAGAGAATAGATTCTTATTAAGTCTTACACAAAACATAAAAGAATACTGGTTTCTAATATCCCTTTTTCAGATATATAGTTCTACTTTCTTTGTTTAGGTGTGCCAATTAAAATCTCTTCAAAAGCTGAGGTGGTCTTGTGAGTATTAGGGGAATTCTACACTAGCCTTGGAATGAAGCTAAAGAAAAATTAGAAATTTCACAACCACGTGGAATAGAATGCATTATCACTTGATAAAGCAAAATTTAACTGTGCTAGCCCACAGCTATGTGGTTTAGTCCAGTTATCGTTAATAATGTTAACTGTGATCATGTCATTGGGTTCTAATGAGATCTCTCTCAGTCAGGTGAGAAATGTTTTCACCATGCAACCTGTCAAACTGGTAATTTATTAATCATTTCACCAAAATTTCTACATCAATTTTTTTCAGCATGCCAAAACATAAAACACATTGTCTCATCACATTAACCGCCCCACACATCTGGACACTGAAACTCATGTAAATTTCTACCACTAGTAGTAATTGTGCCCAGAGTTGCAACCTTAGACACATCACTTTCCCTCCAGGAACTGTAAGTTCTTTGGCACATCCTAATATCTTGTCTCTCTTGAAAATTCAATTTTAAAGGAATGTAGAATGAATTTTCTTCATCTCATTCTGTATATGTAATATACAAATTAAGTTTTGGTAAATATCAATTTCCCATTGACTTATGCCATAGCTTCACACATAATTGAACTTTAATCAGCAGGGACACCTTACACGTAAGGTTTAGATTTCTTTGTCCACTACACTTTGTTGAGAAGTTTGGTCTGCAACCAGTACTGACATGTAATAGGAGAGGCACTATTTAGAGAAACCCTTTTTTTGGGAAATAACAAAACAAAACAAACAAACAAGAAAACCAGCTGGAACACAAGCTGTCACCCTCTGGTTCACCACTTTTACGAGTATGAACTTCCATGTATCAGGCTTTCTTACAAAAAGAGATGCCTCTAGTGAGTTTTGTTTATTTATTTTTTAAATAATTTATTGTCAAATTGGTTTCCATACAACACCCAGTGCTCAACCCAACGAGTGCCCTCCTCTGTGCCCATCACTCACTCTCCCCCTCCCACACCCATCTCTCCCCTCAGTTCGTTCTTATTCTTTGAGAGTCTCTCATGTCATGTCCTCCTTCCTCTCTGTGAGTTTTAAATACAAAACAAATGCATAGCTTTCTTTAATAACTGCTCTTATTAGGCCAAAATAATTTTCTACCATGCAAATGTTTAGCGTTAGTTAAAAAGTAATGAAGGGCTGTTCTACAAGAAAAGCATTATAATTAATCTTTCCTTTAACAAAAGTTAAATTAATAACCATAATTAATACACAGCACATTTTGTCTGCTTTCTTATAAAAAATGGACATCCATATCCTCTTATTGTTTTTGATGAGATGAGCTACGGAGTTTCTCCAGAGGATTAGTTTGCCCAATGTGCTTTTACATGATAAAAAAAAAAAAAGGAAAAACTTCACAGTAGAAAGCACTTTTAAAATATGTATTAGCAGTATTCTCAAAATATTCTGTAAGTCACTATGGGAGCATTTCCTTCAAGTTTCTGTGCATAAATCACTTTGCATGCTCTCCAAGTATCAGAGGAAGAGATGTCAGCAAATAGCTTCCCAAATACAAGATATTTTTGTAGTTAAATATTTCATTTCTGCACGAGTGGCCATGAGCATCTATGGATTTACTGGGCATTTGTCGTCTATGTGGCACAATAATAGGTATGTAAAATTGGAAATTATCTCATTCGGATAAAAGACATGAGAGTAATATGAGAATTATCAACAAGTTTAAAATATTTTATGTTCATTTTTATCACATTCAGAAGTACTATACAGTAAATGTCTCTAATATAAATTTTCTTTCTTCTTGTAAACTCAGAGAAGCAGGACTATGTTTCATTACAAGCATCACTAAAGGTTGATATATTGACGTTTTTTACTTAAAAAATCTTTTACAACTATACTCCCTCAGGAATCTGGTTCATACTCAAACTTGCCCTCTCTTTTCCCATGGTTAATTACTACTTTTCCAATTATTATTATTTAACAAACATTTATATTATGCTCACCTTTTCCTAAGGACTTCATATACGCTAATTCATTTGATCTTCATGACAATTCTATAAGGTAGTTGCTCTCATTCTCAGCTTATAATGGGCGAAACTGGAATGCGGAGTGGTTGGGTGACTTGCCCCAGGTCACACAGCTAACAAACGAGTTTAATAATAAATAAGCATTTAATAATGCTGTGAGTTTCAGCAGTCAGGGCCAGAACCCGTGGCCTAACCATTTATAAGGTGCTGTCCCTCAGTGATGACCTCAGTTACGCTGCATAACTGGAAACTGATGGTTTCACTTCCTATTGGTTGTTGATCTTTGCCAGTAACTGCATCACGGTATCTACTGAACCCTCAACACACATGAGAGAACAAGTGGTCCATGAAGTTATCATAAGATGAATTCGCAATTTTAAGAACAAGTATCCCACTGCGGGATGGTCGGAGAGCCTGCCTGGCAAGAATACAGCTCCATGTAAAGCCACTAGAACTTATCAAGCTTGCCTGGTACCCAGGAACCACAAGCTATTGTAGCACAAACTAAAAGCAAAGCTCTTTCCTTTTTTCCATACAAAGAATGCTAGTTTCCCCTAGAAGGTAACCACAGCTAAAAATTATACGTTACTCTTACCCAAAGGTTTTTCATCTTGATTATCCTATAAATAGGAGCAGGTAGTAGTATTTTCATTTTATGGAAGGAAAAATTGAGACAAGGTGAGATCTTATTACAGAAAGGTTACTCGGTTAATTGGTAGGAGAGGTTTTCAGTGACCTATAAAGCACTTAAAATGAGAAGTAAAATTGCCCTTAGTTCCTGTAGCACTCCGGACACATTTAAAGCCAGACTTTCTCCTCTTTGTATTTGTGAATATTTGTATCTAAATAAGACTTTCATTTCACCAGCATTATGTTTAGGAATTAAAAGTAAAGGTTACATGGTGTGGTTTCTGGATACCAAGGATATACCTCCAGCCCCTGAAGGCTCCTTCCTCAGTTTTCTGGTATTTATAATTTAAGATTCTCTCACTAAAAATTCAGGCTTATGGCTAGTTGGTGGGGAGCGTGTGTGAAGGCAGATGGAATACGGTAATACTAAACATTATTCAAAACTTCCACTTGTGTAGATTCTTTGGCAACTTGATTTTTGAAGGGAGAAAACGGAGTTGGCAAGAAGTCAGTAGGAACCCCAAAGGAAGTTTGCTCTGAAAAGAAACAGAAGTGAAACTGAGAAAGAGCCCAGAAGGCAGTATCTAAGGACCCAGAGAGAAACCATCTTGCTTTTGTTCTACGTAAAAGACAATCACAGTGTAAGCAACCCAAATCTAATTGATCTTTATTAATTGAGAAAGAATGGTCACAGTCATTTTAACTACACAAACCAACTTGTATAGTATTAGAATATTAAATGCAAAAATGCAAGATCAATCATTAAAACTATAAACAAGCTTAAGGAGTTGAGTTCAGGTGCAAATCAAACCCCAGGCCAGTAGCTTCTAAAATAGACTGAACAAATTATGCTGAGCACTGTGAACAGACAAAGCAAGGCAGGTACTGCGGAAACAGAAAGGAGGCTCCGAGTGCTTCCACTGCTAAATATAAAGTGCTACCTAGAGGAAGCCTGGAGTCCTGCTACGGCTCTGCTTGGGAAGACAGTCTAGATGTGGGATCAAATTGTCTGCGAAAAATTTTCTTTTGCCTAATTCTTGAAGGCAAAAAAAAAATGAAATGATAGAATAAGTGTGGTGTGGACTCAACAGAAGGAGCCTTGGATTTGAAATTCATTCTGCAAGGCTAGCGAGTGATTTTTCAGCAGGAGTCTCCTGGAAATGTGCTTAGCCATCCGGGAAAATCAGCAACCATGACCATTCCAAAGCTTTCATGTAACAGTCCCGGCAGAAGATAAAAGGTGTACTTACCTGTTGCAAGAAATTTTAAAGTGGGATATTTGTCTATGTGTCACATATTGATCATATTTGACTATCAAGAACTGTGAAGACTCTGGGGCACCTGGGTGGCTCAGTTGGTTGAGCCTCCCACTTTGGTTCAGGTCATGATCTCACAGCTCCTGAGTTCGAGCCCCCACATCGAGCCCTACATCCTGCTCACTGTTTCCATACTGTCAGCGCAGAGCCTACTTCAGACCCTCTATCCCCTTCTCTCTGTCCCTCCCTGCTTACGCCTTCCCAAAAATAAATAAATATTTTTTAAAAAGAAAGAATAAGAAAAGAAAGAACTGTGAAGAGTCTGAAATTTACCCTACAACAACTGTTAGCCTGCGACAGGTCCATAGATCCTGGTAGAAGACAGGAGGCTCCTGGGTCAGAAACAAGAACCATTGATAGAAGTAGCCAGAGTATCAACATTTGTGCCAGCTCCCCAAGCCCCGATTCCACAGAGCAAGGCAAAGCAGGTCCGGTGATGTCTAAACACACTGTGGGCTGTTATAGGAGGGGAAACTCAAGCCTACAGAACCCCAAACTTTTATAATGGACAGTAAGCCTGCCTGACTTTTGCCACTAAGGGAGACACTACCTTTTATATTTAAATGCTGTCTGCCATATAAACCTTTTTGAAAAGGTAGTCTGGAACAAAGGTGGCTACTGCCCCTGGTCCTAACACACACAGAAACAGAGATCCAAACAGAACTGTCCCTAGTAACAGGAGATAGCTTGTTCTCTTTTCTATTTGACTTCCTAATCTTTCCGTAATATTTATTCATATTTTTCTTTGATTCCAATATATGAGGCAACAGAAGAAAAAAAAAATCCCTCAGTAATTAACTTTCAACACTAAAAATGCAGACACACTGGACCTTATGGTTCTACCCCAATCTACTTCACCTTCATTGTGGAGCAGGAAGTTTTCGGAGTGGGATGTTTTGGGTAAAAGGGATGCTACTCCTAGCTCCTGAGGTGGTCTAAGACTGGGATAAACCAATTAGCAAAATCCATTCTCTTGCACTGTGATTGGTTTGGATAACCTACATTTAAGTTAATCAGTACACAAGGCATTTTCACAGAAATAGATTCAGCTGGGGAGAGGAAGGGGCGAATGACTCACTAAATCTTTTTTTTTGGCTTAAGCAAGTTTAAATTTAAAATGCAACTAGAAGCATCCTATCACCACAACATAATTCAATAAACCAAGGGTGGGAAGAAACGATGATTGTTAATTTTACTGCTTATTTTTTAATTTGCCTTTTTTTTTTCTTTTAGAAATGATTAAAGCAAATAACAGTATGAGTACAGATTTCAAACAAGTGGTCCTGGAAACTGATGAGTTACCTCTCACAAAAGAAAAAAATGTTTGCACATCAAAATAGTTAATTTATAGTTGTCCCTCTGAGAAAAACCTGGGAGATTATGCAGGAACAGAAAATAAATCTCCATTCCTTTAAACTTAATTCTAAACCCACGTTCCCTTCCATTAGAGGCACGGTGCACCCATTTTGGTCATTTTGTCTAATGTACGAGGGATTTGACAAAAATGCGCTCTGGCCATTTTACCATGCCTCTAGATAATCCCTCAAATCCAAAGCAAAGGATATGCCCTGTTGGAATTTAATACATGAATATTCTTTGTTTTTATATTCTAAAGGAATATCTTTCCATCATTCCTTCTTTTTCCATGTTGGAATTTTCAAGTTAAATTCTTGATATTGAAAAGATCTTGAGGAAGCCCAGAAGCAGTTTCCAAGTTATTAGAAGGATTAGGCGGATCACAGATACAAGAACAGCGTGTTCAGTTTAAATTCAAGGGACCCATGTGTCCTGATGATTGGTTATGGGAAAGGAGATGCAGTCCATGACCACAGACCCAAAGATCTAGTAAAATGAGCATAAAGAACATTAATTCCGGGGTGGATCCTGCCGCGTTCCTCCACACGCCATGCAGTTACTGAATTACAGGCATGTTAATTTACTTACAGATGCTTAACAGTTGGAATAGTTATATAAAAGTTTTATTTTTTTTCCTTCATCTCTAGAATAACAATGTTTTCAAGAATTTAAAAGATGAGTGTGTGCAACTGAAGTCCAGCACCAGGATGGCTCTGTTTGGACTCCAGTCTCTGAAGAAATTTGTTGCTAGCAATGATAGTAACAAATGATCTTTTGTCCCTTGAGCTCCAGAAATCACGTTCTAATATCAGAAACCATCAGAAAAATTTAAAGCCTCCCAGATCCAGTATCTTAGGATAATAAGCAT
Source organism: Paguma larvata (assembly GCA_030068075.1). Classification (NCBI taxonomy): domain Eukaryota; kingdom Metazoa; phylum Chordata; class Mammalia; order Carnivora; family Viverridae; genus Paguma; species Paguma larvata. Next base: position 68,784,586 of record CM057834.1, on the reverse strand, counting down.
TTATGTCATTTGCCATTTTAAAACAAGGCAATACCTATAAGGTGTTTGAAACAGTACCGGGCCCATAAAAACTAGTCAGTAATATTAGCCATCATTATTATTACTGGAACAGTACTACATTGGAACAGATATGTGATCTTTAAGTTAATCATACTTTTTGAATAAATTTTTCTTAAAAATGAACTCAAATGACACTATTTTTAGCTCCCTATTCATCTTAAACTTTTATACACTATTTGTAGGATCTTTCCTTAAATGTGCATATACATAACTTTAAATGGTATTTTAAAATAGCAGTCAGGTTTATAAATACGGTGCTAAATAAATGCTCAAAGTGTTAGTTTGTGTACAGGTTGTATGGCAAGATGAGATTTTCTTTCTTTGACTTTCCCATCGCTGATAAATCAGGAGACAGTTAACCCAGACGCAGGCTGTGAGAAGTGGTCACAATTACTAAGAAAGTTCTTTAAATGCTTCACAGTTACTTCTCTCGGATAACTGGAAAGACTTACACGTTCCTCTGCATGGAATAAAAGAATATACACGGTGGTGCCTGGGGGGCTCAGTCGGTTAAGAGTCTGACTCTTGATTTCTGCTCAGGTTATGATCTCGTGGTTCATGAGTTCAAGCCCCACGTTGGGGCGCTGACAGTGTAGAGCCTGACTGGGATTCTCTCTCTCTCCCTCTCTCTCTGCCCTTTCCCCACACTTTCACTCACACGTGCGCGCGCTCTCTCTCAAAATAAGTAAATATAAAAACTTAAAAAAAAAAAATCTACTGCAGCACTTCCAGCATGTGAATAATGCCCACAACCTTCAACTAGATAGACTTAGAACTTATGAGTAAGGGCAGAAGACCAAAAAAGACCAAATGCAAAACTAGGGAGAGCCAGGAGAAGGAAGGAGACCAGAAAGCAAATGGGCTTCAGAGGCTTATCCAAGGTTCACCCTATAAGAACCACAAAGTGGGGCACCTCGGTGGCTCAGTTGGTTAAGCGTCCGACTTCAGCTCAGGTCATGGATCTCATGGTTCATGAGTTCGAGCCCCGCGCTGGGCTCTGTGCTGACAGCGCAGAGCCTGGAGCCTGCCTCAGATTCTCAGTCTTCCTCTCTCTCTGCCCCTCCCTTGCTCACGCTCTGCCTCTGTCTCTCAAAAATAAATAAAAACATTAAAAAAAAAAAGAACCACAAAGTGACTTGATAAGGCATATGATGGAACATTTTGTAATATTCACTGGACTGTGTATTCATAGCCAGATTATTTTCTTTTCATTGCACTGTACCTGCACATTCTTCTAGATATTATGCACATAACTTAGGCTTAACAACCATAAAAAGTCATTGTTTCAAAAGCTGAAAGTAATTTTTTTGTCAGTAATTTCTCTGATCTAGAAATGAAAAAGCAGCCATTTTCTCCCTGTAAGAGTTTTGTGTTTTTTTCCTAATGACGGGGATACATTTTGTAAGTAAGTATAATTTGTTAAATTATCAAATAATTGTTTGCAAAATAACAATAATTGCTTCTGCTTGCAAATGAAGCTCACAGAGAGATCAAGTTCTTCCAAAACTGAAAGAATTACTCCTGCTTTCTACTGAGTACAGCAACGAATAGATTATCCTTAGATGGCTATTTCATGTACTGTATTTATTCTACAAAAGCAAAACTGTGAAGGAAACAATTTACCAGAATCAAACACTGCTCTCTTCATCTTTACTTTCCTTCTTGGCTGTAGCATTCACAACGTAATGGTTATATTGTCAAGATTCCACTAGATTGCAATTCATTTTCCCCCTGTTACCCAGGAGCCTAAAAGCAAATTCCCAACAATACATTAAGAGGCATAAAACAATTCTTGAAAAAAGAATTAGATTAGATATGAAGCAATCCAGGAAAAGTTGGAGATTGGGAATTACACTTATCAAGTTGCACATAAAGAAATGTCATTTGTGAGATCTCTGAGGAATCTGTGGTGGCTGTTTGATACACTGTGCCTAGGATTTGTCAGGTTGCAGCGCGGCTCTTGGATTCAAAGAAATGAGTGTTCACTTATCTTGTAACGCTGGTCCCAGGATGGACCAATTTGTCCACCAGTGTTTATCCTTCTTTCAAGGTAACTCCTCTAAGTGGGTTTTTCTCCAATAAAAGCTGATGCTGAGCTGATACATTTCTTCCTCTCTCTCTCTCTCTCTCTCTCTCTCTGTGTGTGTGTGTGTGTGTTCAACTGAGTTCTTGACTCATGAATACGCTTCGCCTTTTCCCTATGCTTTTCCACAAACTTATTGCTGAATAATGAAGTAAGCTATAAGTACAGTCGCATTGTCTGCATAAGAGGCATCCAGATAATTCAGATAGTTGAAATTTACTTATAATCCATAACCCTCATACTGTCTTTCCTTGATCCTGACCCTAGACTGCTAAAAAGTAGTAAAGTCAGTTTCATCCCCTCATTGTTTTAAGCCTGTCTGCTTTGCAGTAAAGCCTCCAACAAGCAGTGAAATTCTCTAAGAGGCAAAAAGCTGAAGAGGAAGAAATGTCAGTAATGTCTAAAAAAGGAAGTTTTAAAAAATTAAAAGTTTTCTGTAATTTAAGCTTTTTGCTAGCAGGCAAGGAGCTCATTTTCTGTTTGTTTAGGTGTCTATATCCTTTATAAAGTTCATATTAGACTTTTTTTGGGAACCATGAAAGTACTGCTCCTCTATAAACACCAGGCCATCCCTCGTATGTTAACACCTTTTCTTGCTAACATGGCACCTAAAGAAATATCAATCTCAAAAAACCTCCTTTTAAAGTTTTCCTTTTACCTTCTGTTTTTTTTCCTTCTGTTCTCTTTTGACTTTATCATACTTCGGTCTTTAGAGAAAAGGGGTGGGGCAATCAATCAGTAATCTCCAAATGGTACACTGCCATTTACTTGGATGCTAAAACACTTCCAAATACCTTCCACTCTAATAATGGAAGGAGACAATTACAGTTTTAAGAGTTCTGTAACTCTCATTGCTCTAGCGGTTTTCCAAATATTTTCATTATGTGATAGAAAATGGCTTTCTGCTCAGTATACCAGATAAATCTGACCATGAAGTTACTTACAGGGTGACTGAAAGGTGTTGCTCTGTGCTTTTATTGCTCTATTTATAGAATGATGGCGAACCTAACATTACCTTATAACTCATGAATAGATTATACAATCAGTCTTATGTTTCTTAAAACCTGAATTCTTGACCGTGTGAGAAATTAAACTATTCTCCAGTTTAACGATTTGGTTGTACAATAATCTCACTTTAAAGAAAGAAAACGTTTACGCTCAGTGGCTGCCCCAACCATAGATAATTATCTCTCCTGTGTAAAATGTGATCACAAGCTTATATTTAAAAAGTCTGAGCTAGGGGGGGTCCCTGGATCTGCACCCTTGCAAAATCAGGGTGCAACTTTCTCCATCTTTGTACTGCTATTATTCAGGGAGTGACCGTGGCCAGAGGTAGATGGTGGATACGAGATGTCTTCTCTATTAAAAAAAAGCTCCTCCTTATAGATCACTAATTACAAACACATTTCAGTTGTCCTGTGAGTTAAAAAAAAAAAATCAGCGAAGAATTATTTGAACTGAATGACCTTGCTTCTAGTTGATGCCAACTTAATGAAGAATTAACAATGGGGAACCTGGGTAGCTCAGTAGGTAAAGCGACCAACTCTTGATTTTGGCATAGGTCATGATCCCAAGGTCATGATCCCAAGAGCCCTTCATCAGGCTCCATACAGACAGTAAGGGATTCTCTCTGTCCCTCTCTCTCTGCTTGAGATTTTCTCTCTCTGCCCCTCTTTCTCCCTGTCTCTTTCTCTCAAAATAAATAAATAAAATAAAATAAAAAAGATTTAAGGCAAGGGGAACCTGCCTGGCTCAGTTAGTAGAGCATGCAACTCCTGATCTCAGGGTTGTGAGTTTGAACCCCACGTTGGGTGTAGTGATTATGAAAAATAAAATCTTTAAATAAATCAAAAATAATTAAGGAAAAAGGAGACGACAGAATGAGTTCAAAATTTTGCTCAGCCACTTACAAGTTCTATGATCCAGACAAATTACTTTCTCTATATATACCAAGCATATCCTACTTTGCAGAGTTGTTCCAATGATTAAACAAGATCACGTGAGCAAAAGTTTTAGCAGACGGTTTTTATGTACCAAGTGGTTTTTTTTTTCCCCTAGATTCCACTAGCGGGGTTGGGCTGGAGTCATGGTAGGTCACTCACTTATTAATATAGTACAGCATAGTGGTCTTCAAATCCCCAGGAATATACACAGCCTCCAAACAGAAGGAGGCATGAGTCATTTTAAAACACTGATGTCCAGATCCGTTATTTCTTGATGTACTCTCTTCTAAACTTGACCTGTTTAAGAACACTCTATGTATGGTGAAGACAGCAAGGTTCCTTTTCCTACAATTCTCTTTGAATTAACTCCTCTAAGCTGACAAAAAAAGAAAAATAATAAAAAAAAGCCATTCCTTTCGCCTATCACAAATTTATTATGTTGCATTATTTGATAGTTAAATGCTCTGGGGTGTCAAAGGGACAAGTTGAAAAATTGTCACACAGACTCTCCTTTAATCAAGATACCATAACAGCCCCATCAATCCTACCAAAAAGGTACATTTTCAATGTAAATTTACTTGTTAACCGTTAATGATAAGTTATCAAAATGTGAAATATATTTTTTGTTGATTTCATCAGTTAACTACTACTAATAATAACAACTCAATCAAAAGCAATCTTTAACACTCAGAGCTTTATGGTTATAAGAAATTATTTAAAATTCAATTTTAATTTATATTCATATTTTTGATGCAGAGAGTATGAGAGGGTGATCAATAAAAGACTTTCAAGCAGGAAAAATGTTATATTATGATAACATTCTGGGGAAGTAATATAATAAAAGTACAATTGCGAGCAAAAAAGAAAGAAGTGTTCATGAATTTTTAAAATCAATGGTTCTGGGCACCGTATCACCATGGCATTTAGAGTCCCTTGGAAACTTTTAAAACAGTGATCTAACAGTTACATTTTTAAATGCTAATATTTACAATATGTGGGAAATTACATCCTTTTCAGTCACTTACACTTATTATTAAAAATGTATAAGATGGCACATAGCTAAAAAATAATTTCCCAGTGTACGTCAGCAACACAAGCTGGTCTGCAGACCCTTGATGCGCAGGTTAAGAGCATGGACCTTCTAATCAGAGAGAACTGGCTTTGAAAGCAGTCTCGGCCTCTTGGTTTTTAATGAACCATGTTCAACTAAACCTTCTCTGGGCCTCAGTTTTCTTATCTTGGAGCTGAAAAAAAAATGGAGATAAAACCAGATAGAATTTAAGAATGTAATATATTTAAAGTGGTTAGCACTGTGGCTGGCATTAGGCAACTACTATCATTATCACCATTATAACTGAATGTGAGGAAGATAAGGAAAGAGAGGGCTCGGGGCAAAAAGAAATGAGGAAGATTCAAAAGGTAAATGTAGGATTTAAGTCAACATCTCTCCAAAGAAGAAATGACCTACAAATGGCCAGCCAGCACATGAAAAGATGCTTAACATCACTAGCCGCTAGGGAAATTAAAACACCACAATGAGATACCATTTTGCACCCACTAGAATGACTAGAATTAAAAACAAATGAAAAGGAAAGAAAGGATAAGTGTTAGAGAAGATATGGAGAAGTTGGTACCCCTCATCCACTGTTGCTGCACATATAAAATGGAGAAGCCATTGGGGAAAACAATTTGGCAGTTCCTCAGAAAGTTAAATATAGAGTAGCCGGGCATCCGGGTGGCTCAGTCAGTTAAGTGTCCAACTCTTGATTTAGGCTCAGGTCATGATCACATGAACTGTGAGTTCGAGCCCTGCGTTGGGCTCTGTGCTAACAGAGTGGAGCCTGCTTGGGATTTTCTCTCTCTCTCTCTCTCTCTCTCTCTCTCTCTCCATCTCTGCCCCTCCCCCACTTGTACATCCACACCCTCTCTCTCTCAAAATAAATAAACTTAAAAAAAAAAAAACCCGTAGAGTTACCATATTATCTAGCAACACCACTCTTAGATATATATTCAAATGAATTAAAAACAGATACTCAGACAAATTCTTGTACACAAATGGTCAGAAAAGCATACTCACAGCTGCCAAAGGTAGAAACAACCCTAATATCCATCAACAGATAAACGGATAAACAAATTATGGTATATCCAAATAATGGGATATTATTCAGCCATAGGAAGGAAGGAAGTACTGATACATGCTACAACATGGATAAAGGTGGAAAACATTACGCTAAGTGAAAGAAATCAGACACAGAAGGTCATTTATGATTTCCTCACTATGAAATATCCAGGTTAAGTCCAGAGAGACAGAAAATGGATTATTGGCTTCCAGGGTTTTGAGGGAAAATGAATAGATATGACTGCTTAATGGGTACAGGTTTTCCCTTGAGAGTGATGAAAATGTGTTGGAACTAGATAGAAGAAATGGTCGCACAACATTGTGAGCATATTGAACACTATGTAGATAGGAAACACTGTCTTTCCTATGTTGTATGTTTTATACAACTCTTCAGTTACGATAACGAAGAAGATCACTTGTCTCCAGTGTTTCCATCTGGAGTCCAGGTTACACGGCAGCAAAGCCAAACCTCTCCCACTCCAAAAAACGCTAGGTATTAGCAGCATCCTTGAGGCTTTGGCGGCAAAACCCAGCTGCTGTCTCCAGCCTTGAAGCCACTCTGCAGAGAGGATGGAAGATGATGGTACTTCTGTGATGACAGGTTTAACCTTCCCCCCATACTGTAAACAGCCACGCACCTGCACCAAACCCATCCTGAGGACTGTAAAGGGGCCATTCTACCTTCTAAGAGGCAGATGGCATTCTTCTCTCCAAAACCAGCTCTTGGGTCACAGGAAGAGGCCAAAAGGGAGGAGGTTGAGGAGCACAGGACTTTTTCCAGAAGACACGGCTTAGAAGTGTAAGAAAAGGAGACTGGGAATAAGGATGTGAATAATTGGGTGCTTTAGTAACTGGATGCAGCCTGCTCTGGACTCTGACCCCTCGTGGAGATTCCTGCACCTGCACTCCTGCTTCTCCACCCACTATCTAGGTAACTTGAGGCAGGTTGCTTAATCTAGGTAGGGTTTAGTTTCCTCACATGTATAAAATGAGGATGATAAGAAAATCTGCTCCCAAAGCATTTGCTATGAGGATAAAATGAGATAATGCAATTTTTCTACAAGTTTGCCTGATACCAACAATCACCTATGGTGTCTTATAAATAACACGTTCCTGTGCCCCCAAAACAGTCACAAATCATAGAGTCCAGGGGAGAGGCCTGTGAACTGTATTTTGAATGCCCTCCTCAGATGAACTTCCTCAGAATTTCTTATTATCTAGCTAGAATGGGAAATAGCACAGCTCCTGGGTTATGAGCATTCAAAACTTAGCTATCATGAGTATTTGAGATGATTATTTTAGTGGTTAAGGCTAGCTTTTATATCAGGCTTCCAGGAAGTCAAAATCATTAATCGAAAGTGGCAAAGTTTCCATATTATACCAAAGAATCAACTTGACCATTTTTTCCCCATCCATAGACTAAAATTAACAGCAGAAATTAATAACAATGTAAGCTTCTGAAAAAGATGACTGCACTGCCAGCAATCAGAACAGCCATTTGAGGGCTGTTTCCATTTGGCAATAGGGATGAGGTAGAAATTATAACAGATGAAAAATCTCTACCGGCTTCCTAATTAGATTTCTCATGAGTCAATGATTTTTTAAGTACCTTCAAAAAATCGTACTCCATTGGTCTGAGTGTGTGCTTATGGGTTAAGCTGACTGAAAGAGAGCCAAATGTTCCAATTAGATCCAGCTCATCTTACTACATTGGCGTTTCAACTTTTGACTATGGTACACAGGAATGAATACGTTTTACATGGACGTTAAGACAGATATCTGAAATAATACTTACCTCCATGTGCCCCTATGACATGTCACGTATTTGGATAATTATTCTATTTTCCTTTTTCTCCTTCTTTAATGCTGGTGGCAATTTACTAATTCCTTTGACCACTACTAGTTTACTCCAAACCACTAATAGCTAGCGACGTAACATTTGAGAAGTACTGACCTATAACATACACACCAGAAGTTAGTATTTTCATGTTCTCCCAAATTGCGAATGACAAAATAACTTGCTTGGATCAAAAATAAGCCAGAGATTGATCATCTTGGTTTGCAGGTCGTCAAAGGGAAGAGAGAAACTGATAGTTCAGACCCCAGCAGAACTTTATGTTCTCATCTGGGTCTGTCTTATTCCAGCAGGTAGACACAACCTGGAACTCTATGGAGGAAGTTAAGTTATGACTACTTGCAGCTTTGAAGTTTGTTATTAACTACATATAAAACAATGAAAAAGTTCATCCTGGCATGTACGAATTCTTGAGTGTGAATTTATTTATTCATCTATTTATTTATTTATTTATTTATTTATTTATTTATTTATTTACTTTTATTATTATTATTTTTTTTAGTGAGCTCAATATCCAATGTGGGGCTCGAACTCATGACTCCAAGATCAGGAGTTGCATGCTCTACAGACTGAGCAAGCCAGGCGCCCCTGGGCTGTGAATTTAAATATGAGAGAGAGCTTATGAAAATATGATCTGAGCAAGATATTCTTTGAGAGGAAATGGCAAAGGTGTGGAAAAGGTTGTGACTTTATTATCACATTGATAAAAAGCTGGCTCCTTTGTTTTATTATTTTATTTCTTTTACTTTTTTCCCTTTCCTTTCACGAACTGTTTGTCCTAGGATTTGGCACGAAAAAATTCCAACATGATATGATAAGTGGTAACGCTATATTTTGCTGGAGTAGAGGGTTTTATTGTTGCTGACGCAATAGTACTAGCGGAGAGCACTGGGAGGAGGTTAAGTGGGTGGACTTTCGAATTAGTCACACCAGGGTTTGCATTCCACCTCTCCACTTACTGGTTACATAAACATAGCCAATTTTTTAAACCTCTTTAATCCTCAGTTTCCTCATCTGAAAAATAGGGATCATGCACAACTCAGGGGATAATGTATTGCTACGGTACACATCACAGGAACACTCCCTAATAAACGATATGCCACATGAAAACTATTGGATAAAATTATGTGACAAATCAGTTTTTCCACAGTCTGTACTTGATGATAAAAAGATGTATTTGGAGGGAAGTAAATTAGCCAATATGTACTCTCTGACCAAGTGGTTCTCGTTGACTCAGGCACTTGTATTACCTCCGGCTGGGTCACCTGGATTTTATACCCAGAGGTATTGTGAAATCTAAACGCAGAAGGCTGTGCGTTAATCAGTGCAGTTGCTATAGGTGAAAGTACCCACTGTGCATACGTATTCTGTAAGAAGGGGAGCGCCAAAGAAGAAATCACTAATCAACGGCAAGTCATATAGTAAGAATATTCGCCAAACCAATTTGATTATCGGGTCAAGGCTTTTATGGGTATAAATATTAATTTTCATAGAGCAGAGAGTAGATCTCAGTTTTTAATTAAATTTCTTTGATGCATAGTATAAATATTAAGGGAATATTAGGGAATCATCCATTTATTCTTTCATGGTATGAAAATATTATGTAATGATTCCCTCTTTCATTCATTCAACGTAAGTCAACATTCAGTGCTTGCTTCGGAAGCACATATACAAAGTAAGCCAACTTCTGAATTCCAAAGTTAAAATATAGTAGAATACCTTATAACAGTCAGTGTTAGGGCCAGAATTATTACCCACCCTAGAGGAAAACTGTAATGTCACACTGAAACAATTTGCCAAACCTGCTTATTTATATTCTACATTGGGTTTAGATCAAGACAGATACCTACTTTGGAAGTAAAAGGGGGGAAAAAAACCTTTGTCAATATGGGCCAATCATTAAATTTGAAATAAAATAAGAAATAAACTTTTTTCTGGGGCGCCCGGGTGGCTTAGTCTGTTAAGGTCATCATCTCACGGTCTGTGAGTCTGAGCTCCACATAAGGCTCTATGCGGACAGCTCAGAGCCTGGAGCTTGCATCAGATTCTATGTTTCTGTCTCTCTCTGCCCATCCCCTGCTCTCACTCTCTCTCTCAAAAATAAATAAATGCTTTTAAAATATTTTAAAAAAAGAAATAAACTTTTTCTTTCTTAAATTATGAAATATATAGAGAATAAGATAAACACACTTTAACTACGCCCACAAAACAAAGCTTAAAGTTTAGCCATATTTTCTTCAGACATTTTTTTTAACGTTTATTATTTTCGAGACAGAAAGAGACAGACAGAGTGAAAGCAGGGGAGGAGCAGAGAGAGAGGGGGACACAGAATCCGAAGCAGGCTCCAGGCTCCGAGCCGTCAGCACAGACGCGGGGCTTGAACCCACAAGGGTGAGATCATGACCTGAGCTGAAGTCGGACGCTCAATCTGCTGAGCGACCCAGGCTCCCCTTCTTCAGACATTTTCAAAAACATCAGTTTCACTTGAATTTTTCTATGGGTCTCTCTTCCATCCTGTATTCCTTTCTCTTTCAAGAGGTGAGAGAGAAAAAGAGACAGAGAGGAAACCAGCTCAATTTTGTGTTTATAATTATATGAACATTTTAATACATTTCCTTCAAGAATATGTAAACTCTACATGGAATAAAGACCTAGAGTGAGACCTGAAACCAAAAAACTCCTAAAAGAAATACAGGCAGTGATCTCTTGGACATCAGCCTTAGCAACATATTTATAAATGTGTCTCCTCGCACAAGGGAAACAAAAGCTATAAAATAAACTTCTGGGACTACACCAAAATAAAAGTTTTCGCACAGTGAAAGTAATCATTAACAAAACATAAAAGGCAACCTACTAAACGGGAGAAGATATTTGCAAATGACATACCTGATATGGGGTCAATATCCAAAATACAAAAAGAACTTAATACAACTCAATATCAAAAAAACAAACAATCCAATTAAAAAAATGAGAAGACCTGAATAGACATTTATTCCAAAGAAGACATACAGATGGCCAATAGACACATGACAAGATGCTCAGCATCACTAATAATTATGAAGAAAATGTAAATCAAAACTACAATGAGATATGACCTCACACCAGTCAGAAAGGTTAGTATCAAAAAGATAGGAATTAACAAGAATTGGCGAAGATGTGGAGAAAAGGCAACCCTAGTGTATGCCTGACAGAAACGTAAACTGGTGCAACCACTGTGGAAAACAGCATGGAGGTTCCTCAAGACATTAAAGTCAGAAATACCATATGATCCAGTAATTTCACTATTTACCCAAAAAAGACAAAAACACTGGGGTGCCTGGCTGGCTCAGTGGGTTAAGCGTCCAACTTTCGCTTAGGTCATGATCTCATGGTTTGTGAGTTCAAGCCCCACGTTGGCTCTGTGCGGACAGCTCAGAGCCTGGAGCCTCTTTCAGATTCTGTCTCCCTCTCTCTCTCTCTGCCTCTCCCCTGCTCATGTTGTCTCTCTCTCTCTCAAATTAAATAAACATAAAAAAACACTAATTCAAAAAGGTATATGCACCCCAATGTTTACTGTAGCATTATTTACAACAGCCAAGATATGGAGGAAACCAAAGTGTCTACTTTGATGAATGGATAAAGAAATGGTATATATATACATACACACACACACAAAATGGAATATTACCAGCCTTAAAACAGAATGAGATCTTGTCATTCATGACAGCGGGGATAAACCTCGAGGATATTATTGTAAGTGAAAGAAGACAGATAGAGAAAGGCAAATACAATAGGATTTCACTTATATGTGCAATCCAAAACACAAAACAAATGACAAATAAACAAAAAGTAGAAACAGACCCATAAAAACAGAGAACAAACTGGTGGTTGCCAGAAGATACGGTGGATGAATGGGTGGATGACACAGATGAAGGGGATTAAGAGTTACAAACTCCAGTTATAAAATAAATAAATCATGGAGTTGGAAAGCACAGCAAAGAAAATAGAGCTAATAATATTATAATAACAGTGTAGGTGACAGATGGTCACTACGGTTATCATGGTGAGCTTTGATGTACAGAACTGTCAAATCAATATACTGTACATCTGAAATTAATATAACATTGTATGTCAATTATGCTTCATAAAGAAATTTTTAATACAAAAAATGCATCCATAAGTTGTCCCTACTACTGTATTTTTAAAAACTTAACTAATTGTACCACTCAACATGCATCATTCTAGAATGTATTTTTATATTTGCTAAACATTTTCAACATTTTATCCATTTTCATATAGATAACTTTAATTTACTTATTTAACCTCTATGTATCATTTTCCATAAGAATTACCACAATGAACAAATACTACTAAGGTACTTGGGTTATTTCCAAAGTTTTACTTATTAAAATGTTTTTATTTATTAAAATAAATGTTATGATAAACAATAAAGAACAGAGATACTGAAACACAGCGTCTGAGAATGTATAAATCTTCACACTGACTGGATATTGCCAAATTCCTTTCCAAAATGGTTTGGGAGTTCTTATTTATCCATATCTTGCACAACACTCAGTATTGTTAGATTTTATATTATTGCCTACCTGTTGGGTATGAAATTATATTTCACTGTTGTTTAAATTTGTATTTTCAGGGGCACCTGGGTGGCTCAGTCGGTTAAGCGGCCGACTTCAGCTCAGGTGATGATCTCACGGTCTGTGAGTTCGAGCCCCGTGTCAGGCTCTGTGCTGTCTCAGAGCCTGGAGCCTGCTTCAGATTCTGTATCTCTCTCTCTCTCTGCCCTTCCCTTGCTCATGCTCTGTCTCTATGTCTCTCAAAAATAAAATAAAAATGCTAAAAAAAAAATAATAAATTTGTATTTTCTTAAGGCATTTAGATTTCTTGGAGAATTGATAGGTTTCTTTTATTATATCTTATTTCTTTATTTATTTTAGGTATATAGATATATATTAGATATATAGCTCTAATATTTTAGATATATATCTCTTTATATATCTATATATTTTAGATTATATCTATAATTCTGTATCTATATCTATATCCATCCATGCATCCATCCATCCATCCATTCATCTACCTAAAATCTGTAGGGGGGCACCTGAGTGGCTCATTAGGTTGAGGGTCTGACCCTTGATTTTGGCTAAGATCATGATCCTGGGGGTCACTGGATGGAGCCCCACATCAGGATCCACACTGAGCATGAAGTCTGCTTGAGATTCTCTCTCTCTCTCCCTCAGTCCCTCTCCTTCTGCCCCTCTCCTCAGCATTCTCTCTCTCTTTCTCTCTCTAAAAAAAGAAAAATCAGGGGCACCTGGGTGGCTCAGTCGGTTGGGCGGCCGACTTCAGCTCAGGTCATGATCTCGCGGTCTGTGAGTTCGAGCCCCGCGTCGGGCTCTGTGCTGACGGCTCAGAGCCTGGAGCCTGCTTCTGATTCTGTGTCTCCCTCTCTCTCTGCCCTTCCCCTGTTCATGCTGTGCCTCTATGTCTCTCAAAAATAAATAAACATTTAAAAAAAATAAAAGAGAAAAATCATTAAAAAAATAAAAAGAAATAAATAAGATCAGTGGTTATACTGATTACAACCAAAATTAGAGGGGGAAGCATCAAGACTACAAAATCCAAGATGTTCTAGAGCATCCAGGCTCAGAGCAACCTGTTTTATATATGAGTGATCCCTTCACGTTCACTTCCTTTGCTTACGCCACAAACACATCCCAGAATCCCTCCAGGTAGACCTAGTGATACCTGAGACAATACGCCTTCACACTTGCCTACCATTTATTAAATTTACCTATGACTTGTTCGCATGATATGACCACATGAAGAAAGGAGTCATTTAACCAAAGCAATAGTTAAATCAATAACGCTCAAGGAAACCTGTTCCATGCTGTCAAACTTTAAAGGCATTTTAGTCCATCTCACTCTTACCTAAGTGAAGAAAATACTGTGATTTTCTTCCTTAACTTGCCTGTTTCATCACCATGACTTGGTAACCTGTACAAGTTTTTTTGTGAAATCAAAGGCTTACTGCTATTTAATTCTATTAACTAAGCTTGACACATCTTCCTCTTCTACTGTGGTCCATTCCTCTTCCAATAAACAGAATCCTATAATTCTAATCAAATTCTTATAGAAAAAAAAAAAAACACCTTGCAACAAATGTTTCCTGTTATTTCTGTCAGCACATATTCCTAGAAAAACTGGTTTGAATTTTTTTGTCTTTTTTAAAAAACTGTTTTCATACAAGAAATTTTTGAAAATCCAATAGAAAATATAAATAGGAACAGACATGAATGGTACATTTTATAACAAGTACACTACTTTGGATATATTTTATTTTTGTTCCACCCAGGATGTCAACATATTATTTTCTATTATCTCTTTCATTCAGTAAGGTTAAAATCTATATTTTTTAAAAAATAATTTATTATTTTTTTCTTTTTAAAAGAAGGTTTGGTTCCCTGTCAGAATTTATAAACATAGGTTAAGGTTCCTGAGTTTTCTGAACAGGTCATTGTCCCCACATATGTTAACTTAGTCTCCCAACTTACTAGGTATCAGTCGTCTTCTTCATAAAATGGATATAAACATCACTGTGGAACTAAAGAAACCACATTATTTTTACAGTGTAGAAGAATTGCTAAGCTTTTGCCTTTTTTTTTTTTTTTTGATTAATTTCATGCCTGACTCAGTCAGAGATTAGGCCTTGACACAGGTTATAATTAAATATTGAAATCATGAAGTGCAAGAATGTTTAATTTTTAAAATATGAGTTTTAATTTACCTCATACAGAGAATAGCTCTGGTCACCTGCGGAGATGCATTACACACTACATTGCCTAATGTAGGATGCCTGAATAAGGCTGAGCATACAGTTAAAGTAAACTAATGCAATTTACTGAACAGCAGTCAAATATTTATCCAGTTGATGAAGCAGACTTTATGTGAAACTCAGACAATAATTAAAGAGAAGCCTTGCTTAAAACATGCTTACTCCGATTTTCACAAATACATTATATCCTCTCTGCACCTTCCATTTTTCTAAATATTTCTGTGTGTCTAAAACACTCTATGAGGAGCATTCTATAGCATCATATTGGACATATTTACTGATATTTTATTGTATTTTAAAGCTGGGAAGGTAGGTTGAGTGCAGTAGCAGCCCGGTCTTCTCCTTCCTATACCATACCTTTGACAATATGACTCTGCACTTCCTTCCGTTGAAGCTGGAATCTATTTTCCCCACCATTTGAATCTGCCTGGCTTGTGAGTTGTTTGGCCAAAAGAACATGGCAGCCCTATTATGCCAGTTCAGAACCTCTGCCCCAAGAGACTACATGCTTCTGCTTGTTGTCTGAGAACCCGCCATGGGTATGAGAAAAGGCCCAGTTTGCCTCGTGGATGATGAGAAACAACACAGAGGCCATCATATACTGGCTATTACCCAGCCACCCTGCTGTCTAACTATAATGAGTATGGTTAAGATGGGCCAAACTCAAGCTGGGTTGGCAGAACCACCTAGATTACTTGCAGACTCATGAGAAGGAATGAATGGTTGCTGTATAAGCCCCTGTGTTTATGACAGCTAATTAAATAGCTAAATGAAGCAGGATTTAGAGGTCTGAGCAAACTCTCCATCTTACAGATGAGACAACTGAGGCTCAGAGAGGCTAAATGCCTTATTTACATCTACGCATTGTCAGTGGCAGAACCAGGTTTAGAGACTGCATTCTCCAGCTCCTCAGCCAAAGCTCCTTCTATTATGCAATACTACGATTCATTTTATTTTTTATTTTTTTGGCAAGAGAGATCAATGAATGCTTGCCAAAAGAACTGGAGTTTCAACATAATAGCATTTGTTAAAAATAATTTTAAGGGCTTTATATATATACCTATTACAGTCATAATTTAGATATTATCTGACAGTATTCTCAGATCCCTTTTTCTAAGATATGTGAAGAGAATTACCAATGACGGAATGAAGATTGTTTTCAAGTAGAGGAATCCTATAATTTTCAGTCATTGTGATATTACCATTATTCCTTACTTTTGGAATCTTTCAGTACTCAACTTAACAGACATCTTCTCGGAGCTTTGTTTAGCAGAACTCAAATTTCTCTGAATTTCATTGCATCCAAAACTATCATCTGGAAAATCACTAATAGTACATCAGAGTCATCCTGTATTAAATATTCCATGTAAAGAACATTTAAGAAACCCTCAAATACTTACGTTGTATAAATGTATGAAGGCTAAGTCCATCATGCCATGGATGGCATGTTATGAAATCTCACTCAAATTTGTCCTATAGTAAATTTTTTTACAAATTGTAATGAAAATTTATCTACATTTATATTCATTATACCTGCAATGTCTTATGTCCTACGGCATTTGTTCCCAACCTTTAGCACATCGGAGTCACATGGACAACTTGTTAAATCACAAATGGTGAGCTCTAACCCCAGAGTTTCTGATTTGATAAGCCTGAACTGGGGACTGAGGCTCTGCGTTTCTAACAAGGTCCTAGATGTTGCTAACACTGCAGGTTGGGGGGACCATACTTTGAGAACCACGGCTCCACAGTTTTCAACAGTTGCTGAAACAATTTGCAAATAATCCATCTTAGAAAACATCTTACTATAGTATTTTAGTGAAAGCTAAAGGAAGTGTGTAAACTATATTCACAATTTACATTAGTAACTGAATCACATGGTACAAAATCCTGTCAATCGAATCAATGAGACAGTCGCTTCACTCAAGAGTTTCACTCAAGATGCTTGGGGCATCTCGGTGACTCAGTGAGTTAAGCGTCTGACTCTTGATTTCGACTTAGGTCAGGATGTCCAGGTTCCTGAGATAGAGCCCCGCATCAGGCTCTATACTGATAGTGGGGAGCCTGCACGGGATTCTCCCTCTCCCTCTGTCATTCCCCTCCTTGAACGCTTTTTCTCTCTTAAAATAAATAAATATACATTTTTTAAAAAGTTTGAAAAGCCTTGACTTTGGATTGAGACATGTCCAGAGTCTGTCCACAGACTAGGAAGGGAGCTTGTCAAAAAAAAAAAAAAAAAAAAAAAAAAGTGCATACTGTCACAAGACCCATAATATTTGGAATGTAGGAAAATTAGCTCAAATGATCATCCTCCAAAGGGAAATAATTTGCCAGAGTTTTTATAAGGTAAAGAAATGCCTACTTCCAATTCACAGTCATTTTTTTTTTTTAATGAGAGTATTCACATAACACTTTCCATGACAGCTTCTGCTTTCCATCACTCAACTCTTTGTGAAAATAGTCCATTTTTGGCTTAGGAACTGGATGTTTGGGTTTAGTCCAAAAGTGGACTTCTTGAAAGGTTTACCAAAAAAAAAAAAATTTCAGTTGTTTTTAATTCCTGACTGCTTCAAATAAAGAAAACAAACTATGAAAAGGGCAGTGGGATTTTAATTGCATTTTTTTGTATTTAAATATCAGATAACTTTCTAATGGCCCTTTACATATCTGTGTCCTTTACAGAAATCCCATACCTGCTTCAATTTGAAAACACAAGTGAGATTAGGAAAAGACTGGTGTCTGCAAATGTCCTCGGAGAAAACGCACACAAAAGCACGTGTGTCCCAAACTCCTGAGTGTGCACATTTAAGAGGCGCCAGCCAGCTCCATCTTTCTTCTTCTGGTAAACATGCCTCGCTGGCTATTCAGAGAGCTCGCTTTGTGAAGGGCCGTGCAGTATTGTTTATCATTTTTACCGGTGTGGTTTTCTCCCACCACCTACTTAAAAGCTCATTTTTCCCATTTGCTGTACATCTTTGAATCTCCTTTTCTTCTATGAAAACGAAATGCAAAC
Source organism: Paguma larvata (assembly GCA_030068075.1). Classification (NCBI taxonomy): domain Eukaryota; kingdom Metazoa; phylum Chordata; class Mammalia; order Carnivora; family Viverridae; genus Paguma; species Paguma larvata. The sequence continues at coordinate 68,766,681 of CM057834.1, read as the reverse complement.
TGAGCTAACCTGAGGCATTGGGCAGAGAAGACTTTCATAACCTTTCTATCTGTAACTCTGACACTGTCTTAGGGGACCCTTCCCTCATCCTTGAAGCTGACGCTGCACAAAGGGTGAAAGTTCCCGCGTTCCTAACAACACACAGGGGTTCTCCTGAAGTGACAGATCCCAGATGAGGAAAGACTTCTCGGGGAGGGTTAGCCTGATTCTAAACATCGCCTTCCTGTTCCCAAATTAAATGGGCTATTTAACAGCTGATTCTATTCACATCTTTTTCTGATGTTATGGGACATCTCTCTCTCTCTCTCTTTTTTTTTTTCATAACTTATAGACAATGTGTCTCTACTTGTGCCATTATTAGATATGATTAAATGTCTTCTGCTGAGGAGATATTTTCGTTTTTCATAGACACGGAATTTCTAGCTGCGAATGTTTACGATACTTTCATGAATATTTCCCAATTAACTCATTAATTCATTCATTCATTCATTCATGTGACTTCCGTTTTTGCTGGTATTCTTTTCATATTTATTTTATATGATCTTGTGATGCTTCCAGCTAGCTTTTTATGGACATGGGTTCTTTTAAATGCCCCGAGGACAGAGACTTCATGGGGATTTGATGTCACTGTGCCTGATACATGGAGGACACTGGGTGGGAATGTGCTGATGAAGGACGGGCCAAGGATGGTCAAGTCGCTTCTTCCATTTGAGGTGCGGGGGGTGTGGCTGGAACCGGGGAGAATAAACTCAAAACATCTAAAGAAAGGTTTCCCAACCTAGCTCAGGAGTTTCTGGCCAAAAGCAACCCCAGGACAGGAGGCTGGTTCTTACTGAGAAGAGCAACCAAGCCATGACCTACAATAATTATTTCCAGCTGGAGAAATGACATGTTGAAAGAAATGGAGAAATAACTACCATGTGACAGGTAAAGTCACAGCCTAGCCAACTGGTTCGGCCCCTTTGGTGAGTTCGACTGTTCTGTAAGGTAGGAAAAATTCTGTACACTTGAAGGAAAGCCTTACTCTGAGACCAGGAATGCATAAACACATACTGAATTTGTGCAAGGAAGAAGCTGTAAACAGCCTAGGGAACTTCTTTTATGCCAAGTCATCACCTCCCACCCCCAAGGGACTTGTCTGCACAAGGCACTCGTTATACCTTGTGTCAGAAACAGTACCTGTCCTTGTCTGCTCAGATGACCAAATGGCTCCTCAAATTTCTCTTTTTTGTAAACTATACATTGAAAGAATTTTCCCCTTTTAAAATCAAACAATTACGGTTGTAGGCAGAAGCTGCAGGCAAATCTAGTCATTTCTTCATGAAAGATCAAGCTCTCCTATGCTGAGACATTCTTTAAGGAACAAATTCAAGCGTTACTACAATGTGCATTAATAATTACACTTTAGATAATCTTTCAAAAATTTATCCTGATTTTCAAGTTTACTCCTCCCCACTTGCCCCACATCACCACTTGCCACACACACCTATTTGTATAGGACTGTGTGTTTATACAGCACATATGTGTGTTGCGGGATAATGCAGGTATTACACCTGGAACTGGATAATGCCGGTCCAAGATTCGGTTCCATCATTTACCACTCAGAAAGAAAAGTGGGTGTGTTTGTGTGCATACATATGTTTACTCCATATTTTGTATCTATGTGTCCCACTTATTTGCTTTTCTATGTGTACTTTCAGAATTATTACATGTTCTGCTGTTATATGAAATACACATCAGTTCAAACCTTTGAAAACAGTATATGTTGAAATAGAAATCTACACTGAAGCATGCCAACTGTTTAACTATGCATACAGATGCCACAAAACAATTTAGAGCCCTAAATGAAGAATGTTATATACGAGTGAAACAACCACAGGAACAGAGGTCAACAGAAAATAATTACACTCAGGAGAATTTGGACAGGACATCAGCAAGAGCACAGACCATGAAATCTCCAGTGACCCAAACAGTTACAAAATTGCAACCAAGAGCTGGAACTTTCATCCAGTGAGAAATGCTTTTGTCAAGCTTGATAATTTTCTAATCCTCACATTCTGGCATGACTTCACCCAGGTGCTGGAATGGGCAAAGCTGACTGACCCACCTACTAGTTAGACAAAAGGGCATGTGGAAATACCAACTATTCTTTCCATATGCAGGAGTACTTCGAGATTTGTGCAGCAAGTGTGGAGGAAGAGTAGCAGACATGGGGTCCACATCTCAGTCGGGCCTACCCTGTTACACAACTCCAGGGAGCGCCATTTCTACCATCATGGACCTATATCCTCTTCCCTCATCAAGCTGGCCATAAAGAACAACAAACCGATACAAAAAGACCTGCCTTGGGTTCTAGGTCTACACCTGCCACTTACCAGTTACATGAACTGGTCAGATCACCACACCTCCCCAAATATCTACACCAAAGTTTCTTAGTTTATTCCATGTGCTATGGATTCCTTTAACAATCTGGTGAAGTCATAGATGCTTTCTCAGAATAAGGTTTTTAATTGCATAAAATGATACAAAGGATTTTGAAGAATTCAATTATGAATTTTTTCTGATGTAATAATAAACATGCTTCCTTATTAGCATACACTACAGATCAGTATCAAGAGACAGGTCTTGATAAATACCAAATAATCTTGAAGTGCTGGTGACTGTAAATAATATTTTGAGATATCTACAGCAACCGTGATGTGATCCGAAAATATCTGTCCTATCTACTGATGACGAAATGACAGGTCCCTATTGCTGTCTTTGGCTTACATTTACTAAAAAAGTAAATGCTGAATTTTGGTTAGGGGTTAGTGAAAATGAGATGTAATTCTTTTCCCCATTCATGTTCAAAGATTCCCTGAATTTTATCCACTGACTCCAGGTTAAGAACCATTGCTTCTTACTCTTTTAGGCAAAATGTGGAAACAACACCTGCCCTCCAGAATCCATTGAGCTTTGCCAGGATCGAATTAGATAAAGTTAACTCGCCAACTATTAAATGGGTAATTTCTGTATGCCAGGCACTGTTTTAGGGTCTGGGATTCATCAATGAACAAAACAGACACTGTCTAGTGGAAGACAAGTTTTATTTGTGGATGACAGACTTTAAATATATGTTTAATAGACTATATATATTAAATATATGTAATGTTAGGGATGGTACAGGAAAATAAACCAGAGTAACAGTATACAGGAGAGATGGAGGAGAAGCCACTGTGCTTAGGTGCCATGTAGCAGAGACCCAAAGGAAGTGATCGACAGGGCATTATGGGGACACCAGGAAAGGGTATCTACAAATAAAGTTTTCAGTATAACCTATAATCTGGTCACAGTCAATTAGCAGGTACTAATTTGAAATATAAGCCAGTATTACAAAGTGGGAAAAATAATATATAGACTTCCTGTTAGAATTATGAATTCACAACAAGATTAGTGTATATTTTGTTTTATAGCCCTACTTCAAAAATTTGTTTCTTTCAGTTTTACTATGTATGAATTTTTTTAGCACATCTTATTTCACAGCAGGCACTATATTTTAGCAAATTAACTAACTTATTCTTAACAAGAGCTGTACAGGATAGGACCTATCATTACCCTACTTCAGAGATAAGAAAAGAGATGCTCAGAGAGATCAAATTCATCGCCCACATTTACCAAGTAAATATAAGTCAATTGCAGGACCAGGGTTTGAAAGCAGCCAAAAGCATATATAAATGTATCTGCCTACCTACCACGTCACACTGCTCCTTGAAAATGTTACTGTTCTTTGACAGGAGACAAATCCATCTCAAATACCATATTTTAAAAAGTTGCTAGGGATGCCTGGGTGGCTCAGTCAGTTGAGGGTCAGACTCCTGAATTTGGCTTGGGTGACAATTCCAGGGCTGTGGGATTGGGCCCCATGTTGGGCTCCTCACTGAGCGTGGAGCCTACTTAAGATTCTCTCTCTCCCTCTGCCCCTCTCCCTTGCTTGTGCTCTCTCTCTCTCATTCTCTAAAAGCAAACAAATAAATTGCTAAAATATTTTGGAAGCCTGTGTTAATGAAGAAAAGTTTGCACTGCATTCATTAGGAAAAATGTTCAAAGACCAAAAAAACTGAGCCATGAAGGGATCAGAAAAAAAAGAAATTCCTGACTAGGGAAAAGAGTCATTTGAGAATCCCATTGAAAAATTAGAGTCTCCATAATCTTTATCTTTTTAATATCTATTATGATTACAAAAAATTAAATTACAAACAATTTGTAAAGCTAATCAGAGGTCCAAAAAAGACACTAACATTTTTTCTATAATCCAAGGAAAGCAATCCTGGATGCTTCGCTGTAGGAGAAGCTTTAAGAGCAGTGTATTGAACCACAGGTTAATCTCTGAAAAGGCCAGAGGCTTCATACAGTAGATAAGAGTAAGCGAATGGGAAGAGCACGGTGGTATCTTTAAAATCAAAGCTGGCAAATTTTGGAGAGATAGAGAAACTAACGATTAAAAAAAATTGGAATCAACTTCTATCTTAAATTATTTTTCTTTTCTGAATTTGTTTTCTTACTTCTAAATTACTCCTCTCCTCAGGAGTGCACTATAATAGCTCCAGTGAGAGATGACAGGAGCCTGAAGAAAAACAATGACAGTGGAGATGGCTGGGGAAGAAAAGAAAGAATTTATGTGATATCCAATAAAGGGAGGGGGGCAGATGGGGCGAAGGTGGATGGCCAAGGGAAATGTCCAGATTAGCTTTGGTTTCTGTCATGGATGCCAACTGGATGGTACATTATAAATAAGATAATGAGTATAAGAGAGAACCAGAGGGAAGGTAGTGAGCACAAATGTGGAAGTGTTGATTATTAATTTGTAGTTTTCAGTGTTGTAATATTGGGAGATCCAGACAGCAACTACTATAGGCAGCTGGATACACAGCTTTGGAACTCCAGAAAGAAATCTGGAACTTAGGAAGAAAATGGGGCTGGAAATAGAGCTTCAGGAATCATCGGTATCTTGGACAAAGAGAAAATTTCACCAAACATTGAAGGTACGCCCAGAGGATGGAGGAGGCAAAGGTGATTTTCGTGGAGTAGCTAGAGAGACCTAGGGGCCCAGGAGAGCACAGAACCAGATGCAAAGAGGTCAATTAAGAACAGGGGCAGGTAGAGGATGGAGCGGTCAGTGCATCGGAGCCTTTGACAGAGCAGCTGTATTGATACGGTGGCAGAAAGTCTGAAGAACATGGGGTAAGAAGTTAATAGGAAGCTAAAATCAGAATAAACTCATTCTATTCATGTACTTGCTGGTTAAGTGAGAGAGAGAGGAAGAGAGAGAAGCTAGATGCCAAGGCACAGTCAACAGAGAGGTGGAAATTACCTGGAAAATAATTGATGGTAAGTACCTAGAAGAAACAAGAAGGGATAGGACCAAGAACACCTACAAAGGCACGGGCATTAAGGAGGAAAAGCAGGTGCACCACCTCCAGGCTTAAACAAGCAGTGGTTCTTAGTGTGAGCAGAGAACATGGTACAGACCCGTAAGGGCAATGGCTTTGCCTGGCAAAAGGACTGGAGGCCCAACTGGCACCAAGTGGGACCAAAGAGGACAGAAATCTTGCAATTCCTGAGACACAATGAAGAACTGTCCCACGTCCCATACAACTATCAAATGTCCCAAGGAACATTCACGTAGGTGAATAATCTGTCAGTGAGGAAAACTCTATTGTACAATAAGCACCAAGTGCCTCTGAATGGCTTTAATACATACAGATTCTCCAAGAATATGAACACCATGTAATTCAAAGGAAAACTGATTTAGGTTTATTCAGATCTTTACCAAGAATCTGTCATATTCAGAAATTCACATGATCAGAAGAAATACAGTTAGAACTATGCTAACAGGAAGAAATCAAACACAAAGGGTGCCTGAGTGACTCAGTCAGTTAAGTGTCTGACTTCAGCTCAGTTCTCTATCTCAGTTTGTGAGTTTGAGGTCCCCACTGACAGTGTGGAGCCTGCTTGGGATTCTCTCTCCCTCTCTCTCTGCCCCTCCCCCACTCATGCTTTTTCTCTCTCTCAAAAAATAAATAAATAAATAAATAAACTTAAAAAAAAGACATAAAAGGTCACATATTACATGATTCTATTTATATGAAATACCCAGAATAGGCAAATCCAGAGAGGTACTTCTGGAGTTGGTGTTTTAGTACTTCTAGACCTTTAGGGTCTACACAGCATTTCTAAGCAAGAGCTACAGCTAAGCTGGGCTGACTAGCTAGATTCTGGAGACAGAAGCCATTCAACTCAGTGAAAATTTTCTAAAAAAAATGAAAAAAAAAATTAGAAATTGGCTTTGAAAGGGAAAAGAATATGCTGAAGAATGAGTGTGTTACATACGAAGTCAAGGCTTAGTATCATCTACAGGTCCTCCTATAGAAGAAAGAAGTGAGTTACTGGCTGAAGGTTCTGTAAGAAGGCACAGGTTGAAGCGCCTTCCATCTTGCAGTCAATAAAATTGTACTGAGCTGCTGCCCCGTGCTAGGCACACAGAGCCACACCAGCTGTGGTGCTGAGGCCTGGGCACAGAAAGATGGATGAAGTCCTCAGAGGAGCGCTTGGCCTTGTGAGAGAAAGCACACAATGAGAAGCAGGAAGTAAATACCAAGGCTAGACGTGAAACACTCTAAGGCCTTGACTACAACTCAGTGTGGTCTGAGGACCAGCAGCATTGGCATTCCTGGGAGCTGTCAAAAACACAGAATCTCAGGCTGCAGACTACAAACTGGAACCTGCGTTTTATTTTAACAGGAACTGCAAGTGATCCATACGTATGTGAGGTCTGAGAAGTGCAACTCAGGGTGGGGGGCTGGGGGAGTCAGCTTTGGGCTGGTCTGTAAAGGAAAGGTCCAGATTTTGACTTTTGCGTTTATTTTCTTCAGGGTCTCTGCTTTTCATAAAAGTACCTAAGTATATTCTTAAAAACTACCCACCACCAGTAGTCACCTAATGACTGTATTAAATGTTGCTTTCCACTCTAGGAGGTGATGGCCATTTATTAGCGTTATGAAGGGTTCTGGTCAGTGGGTGATGACTTTGATATCAGGCTGGCTGTAATTAAAGGCCGATCCAATTCCCTTGACTGGACCCCAAACCCCATTTCCCATATGTGAACTGAACACTGGAGATACAAACATATTAGACGGCCCTTGCCTTCAAGAGTTAATTTTTTCACAAGGACTCGTTTCTAGTTACCATTTGGTCTAGGTAAGAATGTCTAGTCACTTCCCTGGAGAATAAATACTCGCAAATTCTTTACCAAACCCTGGACTTAGAGTTAGGGTGAATACAGATCTCGCTTTGCCAGGACAGTCACAGTTTATTCTTATTGTCCTCAAGTAGTTATCCTTCTTCTTTCTCAAAACCATTACATTTGAGTGATAAATTTTAGGGGCACCCTATCTATAGCTAAGTGATGGTCATTGAGGAGCACAACAGCTACTGCTTTGAAGCTGATCAAGAGAAGGAAAAGGGGTGTGGCTCTTTAGCAGGGAGGTTATCACCAACACAATGGGGGTCAAGGAACAGACCACAAGAGGAAGTCATGTTGATTTAAAGGGAGAGATCTGTATGTTTTACACACACACACACCCCCCATAAGGTCTGCAAGAGAGACGGAAAAAGACTGGAGAACTAAATTCACCACATCTTAAGGGTATATTGTAGGGCCATTAGAACATTAGAGATTGCCAAAGAACATTCAGCTCCCCACCAGCTTTTACTTTTAAATTAAGTAAAAACTTGGTTGATACCATGAGTCTACACACTGGAGTGCCATTTATCTTTCAGGTTAGCAATATATTTGAACTTTGTCTTTCATCTAGTTTAGTGAGTTTTAACCCTGTCAGAACCAACACCCCCTTTTATAATAAGGCTTTTGCAACACTTGCATTAATATACTGATCAAAAAAAATTCATAGGTGTGGAGCCTGGATGGCTCAGTCGGTTAAGCCTCTGACTTCAGCTCAGGTCATGATCTCATTGGTGAATTCGAGCCCCATGTCTGGCTCTGTGCTGGTAGCTCAGAGCCTGGATCCTGCTTCAGATTCTGTCTCCCTCTCTTTCTGCTCCTCTCCCACTCATGCTCTCTCTCAAAAATAAATAAACATTAAAAAAATTGCTTTTAATTCATAGGTAATATAACTCACCTATAAACACAATAGTAAAAATCAAAATAATGCTCTAATACTAATATAAGAAATGAAGTAATATGTAATGAAACAACGTTTATCGCAATATGTAAATCCTCAAGTGTGTTTTAATGAGTCAAATACTTGCTGTCCTTTGAAAAATCAATGCAAAGAGGACAGCTACAAAGAGGACAGAAAGACGGATGTGTGTTATTAGTGAGTTACCTTCTATGCCCTCTGCTCTCACCCAGGAACAAAATTTTGTCTCTTCGTCCCTCTATAGATCTCTATTTTTCTATTGCCTAGTGCCTCTACCTTAATTCAACCTCCACGATCTTTCTCCTGATTTAGAAATCATTTTTTAAACATTTTTTAACATTTTAATTTATTATTGAGAGACAGAGAGCGAGCATGGGAAGGGCAGAGAGAGGGAGACACAGAATCTGAAACAGGCTCCAGGCTCTGAGCTGTCAGCACAGGGTCCGACGTGGGGCTCGAACTCAAAAACCACAAGATCAAGACCTGAGCCGAAGTCGGACACTTAACCAACTGAGCCACCCAGGCGCCCCTTGAAATGATTTCTTAACTAGTTTCTTTAAAACTAATATGCCTCCTACTCCAGCCCCCTTTCTCCCCTTATCACATAACTTTCAGAGTTACCCTAACTATTCCACTCCACTTCCTAAAAATTGTAAATGAGTATCTGCTCCTAAACTCACATCCAATCTCTTCTATTGTCGCCATAATACTACTAGACATTCTGGAACATCCCTATGCTTTCCCTTCTCTGTGCCTTGCCCCTACTGGTCTTTCTCCCAGTTTCTGTATCCCATTTACCTGTTATTTAAAATCTTCCCCTGGGAAGGATTAACCATTCCATTCCTTTTGCCTACATAATGATTTACACACACCTCTATTTTGACACCTGTCACATTGCATTATAGTTCCTTTCTTATCAATCCGGCTCCTTCCCACCCTCCCGGAGTCAAGCCCCTGGAAGGCAGGAGTTAACCTGAATTATTTACTTGTATAACATAAGGAATAAACCAGTGGTCTGGTACAGAGTTGAGGCTGATTATTTGTTTGTCAAATGAATGAGTAAACTAACAAATAAGTGAATGAATTAGAAACGATGATCTCTGAAAGTACTGAATTGTTAAGTAAATGAAGTCAGCCTGTGGGGATTTATAGTCAGTCTTTGACTTGACTGGCTTCAAAGTCCAAACATTCTAATGAATGAGGCCCAGAAAAAGTTAAGGAAGTTGCCCAAGGTATCCCAGCTATGAAGAGAGAAAAAAAATACAAATGTAAATCATACCTTCTTGCTCTTTTCAATGCAGGGCATTTACCTCTGGAAAGCGGCAAGCAAGAATAAGTATCTAAGAAATACACTTTTCATAGACGAGAAACTTTTCTATAAGATCCTCATGAACTTCTTTTCTTAATGCTATCCTGGCACATAAAAGATCCAGTGGGCACTGGGGAGGTGCTGCAGGGTGCAGGAAGTTTAGAAGACCAGAGGGAAAAAACCTAGGAAGAGGAGGTTTATTCTGTAAGCACTCCATTTCATTTTTGGTGTGCAGAGCAAAAGAAAGGCTTTCGAGAGTCACCTTTAATAAGCAAGCATCATGTTAATAATCCAATCCATGGATCAATAAAGGCTGAGCAGATCTTTGCCCAGTGGCATTAATAACTTCCTTTGGGTCCTGAGGGGGGCACGGTCTTCTTAGCTGTCTCTTAGCCGAACTCAATGTAAATGGAGACAATAAGCCCTATGGTTAAATAGGTGGTCCGCTACCAGACGCTTTGCATAATGATGACAAATAGGAGGTGACGATGTTCAGTGGAGTAGGAGTGTTCTGGAGGGGGGTGCTCAGCAACTTCCTATCTTCAAAGTTGACTAATCACTAATTTGATAAACCTGTTCAATATGATGTGTGCTTCTGTGCTAACCAGGCATTGCTTTATGGACGTCCTTACTCAACAACTCTATTTGTCCATTAAGAAACATTTGCATTTTCACGTTCCCTCGGAGCTCCACTCCTCCTTGCAGCTTGCAGCACTCTGCGTTCATTAAGCACCAATAGTTCTGGACCCTGATGTGTGTGTTGTATTTATTAATCACATACTATGCAAGGGGCCATTTAAACTGATTAATCTTATTTAAACCTTACAACAACCTTGTAAGGCAGGTGTCATACTCACTTCCATTTTATTTTATTTTTAATTTTTTTAACGTTTATTTATTTTTGAAAGATGCAGAGACAGAGTACGAGCAGGGGAGGGACAGAGAGAGAGGGAGACACAGAATCCGAAGCAGGCTCCAGGCTCTGAGGTGTCAGCACAGAGCCTGACACGGGGCTCAAACTCACAGACCGTGAGATCATGATCTGAGCCTAAGTCGGCCTCTCAACCAACTGAGCCACTCAGGCGCCCCTCCATTTTAAAGACGACGAAATGGAAACCCTATGGGTGGAGTATCTTCCCAAGCCCATGCAGATAAAGCAGACAGGTAGGCACCTGACCCCACCTCTAACATGAAGCAGGGACCTAGTCTGTAGATTTCCCCACAGTCCCCCCCCTTAAACACACGGGGGTGGGGGCTCAATAAATATTTGTTCGATGAATATATGTGCCACGTGGTCTCACAGTTTTCTGACTTGCCCTTGCCTATAACTGCCCCAGTGGAAGTTCAGAATGCCTCTGCATTCCAAGGCTAAGATAGTCTTTGCTGAATGAAAGCATTAATTAAAGAGGTTTGGAGGGGAAAGTGGTTTTGTTTGGCCATTTGGAGGATAGAAAGCACCTGATAAGGAATAAGTTTTCTCTCTCTAACTCCTTGAAGCCTTCAGGGTAGTGTGTCTTCTCCCAGGGAAAGGTGACCACAGTTGAAGGCATACTGTGGGCACTGGATTAACACAGGCCCACAAAGTAGTCTCAGGACACCATGGCATCACCATTTCTCAAGACAAAAAACACACTCTTGATCCTCTTCTACTTTTCAGAAACCACTGACATCTGTGAAATTACAGCTAATATATGAAGCCCTCCATAAGGGCTGAGGTTAAGCTTTGTGTTCCCTTGTTATACTCCCGGATATAATTTAGTGATCATAGAAGCCAAGCTGATCCGAATTAAAATTCTAGCTTCAAAGAAAGCAAGCTGTGTGGCCTTGGGCAAGGCACTTGACTTCTCTGAGCTTCGGCTCCTTCCAAAGTAAAACGGCCTGATGTTGCTTGCCCCACACGATTATTGTAAAGATGATCCTACAAGACGTTTGGCCGCAATTTGCAAGTGCCTGGATTCAGGCCAACGGCTAGCTCTCTGACTCTGAGCAAGCTAATTTACTTTTCTCATCTGTAACAAATGCAATAATAACATTGTTAAATAAGAGATAAAATGCCCAAAATGCAGTGTCTTGTGCTAATAAGCCCACACGGCCAAACCAAGACTTAGTACCTAATACCTAATTTAAATACACTTTCACCCTCTCCCAGGAGTGGACTCTTAAACCAGTCAACCTGGAATTACCTAGTCACCCCTAGTGAGGTGGTCTGCCTGGTAGACTCCTGCCGTCCCCTAAAGGACGGTGACCTCACCACAGACAATCCCCTCTTTGCTAGTAACTTCCTTGTCCTGCCTCCTTCTGCCTATAAAAACCTTTCACTTTGTACAGCTCTGTGGAGCAACTTTCGATTTGCTAGATGGGGATGCTGTCCCATTCTTGAATCATTGAATCAAGCCAATAAGATATTTAAAATTTAGTCAGTTTAGTTTTGTTTTTAAGAAAGCTGTCAAGATTTTTTTTCTTCTCTCCTTAGTTCTAACATCTTTACTGTGATGGCTTTCCACTTAAAGACAAAAGGTAACTGAAGTAGTTTTGGCAACACATTAAGACGTGGTATCTCCCACAGAGAGAAAGGGGAGCATCCCTTTCTTATCGGCTTTAGAAACAAGAAACCCTATTCTGCGGAATCCCCAGGACACTGGCGGAGTCACTGTCCCCTTCCCCACCCAAATTCCAATCATAGGTAAGGGGAACGGGACACCCTTGACTGGTCTAGAACTATCAGAATTTAATTAGGGCCACATTTTCCTGATTGAATTCTGGGCTTGCCAGCAAAAAGAAGGAGGGAATCAATGTGGGAGAAAAACCCCAGCGGTTCTTACACCTAGTATTCCAGAGGACACTGGGGGAACTCTGGATTTGCAGGCCAAAGAAAGCTCTTGGTCTTTTACCCCGTGACCTTCACCTAGGGGAAAAAGTTACACTTGAAACTTAAAACAAAAGCTATCTTGTTATCAGGGGATATAGTCCTACAAAGCTTGGGCCAATCCATGTCCAAAGGGACCAACAGCAATGGGACTTTCCTAACACACCACTATGGGATTGTGGAAGGCATGTTGACCTTGGCAGTAAAGTCCCTTAGCTTGAACCACAATTCTGGCACTTACCTATGGGTTCATTGGCCAAAGCAAGTGTCTCTTAGAACATCAGTCCCCTTATCTGTAAAAAGTGGATAATAATACCTGCCTTGGGGTCGTTACAAGGATTTGGATAATGCATGTGAAAGTATTTTGTAAACTGTAAAGCTCAACACTGTGTAATTGAAAGGTATGATTATCTAATGAACCAGTCCGTTTTACCTCTGCATGTCCCACTTCTCCAGCCGTTTAAGTCTTGTTTTCCTGCTGGCTCACCAAAGTAGCTTCCTGCTGTCTCATTACCACCTCATGTTTAACATGGCAAAGATCAAGATTTTAATTTTTTACCGGAACACACTCTTCTCTTTTCAACTCTGCAGTCCCTGTGGGGAATATTACTCCAATGCCAATCACACAGGCCCGAGTCTGAGACCGTTTTAGAACCTGCTCTTTCAATCTCTCCCTTTACAACCATGAGTTCATTAAATCTTGCCACTTCCTACACAGCTTCTCTAATATCCAGCCTTTTGCCCCCCTAAAAAACAAGTCTCTAGTGCTGATCCTGTCATTTAACACACAAACCTTCTGCAACCTTTCCATTAGCTTTGCTTCTTCAACTTTATGTGAAATCTCTGCAGACAAGATTTAAAAACGAGAATTCCTGCAACATGACATCTCTTCCTACATGCTCTACGACCCTAACCTGGCTGTTTCACAACAGTGTAGAATGCTACTAAATGCAGAAGCCTGATGTCCCCAGTGGGCACTTGGAAAGCAGGGCCATTCTGCAAATCTGAGAACTTCCTCCTCCCCTCAGTTCTGCATTAGGGAGGACCAGATAAATTTCTGGGGAAATGTAGGACTTCCAGGACAAATCAGAACACGTTCCCTGTTCTTTGTGCCCAAGTTTCTCAATACTAATCTACAAACTCTAGTCTCAGGGTCTAGTTGGAAACAAACAAACAAACAGAAAGAATGAGAGAAACTAAAATAATGTTTGCCTTGAGGAAATGACAGACATGGATTACAATGAAAGAGACACATCTGGCCTTCAGTTTGGATGGGAGGAGAGCTTTAGAGATGGTAAGGAATTGGTCCTAATTTATAATAGAATGACTTTGGTGAGTATAATGGCAACACAAGCTCATGAGTAGGGAAGGACAGTTTGGCCATGGTTGTGGCAAGTTATAGGTGGTTAGGATATGGGAAAACGTAAGATGTGGAATGGACCACAGAGACATGATGATGGTTCAGAATGTTATATGCAGAGTGAGAGGCAGTGATAAGATAAATTCAATTCAGATTTCAGAAGGTGATGAAAGGGATGGGGAAAGTAGTGGAACAAGAGTGTTGAACACAAACTATGTATTGTATTAGGGACTCTACTATTTTCTTTAAATACATCATCTAATTAAGTCTTTGTAGAAATTCTACAAGTAAGGTATTATTAAAGAAGACAACAGGTCCAAAATGGAGTCACTTGTGCTAAACCCATGTCACCAAAGTGAGACCTGATACCTAACAACACCTAACTTAGTTACACTTTCACCCTCTCCCAAGAGTGGAATCTTAAACCAGTCAATCTGAAATTACCTAGTCACCACTAGTGAGGTGATCTTCCTGGTAGACTCCTGCCATCCCCTAAAGGACGGTGACCACAAACACTCCCCTCTTTCCTAGTAACTTCTTTGTCCTGTTCCCTTCTGCTATAAAGTCTTTCATTTCCTACAGATCTTTGGAGCTCCCTTCTATTTGCTGGATGGGATACTGCTAATTCATAAGTCATTGACTAAAGCCAATAAGATCTTTAAAAATTTATTCAGTTGAATCTTGTCCTTTTTTTAAATTTTTTTTAACGTTTATTTATTTTTGAGAGACATAGAGACAGAGCATGAGTGGGGGAAGGGCAGAGAGAGAGAGGGAGACACAGAACCTAAAACAGACTCCAGGCTCTGAGACATCAGCACAGAGCCCAACGCTGGGCTGGAACTCACAGACCACGAGATCATGACCTGAGCGGAAGTCGGCCGCTTAACCAACTGAGCCACCCAGGTGCCCCTGAATCTTGTCTTTTAACAACTTGATGATTATTTTGAAATTTCTGCCTTGAAACATCTTGAAACCTTTTCTACTTCTTAATATGAGATGAACTAATACATTTCCATTGTTTAAGATCATTTAAGCTATCAAGCAGATGATAGCTTCCAAAGTGATAACATCAGCTTGAGCCTTTATTTTTGCAAATTAATTCCCAGACCTTTGACAAATTGAGGACCTAAAAGTAGTGCTTTCTTCACAAATTTTTACCAGGACACAAAATTGAATTGCTCCTTCAATAAATTCAAATGTAGATTTTTTTTTTTTTGGTCAACAATGACCACACAAATGTGGATATAACCTGTTTACTATCTCTTTTATTAAGCAAAGTACAAATCTGGAGGCAGGTGTCCATCTGCTATTTCTCATCTTCCTGAATATACCTTCATGAATATATATGGTAAGCTAATAATATATATTCTTATAGATTTATATACATAGTCTGATCCATCCTCACGGATTTGTAGAAACTACGGAATTTATAACCTTCTCCATGAATGACTGTGATCATTTTCCCCTCAAAATTTTTGTCCCAGGAGAATCTGACTTTTTTTTCTTCATTCCTAACTCACCGTCTCTGTTTTATTAACACTTCCTTAGCAAATATTACTGAATCTAGAACTATCAGCACAGATAAATGCTGTGGTGGAGGAACCAATGAGCTACGGATTGCTGAGAAACGTGCCTAAAACAAATGGTTCGTTTCTCCCAGGGGACCTTAGGAAGAGAATTCTACCCCAAGAAAGTGTTGATGCATTAGAAGTGCCCTTACAGAGGCCAAAGCTTCTAAACAGTTGATTTAACTTAACAAATAGCACATTGTCTCTATTCAGACTTGCTAAGATAACATGAAACGACACAAAGAAAAAAAGAATAGAAAGAAAATCTTGTTCTACGCATCGTCCAAGTGACTTTTGGTGAAGTTTAAATAATAGCTGATGGCTATTTATACTAATTCCATTGTTAAATCTAATAATGTGCCAATTTTATATTGTCTAGATTCACTTGTATTCAATGTAAACAGTGCCTGTGAGTGATGTGAATGCATTAGCAAGGTGTAAATGATATTCATTATATATGAACTGTCAGCTCTACTCTAGGACCCTTATGGTAATGAGATGTTGCTTTTCCTGAAGCTTTCCCAGTGGGTAACCATTTTTAATAAATAAAGTAAAATATGGATCCCGAGAAGACTTCATAGTTCTTTCATTGAAGTGTTTTTGTTTTTGTTTTTGTTTTTAAGTAAACCATGTATCTCAAAAGTAGTGTCCTTCATCTTGCTTAATCTAGAAGCTGTTTCTGTCCTTTTCTTTGGAGATTTTTTTCATTATAGCTGCCCATCATGGTCCTTTTAATGGACAAAGTTGGAAGCTGTATAGCTAGATTACATTGTTACGATTTCTCAGCTGTTGGATTTCCCTTGTTGGTTCCAAAGAAAAAAAAAATATTTTATTTCATTTTGAAATGTATAAATGATGCCAAATTCCTATTTGAAGTTGTCAGACTGTGATTACCAGTAGAACTATAACCTTACTTATGCAAATCACTAGAGTTCATGGTAAGCCTGACATTTACAGAATTAATGAACTAAATAATTAAGTGACCTAGTAAGTGAATTGGTAAACCAGAACTATTAATCTTTTAATGAATTCTTTACTATCACTTAAATAATAAATTTTTTGCATAATTTTAAAGGATTACAGTAAAGAAACATTAGAATAGGAAACCCATTATGTGAAGGAACGTTACTTTTATAAATCCGTCATTATGTCTCTTTTTATTGAATTCATTTCTATTCAGGTTTAGAAAAGTGGCAATTCCTATATTGGTGACTAACAGTCCCCGACTTCGAAGTTTTTTTTTTTCCCCCTCACTGCGAGAGAGGGTTTAGGATCATTTACTGCTTCAAAAAACCACAGCCTAAAATGAGTAATTAGCATACAACTATAATTTCAGAAATCCCCTATTTGATGGTGTGCATCACATGTGTTTCAGAATTTTTAAGCTCTTGTAGGTTAACCAGCACATAAAAGAAGGCCTTTGCACCGGCTGTCTTCAAAAAGAATTTCTCTCTTCTCCACAAATGACTATCTTTACCTTCCTTTTCAAATGCCTTTTTTAAAAAAAAATCTGATCACAGCTATTAAAATAACTGAACTGCACTAAACACAACCAAAATTTAGAACACTGAGATGTCCAGGGTTATATCAGCCAATAATGAGAGAGAAGTAAAAAGGTTAGATCGGGTCTTCAGTATCGGTACTAGTTGCCTGGAAAGGGACTGCCCTCAGTAGGATCGGAGATGATCGAATCACAATCACAAGTATTCAGTACCTTCCACTAGAAGGGAAAAAAATTCAAATGCTTAAATGCAAAGAAAAGCTAGCAAAAGCAATGACTACCATGTTTTTTGTCAATCCAGATGAAAGAGAAGGCTGATGATGGCTTAAATCAAGCAATACATGGTTAGTGAACAACTCTCGCATACTTGATACTGCCCTAGGCACAATGGGACATACAGAAGAAGATGCGGTCCACAAACCTGAGATTATAATATAAGGGAAGAGAGTCAGCTAAGATACACAAACAATACCAAGTTACATATGGTAATTAATAAAGCCTCAACTACTGTACACAAAACCGTGTGACAGAGATTCTACATCTTGTAAACTTTTAGGCTGAGGAGATACACTTGAGTCATTTTAGCCAGAAAATCTTCTGAGCCTCTGCGAACCTCTATTTCTGGAAATATCGTAGGCTACATATCCTGAAAACCTTCCTGATGGAGAACATCCAGAAATGCTGTGTAAAATATAATAATAAAATTATATATATATAAATGCAGAGCTGAGCCTGAAATAAAGGAAATTCCCAGGATCTCATGATGAAGATTTCTTTTTTTTTTTAAGTAGGCTTCACTTCCAGCATGGAGCCCATCACAGGGCTTGTACTCACGACCCTGAGATTAAGACCAGAGCCGATATCAAGAGTCACATGCTCAACCTACCGAGACACCCAGGCACCTCTCAGGATGAAGAATTTCCAACCAGAATGGTAAATGAAAGCGGGCTCAGTGGCTGCTCTTGAGAACTTGCCAGTTTTGATCATCAAGAGTCTCATAGGGATAGAATAGTGCCTTGGGCCTCCACACAGAGCAAGGAGTTGAGCGAAGACCCACACATAAAGTTGGGACCTTCAAAGGGATAGACAGTCAATGCAATTGTAGATTAGGGGAAAAAAAAATCCTTCCACTGGCAAATGGAGGTGGAGATGAGGCCCAATTCCTGGATAAAGCCTCTCCTGAGGACTGGTAAATTTAGGACTGCTTTTCTTCTGATTTGGGGATCAAATCCATACTTCTTTCCAAGTTTGGGAAACCTTAAGCCAAGAAATAACATAAATCATTCCCAGATTGAAAGCCATCCAGTATGCCCAGCAGAATCAGTGCGAATCCTCCTGTGAGGGACTTACTTACATTTAATCCAGGTCCTGAAAGATCCCCAGAAATCTGCCTGCTGGATTTGGCTCGCAACGGGAAAATTACAAAACATGTAAGGAAATCAAGTTCTTCAGTGGTAGGGAAACTTGAGGCCAGAGAAGACAGATTTAGCAGGAAAGAAGATGAGGCCCCTAAGTGGGAAGATCTTTTGGTCTGGGGCCTGAAATGGTGAAGAAAACAAGCAGAGCAGAGAGCAAATGAGAGAGAAGCCTGCCCTTCTATTCTATTCGACTTGTGGCTGAGTTTGCATTTTAAAAGTTACTCCATCAAATCAGTGAAAAAAAGACTTAGACCGTGGGGCATGTCTAAACATGGCCTTAGTTCACTTGACCAACTAAAGTGTTCCTATTAACACCTGGTGATCTGGCAAGTGGATAAATATATATATATATATATATATATATATATATATATACTATTATATATATATATTTGATAAAATTGATAAAACATATTGATAAAAATATAGAGATAGATAAAATTATTTTCCTTTGGCCCTTTTAAAGTGGCCCACTTGGTTTGAATACTTTTGCTACTTTTTGAGTTTGCTACTTACCAATCAGTATTTGGTTGAACCGAAAGGCACACAAACAGCTGATAATCCTTTCTAAAAAAAAAAATTAAGAGCCAGGTAAATGTATCTTCCTGAGGACACAGCTCTTGAGCTTAAGTATCCTAAAACTTTTGCCTTTAACTACTCAACTTGCCAGGCTAGGGTGGAGGATCATTAAATATGTTCATGCCCTTCAGATTGTTTCTTACTGTTCCAGTGGAACTGTGAGAGAAAAAGAAAATGACACCTCACCTTAGTGCTTTGCACAGAAAAAGCATTTAATGCATATAACGTTAACTAACTGTTGTCACAAAGTATCTCTCAAGGCCTGAAGAAAAGCCAAGCCCTTTCATGCACAGAAGACGGTACCTAAAGCAAGATCAAGCAAGGCAACTGAGAGCCTGCCAGGAGTCATGGCCCCCACTGGATCTTGCCCTGCTGTGGCCAGCATGAACTGAACAGTCCGTAAAGCTTTGTTAGATTCAAAGGGTCTTTTCTAGAATATGGCAAACTAGTTATTCCACAGAATACAACCTGTGAGGTATTGTACGAAAGAGTCAACACATGCTTTACTGTTAAACTCAGGTTTGGTGAAAGAACCTACGTACAATACAGCTTCAGGTTAGGTGGGCTCTCCAGGGCAATTTCACCTTCCCACATGTTCACGGGAACTTATCCTTTAAAAAACATCTCGTGATATCATGCTTTTCCATAAAGTACTTTCTTCTTACAATATTTTACTCAACTTCTCAAACAGACTCTCAGTTTCACTGAGTCATTTACTTGAAATTCATTGAGAAGTTAGTATTTTTAAGTCACAGATGTCACTGTCACCATAGATGCTTTCCCACTGCATAACCCCCCGTCCAGCGCAAACTTTAGAGGGGGGTATACTCCAGTTGTTTTTAATGATTATTGTGCCCGTAGGCACGAAAGTCACCTGCCAGAGTATATATCGCCATCCAAAGACTCAGGCAAGAAGTATCAGCAGGTGAGGGAAGACATCTGATAACTTCTCACAGATGAAAATAAATGTTCTTCATTCCACTGGAATCAGTATTAAGCAGGCATCACGGGAAGAACTATACAAAAATATTAACATCGGAAAGTCTACGAACTTGACAGAAACTATCTTTAGAAAACCACCAATCCCACACTTAAAATATATGCTTTGTCAAAAATATGTGGAACTCAGAAGTAATCAAACAGACCAAGTATGTTTGGACAAGTGTGTATGCATGCTTAAAAGATGTTCATACCCTCAACTATTTTAACAGAACCAGAAGAAAGAAAAAAAAATCTGTCAAGTCATTTTAAGATTTAATTTTTAAGCCATCATTTTGAATGGCTCTTTAAAAAGCTGAATTATCTACCCTGAAGTTCGAATCAGTCATTAAGTGTGATGTCATAAATACAATGTTGCTTATGATGTCCTGAGACTTGGACCGTAATTGCGGCTGTACCAACAAAAGGAAGAACAAAAGGGAGACACAGTTCTGTGAAAAGAATCCTTGGCATGAAACCACATCTTTTGTGGGCACTACATTTGACCACAGTCTAGGAACTGTCTTTATGATTAATTCCCAGCTCTGCTGCTGAATCGATCATGCAGTGATCTGCATTGATTATTAAGGTGACTGAAGTAACCGAATCAGACATGGCTTACCAGTCTGAATTAGCTAATTCATCAACACACGAAGATTTCAGTAGAAATGTTAGTGACTGTCACATATCACTAGGACTCAAATCTGCCAGGCCCATTTAACTGACATATACTGTATTTTTAAAATAAAAACATTTTACCTGGGAACCATAGACTTGATAGACCATGGACTTCAATATAGTAAAGACCTGTATTTAATCCTGAATCACTTAGGTAAAAATCCAAAAGCTGGCCTTTTGGCAGCTGAATTGTCTCTCAGAAAAATCACTGGGGTGCTGTACTCTTTGAATATGACCTGCTAGTTAGTTACTACAAGGTTGCAACTTTTGGTCACCCTAAAACAAACTCTAATGGCAGTGGACACCCATAATCAATTTCCCGAGACTAGAAGCCTAATGTAAATCAAAATTAACTTAGAAAGATACACTTGTATTTCTATCCATTTCTAATAAAATCTTCCAGGGCTTAATACTACTCTTCAACTAGATAAATTAGAAATGATCATTTAGATCTTAAAATAAAATTTGGTCCGATAATCAGAAAAGCCAAGTTCAGAGCCTAAAGAAAAATTACTAAGACAAAAAGAAAAGAGCTTGTAACAATGAATACTTAAATGTTTCATCCCATTCTGTGCTACTACACAGTACATCATGTGTCTGTAAATGTGTACATCTCTCTTATTCTGATAGATAATCTAAAAAGAAGAAAAAAAATGCTGGAAAACCATGATAATTTAACAAACCCAACATTAGTAAGAGAGCCAGAAGGACTTTCTGGTTGGTTGCTGGTAAGTACAAAGATTCTGGATTTTGAAGACACGACACCACCAGGAATGAGCATAATCTGAGCTGATGGATTCAGGGGAATTCTTCCCCAAAGTACCCAGCACCCAGTCCACGAGCGTTCCACTTTGTGTGGTGATTCTCAGTCTCTAATTATGCCGCATCACACAAGTCTCAAGGTTTACTGCGTGGAAATACTTAAAGATAAATGAAAAATTTTGACATAGTGATAAATTAAGGTCCAATGAGCCTTGTTTGGAGAAGAGCTACTGATGCATGTGTTACTTGTTTTTGAAAAGCAAATACAGTATGATTCAAAATTACTTCCGACAGCAGCCAACTGCCAACTATTTAGATTGGCTCCATTCAGCATCTGGGACTCCCATGCTGCTCATGTCTTCAAAAAGAACCTCTTCAGATCGGCAGTGAGGGAATATTTCCTTTGAACATTTAAGTAACATGTAAAGATAGAAAAGAAAGATATAAATGCTAATAATTAAAAAGTAAATGAAAAATACCCAAAGCAGAATACTTGAAAAGGCATGGTAGATTTTCACATTCCCAGAAAGTGGCAGCCAGATGCGTTAAGCTCCAGTCAACATTCTCAGCTTTAGCTAATATTAACAGTGGGGCATACGCAATGGAAGAGAAATATCAGGAACATTCTAGTAAACATAAATTTGCACAATTAACAGAAAAAATCTGCCTGATTATTCCAGAGCATTTGCTTCATTCTCTGTTTTAGGGTGCAGTTTTAGACAGAGACTTAAAGAGAGGAACCCATGAGGGGGATGGAGCAGGAGATAGAGCCGAAGGGAGGACATCAACATTATTATTATTATTATTATTATTATTATTATTATTACTATATGTGAGAATTTAGAAACAGTTTGTCAATTATTATGATTTAATACTTGTGCTTTGAATGGGGACAGCCGTATAACATATGCTATTCTAAAGACAATAGCAAAAAAACAAAGAGTCCTTTATGACTATCTCTTAAGACTAATAAATTTGAGAGGTGCCTGGGTGGCTCAGCCAGTTGAGTGTCTAAATCTTGATTTCAGCTCAGGTCATGATCTCAGGGTTCGTGAGTTCGAGCCCCACGTAGTGCTCTACGCTGACAGTACGGAGCTTGCTTGGGACTTTCTCTTTCTCCCTCATTCTCCTCCTCTCTTCACTGGCACTCTTTCTCTCTCTCCCACTCAAATAAAAACAAAAACATTAAAAAAAAAGACCGATAAATTTGAAATCCTATAGTTTCTGCCTGTTAGTCTACCAGTAACAATGATAAAAACAAATATCTCCCCTCAGCATTTTTATACATTAAATATGATTCATTTGATTCCATAGTTGCAAATATTCTGCTGATTTAGTAATGTTATCTAATCCTTAAGCCAAAATCTATATATAATCCGATTTAAAATAATAAAACCAAATTAAGAACTGAAATGTTTAACCTTCAAAACTTCACTGAGCGTGATGACTGTGCGAGATAAGTTTGATTTATGAGCTTGCTGCCTCGTTATGTCAGAGATCCTTGCTTGGGAGATTCTGGGACAGTTTCTTCTCTAACTAGTCGGCTTCCAGAGTGTTTCTGAACAACAACTATTCCTATCAACGAGGAACCTTCACTGTGAGCTCACTTACAGCTTTAATTACCTTTAAAAGTCAGCAAGACAACATACGAATGTTCACTTCTTATTAAATGACTCTCCGGATGTAAGGCTTTTAATCTTTTTAGAAGGAGGCGACTTCACTGCCATCAAGAATTCTTATTCAGGTGCAGGCATGACCTGCATAAAAATTTCCCTTTGCCCTTTTGGCTACTCAATAAATATCCTAAGGATGGAAGTAAGGATAAATTAGGAAAATCAAATCTAGAATGACTGGAAAGCCTCGCTGCTGTAAATAATGAGAAAAGAGAGATGGATGGGGAGGCCAACAAGTGAAGCTGTGAAGGTCAGCCCCAGGAAACACCTTACACACTGCAGAAACCATCTTAAACAGAAGGCTGATGGCTGGGTGTGTGTTCCGAGTCAAGTCATGAGGCATCTATTCATTTGTCCTTTTATTCTAGAAAAATGTTTCCACCATTTACCAAGTACTAGACACTGTCTATATAAAATAAGTAAGACCCTGGAGGCACACGTACACTTGAGGGTGTAAGGGCAAATAAAAAGATAATCAGAGATGTGGGGGAAGGTGGGTGGTAAGAGAGAAGGACAGGGACTTAGGCAAGCAAAGGCGGAGCTTCCAGGTGAAAGGGGCCAGCGGGGCAGACTGCTGGAATTAACCAGGTAGAAGAACAGAGGAAAACTATTGGTGTATTTGGGGAAGGTGAGGAAGAAATTGAGTATCTAAACATTTCCATGTTGCTGGGATGTGATATTCTGTCAGTGGCCAGAGGAAATGTTTCTGGAAAGCACTGGAAAGCCAAGGATTGAGGATTTAACAAAGAAATGAGGGCTTCAGGATTTGGTTTAGAGAACAACCTGGCTGCTGTGGAAAGGATGAATTTGAAAGGATCCTGGTATGAATGGAATGGAAAGCATGCATTCCAGAGCCAGTGAAGTCCTGACCTGAGTAGCTGGGGGCTGAGACGCTGGAGAGGTAGAAGGGTGGGATGAGCCTCAGGAAATCAATGACAGGTTTGGTGAACACCCTCAGAGAGCTTTGATGATGACCCCCCACCCCTGTCCCTGTCTTTGCTGGGGAATCTGGAAGGATGATCTTTTTTGCAGAACCCAAACTCCTTGAGCAGTGCACTGCACTCACTCACAGGAACCCTTTGCTGGGACCACATTCAGTTCCTGCCTGCAAATCTCGGAACCAGAGTTCTCTCCTTTCCACCCAAGATGCTGCAGCCCTTCCTGAACACACCCCTCTCTTGACCAGAAAAGGTCCCCTCTTCTCCCCAGGATAATTCCTAATCTCATCCTCTGAGATAATTTCCTCAGAGACCCCTTCTCTCTCCTGGGCTTCTTCTTTATAAAAGATTTCTTGCCTTGGACAATTCTCCTTTCCAAACTCCCAATGTTGCTGTAGTTTATCAATTATTAAGCATGTTCATCCCATGAGAGTTATAGTCGGAGCTACTTAGGTCAGCCTGGCTTCAAGGCTGAATTCCCCTCCCTGCACTGCTCTTTTGAAGAAGGTCCAAAACCAGATGGTAGAGCCATACCTGAGAAAGAGCAGCCCTACAAATCACAAGACTTACTGATATCACAACATTTCTCAACTTGATTCTTGGCCCAGAATTTCTTTAAGAGTCCCAGAGCAATCAAAAGAAACTTGTAATATCTGAGATTTAGTGACAAGTTACAAGGTGCCTGGTATTATGTTAAATGCTTCAAATATTTTATTTAACCCTTTTATAATTCTATGAGCTAAGTACTGTCTGAGGCTTAAAAATTAAAAAGATCAAGTAACTCAGCATGCCTGGGTAGCTCAGTCGGTTAAGGGTCTGACTTGATTTCTCCTCAGGTCATGATCTCGTGATTGGGCTCTGTGCTGGCAGAGCTGAGCCTGTTTGGGATTCCCCCCCCCCCATCCCTCTCTCTTTCTGCCTCTCCCCCATGCATGCTTGCCTTCTCACTCTCTAAATAAATAAACATTAAAAGAAAAAAGTTAAGTAACTTGCCCAAAGTCACACAGAAGAACTTAATTTGCAGCCTTCTTCTTCATCTCCTGTAATTATCCTCTTTAGTCTTTACTGAGAAAACCTCATCCTATATATTCATTTCTTCTACCAACTCACTCAGATTTTGAGTGGGTTTACATAGCCATCATTAGTTAATGAGGCTATATTAATTAGGAGGTTCTGTTCCTTTTTTTACTTATTCAATAAACTTTTAGTGTGTGCTTGCTACTCTGTGCTAGACAGTAGAATTCAAAGATGAACGACAACTTTGCAGTAAAGGAGGTTTAAGCTTTCCCAGTGTGGGTGAAGATTACCCCACAAGCATAACAAAGTGCAATTTCCAAGCCTTAGCAATAAATGGGGAGACTTCTACTCATGGCATTGAATGGAATCTAGAAAATGAACAGATTATTTGAATCTCCCTCCTCCGCCTTCTCAAGCATATACTTTCCCATAGACCTTGCTCTTTACTCACTCTCTGGTTTTGCCAAAATATACTGTCAATCTGGTAGCTTAATATTCAGTTAACAGCTGACAGCCAAGGAGTTTGACCACATATTTGATTTAACTTAAGAGAACTGACTCTTAGGAAAATATCTAAGAGCCCAAGGGAGACTCCAGAAGAGCCCAACTCCATTGGTTGCACGTAGCCGGCATGTGGAATTTCTACAAAGGAATTATTATTTTCTCCTGCAATTTTGAAGCACCCTCTGTCCATTTATTTTAGAGTAGAAGCCCATTATCAGGGTCCCAGCTATGTTCTTTACAAAGCTATGACATATTGTAGGTCTTCAATAAATGGTATTATTTTTAATATTAATGGTATGAGCAATAATGAGAAATAGTCATGACTGTACATGCTGCCTAAGGAAAAGAAACTATGCTGAATATCCAAGAAAGTAATTATAAGAGTGTAGTTTACTTTAAATGAATTTATTCATGTTGTCATGTATTTGCTTTGCTTGTGTTTGCACACTGCAGCAGGCTATAGTCCCAAAGTCCAATACTAATAATAAAAAAAAAAATACAACTCAGCCTTTGACTGATCTGCAGATAAGGTGAGGGAAATGTCTGGGAGAATCAGAGATGGGCAATTAGCAGAGAGAAAATCAAAATTGTTCCAAGGCCAGGAGACGTGGCTGACAGACAGCTACGTTTACACAGCTTCACTCTTTCTCCATTTGCAGAGACATCGCCTCGCGGCGCAGAGAACGCTCACATCCCAAGTGCATCAGACTGAGCAGACAGACCTACCACACTGTCGTGGGCGCCAGAAATGCGTTCCTTTCACGTGCTTCCCCAGAGCACTGACTCTCCAAAGGAGGCATTAGGGAGTAGGAAATTAAGAGTGAAGAAAGGAAGAAAGGGGCACCTGGGTGGCTCAGTCGGTTATGCATCCAATTCTTCACTTTGGCTCAGGTCATGATCTCACGGTTCGTGAGTTCGAGCCCCACTCTGGGCTCTGCAGTGATAGCACGGAGTCTCCTTGGGATTCTCTCTTTCCCTCTCTCTCTGCACCTCCTTCTCTCTCTTAAAAACAACTAAGTAAACATTTTTAAAGAATAGTGAGAGAAAATGGGAAAATGGTTACCCGATGATGTTTATGTTTTTGTGAAATGAAGACCTGGCAGACACAGCCAGCTACAAGCACATTATCAAGTTACCCACACCTTCTTTACTCACAGAGCGTAAGTGGGTGGTGAGAGAAAGAAGGGCAGGAATGCCGTGAGTTAAAACACTATCAGTGTCCCTTGCTCCTAAGGATGGCTACAATGATACAGTTATGGGCAGTGACGTGTCAGAAAATATTTGTTAAGGATTTCTGGGAGAGTTTTTGCTTTACCAATATACAATCTTCTTCCTTCTTGCTTTTTCTTCTTGCCTGGAATGCAGAGATGAGGCTGAAGATCTAGCAGCTTCCTCGTGACCATGAGGCAAGAAACACAAGAGTGACAGCTGTATGCTAAAGAAAGGGGAGCAGAAATAAAGGACATTGGGCGTCGATGATATCTGACTTATTGCTAAGGGAGAAAAACAAATGCCTATTTGATTAAGTCAATGTTATTGTGCTTCTATTACATTTAGCTGAATCCTGGATGATGCATAGGATAAAAACAAAACAGAAAACAGAAAGACAAAATGCATCTGTGTATCCGCCATGAAACTGTCTCTAGGATCTCTATCATGTGTGGTTCAAACAAAGGTTAGGAATATTTTCACTGTGCTCCCTGAAGGGGTGTCTGTAGGTGTTGTCATTGTTCTGATCTCTGTCTTCTCAGAGTCGAGGAGCCACATGTGGCCACATAAATAGCACAATGGGCTTTGCGGAGAGACTGAGCACACACGGGGATCTTAACCTGCCAAAATCCAGGAGCGGTGGGCCGTCTTCCGGGCAGATGGGGAGAGAAGCCTGAAGAAGTGAACGCACCTCTTCACTAAGGGAACTGGGACTCCTTCGCTCTCCCTCAGGGAGTAATTAGTCACTCCATAATGTGAGCGAGGTTGTGTCCTTCCCTGGTGGCTGAGCAGGACCGGAGTGAGGGCAACCCCTTTCCTGAGTCCTTGGGGGTGAGGGTAAGGGGGGCTGCAAGTGCCCTTCCTAGACGTGCTCAGCTAAAGAAGATCTCGGGAAAGTAACTTCCTGACTCCTGTCACCCAAAGCCTCCTTAATAAAAAGCTCGGACGGAGCTAGGAAACCTGTAAAGAGGAGGACACAAAGGCTTCAGTGATGGCATCTGAAATGGATGAGGCCTCTGTAGCGACTCGCTGCCAAGAACAGCACACGGGAAACCTCTGCCTGTAATCCAAAGCAGTATCCTTTGATAGGTCAGCTGCGGCGGACCAAGGGAGAGCGTGTTGGGGAATGTGGTTCATTCAGTGCAAACTGTCACTCCAGTTTAAACACGAGCCCGTGCTCGTCTCCCTGATAGCAGCAAGGGACAGCGTGATACGCACTCTAAGGAAAGACCTTGCGGCGCATCGGATGCCAAAGAGGCTGCTGAATATTGCAATGCCCCGCGATGTCCAAGCGAGAGGCACAGAGGCGCGCAGACTGACAGAGGGCTCTAACGGTGCTCCAGACCGCGGCCCTGGCCTACCCAGGCACTATACACTCGAGTGCCTGCAGGGGAGATGCCCGCCCTGAAGCCTACTAGTCCTTTTCTTAAAACATGTGGTCCTTTCCATCTGCCTTTCCTGGCTCACTTTTATCAGGTTCTTAAGCACAAAAAACGTTGTCCTGTGACATGAACAACAGCAACACAAGTAAGATGACAATGGTAACTAACATGCGATCCTGGTAACAAGGAGGCATAAAGGAGAGGCTGTGGTGGAAAGGAGAATTCTTACTTCATCTGAAGGTCACAGGCACGACACGGCTCTCGCCAACTGCTACCACGCAGGCCCAGTATTGCAAGACATTCTGGGTCTTTCAAGAAATGCCAGCAATTTCTAAGGAAATCTCCAAATCTGTAAACATAGTTTTGGTCCGACAAAGCCTGTCTGTGGGTTGGATCCAGTACATGGACTGTCAACAGGAGATTTCATATTTAAAAAATCCAGAGGCGCCTGAGTGGCTCAGTCAGTTACGTGTCCAGCTCCAGCTCAGGTCATGATCTCGCGTTCATGAGTTCGAGCCCCACACTGGGCTCTGCAGTGATAGTGCAGAGCCTGCTTGGAGCACTCTCTCTCCTCTCTCTCTGCCCCTCCCTTTCTCTCACTTGCTCCCTCTACCTCTCAAAATAAATAAATCAACTTAAAAAAATAAAAAATGAAATAAAAAATTCAAATGCGTTAATAACTGTGATGAATGCCTATTACGGACGGTTTGTCTTTGTATCTCCATCCCTTCCTCCTTTCCTGGTTTCTTGGCCATCTCTAAGTTCCCATCCTTCCTTTTGTCCCTTCCTCCTCTGCGATGAGGCTTTAATTATCAGTAGGACTGAAGTGTTACCCACCCCAGGATTATTTGTATCTAAAGAGATGGTTGCAATTAAAAAAGAAAAATCCTGCCAGAACCAAGGAAGGGCTCTCCAGGCAGTATTTGAGAGATTGGGACGCGGATGCTCAGTGCGGCACGTCTGATAAAACACAACATATCCGTAGCAACTCCTGAAGGTGCTTTATCATGTGAGGGCCACACACTCCCTTTTTCACATCCAAACACGCCCGCCCATATTCACGCACACCTGCAATAACGATGATTTCCTGAACGGCAACATAAAAGATAAAAATGACACCCCCAGAAGGGGCAGATAAGACTAGCGAATATAAACCAGCTGACATTTTTTATGTTTGTTTCCTGGGTTGGGTTTCAGTTCAGTTTGTACCCACAGGAAATGTTATGATGGAAAATTCCACGACTGGCCCACAACTTACATTCCACTTTGGATCCAAGAACCAATTTCAGCAAATCAAATAGGAAATAGCATACAGAAAAATTTTGGCTATATATTCATACACAAAGTAATAAGAAAACCGTATATATTTCTTTAGCGCTTGCAAGGGGCTTTCACATCCATAATCCCATTTGATCTCACAGCCTCGGTGAAGCACATGGGAGACTCTGCGAGTGTGAGCAAGATCCTTCACACAAATCATAGATGGAGACATCGCTTTAAAAGTGACCTTGTAAAAAGTTGTCAGAAGCAATGCACAACCGATTAGAGAAATTAGCCCAATGTCCATGGGAATTAAGTATATGATAAAAAAAAAAAGGCATCTCAAGTAAACACCCTACGACAGTTTTAAAAATCTGTCCACAAATTCTTCGCTACTCCCATTTCGAGAGATGGAGCCTAATTCTCTTGCCTGTGAGAGAATGCTGGACTTAGTGACTCGCTTCTAACAAATAAATACAGTATTGTGTGAGGGATAAAATGTCGCTCCTAAGATTATGCTATATATCTATTTAAAAGAACCTCCGATATCTGTGTCGGTGCTTTCTTTCTGTCTTGAATCACTTACTCTGGGGAAGGCCAGATACCATATAATGAGGACACTCAAGTATCCCATGGAAAGCCCCACATGATGAGGAACAGGGGCCTCCAGCCAACAGCTGCCAAAGAGAAAGAAACTAAAGCCTGCCAACAACCAAAGGAATAATCTTGAAGCCGGTCATTGAGTCTCCAAATGACTGCATTCCTCACCAACAGCTTAACTGTAACTTTATGCAGAACCCTGAGCCAGAACCACCCAGAGAAGGGACCACCCAGGTAGGTCATTCTCATGCTCCTGACCCTCAGAAATGATGTGACAAATGATGTGTTTTGAGCGGCTACGTTTTGGGCATTTTGCCAAACAGCGATAGATACACGGAGTAATAACTGGGAGTCCCTCTGGAAGAAGATAAACTTGAATCCATACTGTTTCCTGTGGACCAGGATACATTCTAAATGGATCAAAGATTTAAATGTAAAATGTATTGTTACCAAAAGCTATGACCGGATTCCTTTAAATCAAGGTTTCTCCACTTCAGTACTACTGACATTTCCGGCTGGATAATTCCTTACCATAGAATATTTTCATGTGCATTGTAGGACATTCAGTAGCATCTCAGGCCTCTGCCCACTGAATACCTGGAAGTCCTGTCTGTCCAGTTGTGACAATCAAAAATGTCTTTAGGGGCAGGTGGGTGGCTCAGTCAGTTAAGCGTCTGACTCTTGGTTTCAGCTCGGGTCATGATCTCAAAGTTTCCTGAGTTCCAGCCCTGTGTCGGGCTATGTGCTGACAGCATGGAGCCTGCTTGGGATTCTCTCTCTCCCTCTTTCTCTGCCCTTCCCCTGCTCACATGGCCTCTGTCTCTCTCAATAAATAAATAAACAATATTTTTAAAAACTGTCCTTAGACACTAGACTGGGGGGTGGGGAACGGGCTTTCTGATTATGATAAGAAGAAACCCACACAAGCTGGGGAAGAAAATACTTGTAACTCGTATCACAGGCAAAGAACTAACAATCCAATAGCAAAATAGGCAAACAATAAGACAATTCTTAGGGAAAAAAATACAAATGGCCCTTAAACATATGAAATGATACTCAATTTCATTAAAAATAAGAGAAACTCAAATCAAAACTAAACTGAAATACCTTTCCTAAAACTTTCATTTTGGCACCCCCCCACCCCCCAAGTCTGACAATACACTCTCCTGTCATGCTGGGAAGACAAGAGACACACTCTCATATACTGCTGATGGGAGTATTATATGGCTCCGCCCTTAGGGAATGCAACTTAGTATTAGCTTCCAAAATTACAACACTATTTATCTTTTGACCCAGCCATTGATTCTGTTTTTAGGAATTTATCTTAGAGATGTGCCTATTCTCGCCTCCTGCCATGGTGAGAGAATTGCAGCTCACCCACAGCTACCCAGTGAGACACTGAATTTCCCATCCTCCTTTGCAACTAGTGGTAGCTATGTCACTTAAGCCTTTGCCAGTGGAACGTGACCGAATGAGATGTTTGCCATTTCCCGGTCTGGATCCTCGCGTGTTGGGCGTGCACTTCTCCATAATCTCTTTTCCTTCCTGTGCCATGAAATACAATGCATCCATGGTCCAGTTTCTGTCATGCAGACTAAGACCTTGAGAAAAGGGGGAGGAATGAGATGCAGGGCACCTAGCCTTGGACTATTCGTGTTGCCTGGAAATTCGTATATTGAAATCCTATCCCCCAATATCATGGTATTAAGAAGTGGGACTCTCGGAGGTGATGAGGTCATGAGGGTAGGGCCCTCATTAATGAGATTTAGTGCTCTTATAAAAGGGACCTCAGAGAGAGATTTCCCCACCCCCTCTGCCATGTGATGACATGGCATGAAGATATCTGTCCATAAGTCAGGAAGTCGGTTCTCACCAGACACTGAATCTGCCTGTGCATTGATCTTGGATCCCCACCTCTGGAACTATGAGAAATACCTGTCTATGGTTAAAGTTACCCAGTACATGGCACTTTATCACAGCAGCCCCACAGACTAAGATAAGTGTGAATTATTACAAGGAATAGGGGGGGTCCACCAGGGAGTCCACCAAACTGGACTCCCCCTAAACAACTCTCGAGATTGCTGCATGAAGGAAATGAAGACATGGTATATCTGGATCTTTTTCACAGGGTATCTTAACTCGTATCCAGCTACAGCACTGCACACATATGAAATAACATATGGATAAGGCTATTCATTTCAACGTTGCGTGACATTATAAAAGACTGGACACAGCGCAAGTTTCCATCAGTAAGGGTCTGGTTATACAAGCTACGGCATATCCACAAGATGATGTACCATGCAAGTATTTAAAAAGTGGAGAAGCCCTTCCTATATTCAAGTTAGTCGATCCTGGTCATACTGCTAGGTGAGAAACACACGGTGCAGAGCACTGCTCTCTAACAAGATTATTCACCCCTGATGCTGGCCTTGGCCGTGTGATGTGTTACAGCCACTGAAATCATGTGATGCCTGCCTGAGCTTCCTGAGACGGCATGAATTCCCACCAGCTCGCCTGCTCTGGCCCTCCACCTTAAGAATGTCTCGGTCTCAGGAGAAGACAACCCGGGAAGCCTACCTGCAGGTGGGCCAGGAGCAGGGCTGCAGCTGGGGCAGAGCAGCCTATATACTGAGTGACGGAGAAAGGGAAGTGTGCTCCGAAAATCCCTGAAGTTTAGGGCTTGTTTATATTTACAGAATAATTTAGTAAAAATACAATAAGCTATCTTTTGTGTAAAAAGGAGGATTAAGGGGTGTGTGGGTGGCTCAGTCGGTTAAGCGTCCAACTTCAGCTCAGGTCATGATCTCACAGTTCATGAGTTTGAGCCCCACGTCGGGTTCTATACTGACAGGTCAGAGCCTGGCGCCTGCTTGGGCTTCTGTGTCTCCTTCCCTCTCTGCCTTCCCCTGCTCGCTCTCTTTCTTGTTAGCTCTCACTCAAAAATACATAAACATTAAAAAAAAAAAAAAAAGGAGGATTCATAAGAACATACATTAGGGCACCTGGGTGGCTCAGTCAGTTAAGTGTCCTACTCTTGGTTCCGGCTCAGGTCATGATCTCAGGGTTAGTGAGTTCCAGCCCCGTGTCTGGGCCTCTGCACTGCCAGTGGTGAGTCTGCTTGGGATTCTCTCTCTCCCCCTCTCTCTGACCCTACCCTGCTCTCACATTGCTTGATCTCTCTCAAAATAAATATACCTAATATATATATATATATATAAATATTTGTACTTATTTTCATAACAGTCACTTGAAGGATGTAAAAGAAACTAATGACAATTTTCATATCATTGTAATGACACCAACCAAAGCTGTTATAAACATTTTGCTGTATCTACTTCTAGTCTTTTAGTCTGTATTTTTAAATAAAAATGGAACTAAGGCACGTACTGTTTTGTGAACTTTCTTTCCCACTAACTAGGACATGAAGGCGACTGTCCAAATTCATAGTAACCATTTTAATAGACACACCCAGGTTATTGATTTTATTTCATTCTGATGCATTGTAGGAAACTCTAGCAAATGTCTGTGCAGAGCCACCCAGGCACACAAGTTATGGGACCAGTCTTCCAATGTCTTCAGGTCATGCTGTTTAACTGAGCCTGGTTCTGCTAGGACATGTGTGTGAAGGACCACGTGAGCTCTCGCCTACAAAGCCAGATCGGTGCCAGAGGCCCGTGTGTGACTCCAGCAGTGGGAAAGGCAGGAGGGATTCTGGTCATGTTTTACACTTGGGCAGTATCTCCTTGAAAGTTTTGATAAGGCCACAGGCAAGTGTTTTCTTCCTAAAGATCATTTCTTTGTTACTATAAGATCAGAAATTTTTATCCCAAGCCAAATTGAAAGCCGCAGAAACAAAAGTTTTACCAGAAGACTCTGAGAAAATTTCTGCTTTCCCAGAGAAGACTATTTTCTGAAGGTATGCTAAGAATAAGAGGAAACTGATATTTGAAGTTTCTGTATCATCCAGCAAGGCACAAGGTCACACAGCTAAAGGGCAGGGCTTCTGATACCCATGCCAGGGCACTGGCAGGAACCACAATTACTCTGCCCCGACAGCATCACACTGAACTGAATTTGTAGTTATACTGCTATAGTACAGGTCACTTCTAATTTAGCAGGTATCACCTCTGCACCAACAGTGAAAAGAAGGACATTCTGATAGCATGGATGTGTATGTTTTAAATAATATAAACTAAACTCCGCATGTAACATTCATTTGCCAGAATACAGCACCGGTGTACCCAATGGAGGGAATTACTGTCAGGGTGCGTTTCTTATTCCTCTAAAGATCCAGGGAATCGACTCAACTGGCCTGGAGGAGAGGGGTCCCTGCAGACTTTCCAGTGCTTTAGAAGCCCCAAGGCAAAATTTTCAATGCCAGAAGGTGATTTCGAGGGCTATATTAGCCCATAAGCATGCCCATGAGGACTAATGAGAACACTGTAAGATAAAAAAGAAATATTATAAAAGACAAGGTGAAGATGAAACAGATTCAGACTTCTCTGGCAGGCCTAAATAATTTAAAAGCACAAAGCACAGGCTTCTAGGACGGGTTAAGCACATCCAGCTGTGAATCAGAAGACCTATGTTTTAGGAGTTTAACATTTTGGATGGTAACAAAGAAGGAGGTTGTTCAAGAAGAGTAGATAAGAGAATGCTGGATCCTTGCTCTTTAGTGACAGAAGAGGCAATGATTAGGAGGATGGCTGATAAAGCTAGAAATAGCTACTCAACTAAACAAAGGAGAGAAAGAAGGAAATAGGACCTTTCCAAAGAGCCCTTACCACTAGCCTCCACTAGAACAGGGGGTGCAGCGCGTTAGCCTAACACACGTGCCTTAAATCTGCTGTATTCAGGGGCGCCTGGGTGGCTCAGTCGGTTAACCGGCCGACTTCGGCTCAGGTCATGATCTCGCAGTCTGTGGGTTCGGGCCCCGCGTCGGGCTCTGTGCTGACAGCTCAGAGCCTGGAGCCTGCTTCAGATTCTGTGTCTCCCTCTCTCTCTGTGCCCCTCCCCTTGCTCACTCTCTGTCTCTCTCTCTCTCTTAAAAATAAATTAAAATTAAAAAAAAAATCTTTAAAAAAAAAATCTGCTGTATTCAAACTATACATGACGTGTCACTGTGGGCGCATAGTTTAACCATAAACATGACTCTTGGGAAATTGTATAATTGGATTTCGTGGGGTCAAGATTTCCAAATTTAACTTTCATTCTTATATTTAAAGAGTATTCTGGGAGATATGAAACCCAAGTGGGAATAATATTATGGGGTTGGAGAACCAGAAGGAGGAGGAGTCAGGTTGCCATCATTGCTGCCATCATTTGGTGGGGCCTGAGGCCCTGGAGGGGGAGACAGGGAGTTGGGAAGAGGTAAAGCAGGAAGACGGACAGCCTGAACTGAGACTGAGATCCTTGTCTTACGAGAAAATGATGGAGAGGAGGGGAAATTCTAATGACAAGAAAAAGGAAGATATACAATTAAGACTTTCCCAGTCCCCATCCAGCAATGTCAGCTCCAATTGTCCAGGAGTGCAGATAGTCAAGATTCTCTTTCAGCACCTTTAGGATTGTAGCACTGAAGTGGGGAGGATTGGGGGCTAGGAAATGTGCTCCCAATATAGGCCAATCAAATTTATGATGTCGATCTTTGAATACTCCATGTCCAGTAACATCATGCGTGAATGCCTGCTCTGAACCCCTTCACCAGCATTGTCAGTTCGACATCAACATATTTTATAGCTGGCATCCTTAGTACGTGGGCAAGGTGGCACTTGTAGTATGTTTTGTTTTGTTTTGTTTCCTATCAAGTAATCCTGTCCTTGGCAACCTTCTAAAGCTCATTTGGGAGACGGTGTTGTCCCTGCAAGTGTTTGGTATTTACAAGCCCAGGGCAGTCTCTCTGGTTGAGAATAATATTGACTACATGATAAAGCCAAATGGGGAAAACTCATTTTTCTTGAAGAAGACATATCTCCTAAATGTGCAATAAGTTATTGGCTGGGATGGGGGCCATCAGAATGAAAACTGTAAGTAAAAGGGTCCTATTTCAATGCCATATATTTAAATTTTCTCAATTGATACTGTTGGCCAGGTAATCTTTCCATTTATCCTTATTTTGTGTGTCTGCATTGCATTATTATTATTATTTATTGATTGAGCTCTATTGGATATATACTTGCCAATTATACTTTGGAGATAGAAATATAATGATTCGACAATTGTATAGAAGCACTGCCTTCTGGAGTGTTGTCAAACCATACTTAATTCATTAATGCTCCAATGTGACAGGAGCTGTAAGTGCTAACACTACAAAGAATGTGAGATCTAAGTCAAACACCAAAGGAACTCATGAGTTCCTTGCCTCCTAGCCTGAAACCAACTAAACTCTGTTAAGAAACTAACCTTAATGCAGAGATAGCTGTTATCACCATTATTATACAGCTTATATATATTCTTTGAAAAATAATATATTTTCACTGCACAAGGTAGTACATGCACCATTATTAAAACAGAATGTTCTGTATATATTCCAGGTTATCACAAAAAGTGTAACAGAACTGCTAAAAGATATGAATACTCAAATTGGTGTTTAGGATTCGTTAAATGCCTGGACTAGAGGAGGATTTTGGTCAACTATCCAAGGTTTTTTTCTCCTAGTATTAATCTTATTTTGTAGTCTTTTCTGGTGTCTTCCGGCATGGTGCCAAGACTCCTTCACTGCCATAACTTCAAGCCAACAGACGATCCCTTTCTAGTCAAAAAGATTCATGTGTGTTGTCTACCTTGGGTTCCATGCCTCTTCCTTTCGTGACTCCTATATATAAATTCCCCAACTGACCTATGCTGACCCATAGGTAGGGACATCACTATGTCCCTATTCAGCAGGAAGAAGTTACAGAAGATAAGGCCTTCCACCCTTAGCAACCTTAAAGGTTTAAGGATCGAAACTGTTAAAAAGGGGAAGTATGATGAGGAGAACAAAGACAAAAGAAATGTAGATAAAATCAAATTTCCTTACAACTTGCAGCCCACTGATAAATACCGGAGACAGGCAAGAGTGTGCCACTCGTCAAGGAACTCAAGGCTGCCTTAATGTTGATATTCTGCTAGAGAGTAAAAGCAACCTTAGCTTGACAGTAGCCAGACCTCGAGGATCCTCCAAGTTTTTTTTTTTTAACCTATGGAAATCCCTTTAGAGACTTCTGTTATCTCTACTCTACCCCCCCCAACTTAAAAGTGTATACAATCAATCGCTCCTCACAATCACAGAGCTGCTCTTTCTGCCAATAGGTCTGTTCCTGTACTAAAATAAAAGGATCTTTTTGATCAAAAAATAAAAATAAAAATAAGGGTCACTCACTGGAGTGTTACAGGTACTCCCTATTGTCAAAGTGTCCATTTTTCACAGGTCATATTCAATCAAATTCAAATTATTTCCTTAAATATTTCTGACGGGAGAGGGTTCCTTTGGTCATTTCAGCTTGGACTCTTTTGGGGGGTACAAACAGGGGTCACATGCTCTCTGTTAGTACCTCTGTGTTCACTTGTAAGCATTTACTGCATCATTTCCTCCTGTGACATTTCTTTCCACTTTGTAATTCCTGTTCTTTTCATGAGCAGCTGCCAAGTTTTTCACTACTTAGCACCTGCCATCCATGGATCTCAACCACTTTTCAAAAATTTTAGTTTCACAGAATTTATTATATATACATAATATGTTGTCTATAAAACATATATTATGTACAATTATATATAGAATATATATGTAATATTACATATTCTATATATAATTCTATATTTATATAGAATATAATTATATTTTATATAGGATTCTATATATATTCTTTTATATAGAAAATATATAAAGAAAATATATATTCTTTTATATAGAATTCTATATTTATATAGAATATAATTATACTATAATATATAGAATATATAAATTAAACATATATTTAAAAATTTTGTTGTAAAATCACATAACATTAACCATTTTAAAGGTTCAGCTCAGGGGCATTAAGTACATTCACAATATTGTACAACTCTTACTATCTATTTCTGGAACTTTTACATCATCCCAAACAGAAACTCCATATTCATTAAACAATAACATGCCATTCCCCCAACCCTGGAAACTCCTATTTTTTTTTTCTATTCAAACCACTTTTTTGTATATTTACTTAATGGAAAGGAGACTCTCCCCTGATTCATGGAAGAACCAGCAGCCAGGACCAGGCACCAAGGCTGGGAAAGACTGTGACCCAGGGTCACTAGTCCTCAGACCCTCGCTTCCTCCTCATGCCCACTCTCTCTATGTCCCTCTACTCAGAAAGTTGGGTCTCTGGTGCTGCCCTCTGTCTGCCCCTGACCAAGATTAGAATGAATGTTCCATTCATACCCACAGTTCCTAAGCCAGCTTCCTCTCCTCTGGGTCCCTCTCTACTGACACTCAAGCTTCCATTCCTACTGACAGAAGAATAGGATGAAATAACTCATCCCACAGTGTGGACAGCTTACTATATGAGCAGATGAGAGGCTACCTGAAGCACATGAATCTTCCAGGGGGTTCGTATTTTGAGGAAGAATGTTTATGGGCACCAAGCAAAGGGCTCTACCCTCAGGACACACACTAGGAGCTGAGAGCATGCTTAGAGGCCTTCAAATCAAGCAAAAATAAATCATTTCTGGGTCAGTATCTTCAGAGTGCTATTTCTACTAGCAATACTGGTAGATGGGGGAGGCTGAAGGTATAAGGTTAGCAAAAAATCTGAATCTCTATTGTGAGTGGGACGAGGGAGGAGTTCACAGGTGTAGTTTGAAGCTCTTCCTTGACAGCTGTGGTATTCACTTATATTTTTCTGCCAGGGAGTCATGTTTCCATCTTCTAGTCACACTATATTTTAAAGAGAAATATCCAAGTTACAAAAATCCCGTTAAGTAAAAATTAGAATACCTATGTAATAAGTACAGTATTTTTTTGCAATATTGTAGGGTGTATACATGAGATATATATAAGAATTTAATATTGATATATTCTATTAACATGGTAAGAATATATTGATGTATTTGATAGCAATATCATACTGATATCTACATCTATATAGATATCTATATATATCGGGGAGGGAGCATTCTCACACATAAAAGCCAAAGATGGGATTGTGGTGATTCAGAGGTACGGCAAGATACCAGCTAGAAAATCTGAGCTACTGCAAAGCTCTGTCAAAGACAAAACTTTAAAGCTAGGTTTTGTGGGAAGGAAAGGGAAAAATAATTTTCTACATTCTTTTGGCATATTAAGGACCAACCCTAAAAATAAGTCATTGTTATTATTAAAATCATTAAATCATAGTTTTTTCTACTAATTTATTTTTAAACATTTTTTAAATGTTTTATTTATTTTAGAGAGAGAGAGAGAGTACAAGCAGGGGAGAGGCAGAAAAAGAGGGAGACACAGAATCCGAATCAGGCTCCAGGCTCTGAGCCATCTGCACAGAGTTCGATGTAGGGCTCAAACTCACCAACCACGAGACCATGACCTAAGCCAAAGTCAGACTCTTAACCGACTGGGCCACCCAAGGGACCCTTTTTCTATTAATTTAGAGAAGATAATTCTTTTGCCTAGAAAAGCCTCTGGCCACACTACCCCACGTGAGGAAAAGGCTATCAAAAGGAAGGAGAGCCCAAAGTTGGCCCTATCCTGTCCCAAGGCATCATCTGAACAAGAAGAGAGAGGAAGAGCTTGGAAGTTGAGGCCAGGGTGTTGCTTCCTCCTCTGACAGTGGCGGGTGCAGGGAACTTTAGACAGTGTCCACTGATGGAAACGTCATGCAAAATACAAATGCCAGCTACACCCTGCATTCTTAAATTTTCTAGTTGCCACAGGAAAAGGTGAAAAGAAGCATGTGGAATTAATGTTATTAATATATTTTATTCAACCAATATAACCAAAATATTATTTTGACATATAATCAAAACAAAATTACTAATAAGACATTTTAAATTTTATGACTGTCTTTGAAATTCAGTATGTATTCATTTTTTTAAGTTTATTTATTTATTTTGAGAAAGAGAGAAAGAGAGAGCATGAGCTGGGGAGAGGCACAGATCAAGGGAGAAAGAGAATCCCAACAGACTCTGTGCCATCAGCGCAGAGCCCAACGTGGGGCTCAATGTCAGGAACCGTGATATCATGACCTGAGCCAAAACCAAGAGTCGGATGCTTAACCAACTGAACAACCCAGGTGCCCCAGAATTTTTTTATAGTACAGTACTGTATTTTTTCTTATTTATGATGTTTCAAAAATAGTTTCTTTTCTCTAGTTTACTTATTTATAAGAATGCAGCATATATAATATATTAATATGCAAAATGTGTGATGTCAACTGTTAATGTAAAGTAAGGCTTCTGGTCAACAGCAGGTTGTTAGTAGTTAAGTTTTAGGGAGTTAAAAGTTATACCCAGATTTTCAACTGCCTGGTGCATCAGTAACCTTACTTTCCTCTTGTTCAAGGGTCAGCTGTACTCAATAGGTTCATGTGGCCAGTGGCCACAGTATCAGATAACATAGCTCCAGAATATCTTAAGATACATATGAAAACACTGGGAAGCACAGCCCTCAGTTTGACTCCATGACCGAAATGACACAGCGCTAAGAGTATGAAGATGCCTGAGGTTAGAGAATAAAATGAGACTTAGGCAATGTTGTGGGCCCTCCTGCCGTCTTCACTAGGGCTTGCCGGTGGTTTCTACAAGATCCAGAAGCTTCCCTGCTCCAGTGACCAAATACAGACATACTGAGTTCTGAAGAAGAGTCAAAGAGCCTACGCCAGGAAGAAAAAAGGTATTTACGGTTGTGGTTTCAAGGTCAGGACAAACGGTCATAGGCTGTAAAGAGCAGTCCTAC
This sequence comes from Paguma larvata, assembly GCA_030068075.1. Taxonomy (NCBI): domain Eukaryota; kingdom Metazoa; phylum Chordata; class Mammalia; order Carnivora; family Viverridae; genus Paguma; species Paguma larvata. The sequence goes on along the minus strand of CM057834.1, from coordinate 68,725,975 downwards.
TCCAGCAGAAAAGACCACACAGGGCCCAGAGGACAGAAATTTGAAGACTCTTTTTTCTTGTGTAAGCCAAATCCCTCCCTAGCATTTCACTTGCTCATTTATTCAAAAAAATGGATTTAGGGCCTGCTCTGTAAACACCGCTGATCTTGGGACTCAGAGGTGAAAAAAATTATAAAAGTCCCGTCCCTTATGGAAATTACATTCTAGCTGAGGAAAAAAAAACTGAAAAGGAAAAACAGAAGGCAAAAATATATAGAGAGGGTTAGATAATGTAAGAATTATGGGAAAAGGTCAAAAATAAAGCTGGATGGGAGGAGGGAAATTGGAGATATATGATTTAAATTGATTAGGGAAGAAGCTAGCCAAAGATTTGAAAAATCTTAGAGACAGAATGGTTATTTTTTTCTTGCTACCCAAGGTGGGGGCAAGGTCAGAGGAGGGCTCAAAATGGGGATCAGGACACTTAGGAGAAATAAACTGCCTTGTATTTGGCACATTTGTGAATAGTAAGATTAAATTGATTTCTTAAAGTCACCTATTTATGTGAAAAAGAATAACCGTATATATTACAAACCATTAACTGCGGTTATCTGGGGATTAGGGTGAACTTATTGTGATTGTACTTTTCTCCATTTTCCAGATTTTCTACAGTCAACACAATCTACTTTAATCAAGGCGGTGGGGGGGCGGGGAAGCCCTCAATAATGTTGTTTATGAAAAAAAGAAATAAAAATAAAAATAAAGGCAGCTTCCTTGGCCATCTGCTAATATTTGTATAATTGAAATATCTCACCATAATGGGAAATTCTGAGTTCAGTATATGTTTCTGTATTCTCTCAGGAACTACCACTCCAGTAATCCACTCTTTAGATTTTTATCTAGTTCTCTTTTATTTTTTAAATACATACTTGTTGAACTTGAATCTTCCCATTGCGTTTTTCTGATATTCAGCATCTAGCATCTCACTGTGCTGACGGTGACTTTTCAGAAATGCTGACAGATTTCCACTGTGATGCACGTTCACTGCCCCGCATACGGCATCCGTCGTAACACCTATCCCAGTCTGCCCCACCACCTCTGGGTGTGCTTTCTTCTGGAAACTTCTTGTGTGGATAAACTCCCCAAAGACTTTCCAAAGAACTGCCATCTGGAACATTTAACGTTGTCAGCACTTGGTTTCATACAGATTTATTTGCAAGTACCATCGGTGGCACCAAAGAAACAGAGTCCACTGAGGGCAGCCTCTGGAAAAAATTTTTTTTAACTTTTTGAAAGAGAAGTCATATACAAATAGAAAGAACCAGGAATGCCACTCTTTTGAAGTGATATCACTTAGCGCTAACAGAACATCCTGGTCTTCGATAAACCTCGGAGAATAATACAAATATTCTGACGAATGTATAAACTTGGACTGATATCCTATTAACTTGTGGATCTTTACATTAACTCCTGTTATTATACAGGATTTTCAAAAGCTCATTTTGTTAACCGGGTTGAAAATATATGCAAGATACATGTAGCTACAAAAATGTAGCTAAAATTTTAATAAGGACTTTAATATAGAAGGTATTGATAACCTATACTTTAAAAATAATTATGAATACTTGGCAAGGAGTTCATCTTTTTTCTTCGTCCTCTTTTTAGTTGAGATATAATTTATGACATATTAGCTTCAAGTGTGCAATATTATTTGATATTTGTATATATTGTGCAGTTCCCCAAAATAAGTCTAGTTAACATCCATCTCCATATATACCTAAATTTTTTTTCTTATTTTGAGAAATTTTAGGATCTATTCTTTTAGGAACTTTCAAACATACAATACAGTATTACAAACTATAGTCCACCTGCTGTATACACATCCCCAGGACTAATTCACTTTACAACTGGAAGTTTGTACCTTTTGGCCCCCTTCATCTATTTCGCCCGCCCACCCCAGCTTTTTTTTTTTTTTTTTAAGGTTTTTTTTCAAATGAGAAGAGCATCTTCTACTAGGAAAATGCACAACTAAGAGTGACATATTTTGGACAACTGAGAAATGCCTCTTGTAAATATAATGTAAGGGCCTCAAGGGGTTTAGAATCCTGAATCTTCTCACTAATTCCTTTTTCCTTTCAGGACTTCACGCCAGGGGAGCTTGTATACAGGAAACATTAGCCCAATGGGAAACAAATTACCACCTTAACAAATAAGGACCTAATGCAAAGGAGAGACTGGCTGAAATCATTCAGAGTATCTTCTGTCTCCACAGTGGAATTATTCTAGAAACATATAAGAAAATAGAACTAGGGGCGCCTGGGTGGCTCAGTCGGTTAAGTGGCTGACTTCAGCTCAGGTCATGATCTCACAGTCTGTGAGTTCGAGCCCCGCGTCGGGCTCTGTGCTGATGGCTCAGAGCCTGGAGCCTGCTTCAGACTCTGTGCCTGCCTCTCTCTCTCTATGCCCTTCCCCTGCTTACACTCTGTCTCTCAAAAAGTAAATAAATGTTAAAAATTTTAAAAAAAGAAAATAGAACTAGAAAAATCCCCAATTATGGATATTTAAGCTTTTAACAAATTAAATACCCATTCATGATTAAAAATTAAATTTTTAAATTCTAAACACAAAAATTAAAAAATTCTAAAAGTTGGAAAGGAAGAAACTTTCTTCAACTGAAAAAGGATATCTATAAAAACACCTATTGGAAGCATCCTAAGTTATTACTGAAAGCTTTCCTTCTGACGTTGGGAAGGGGACAAAAATGTCTACTGTCAATACTGTCCTGGCATGCCTAGTCAGTTCATATCTTTGAAAAAATATTCCCAAGGAAGAATTAAAACTATCCATACACAAAAATAAATTCTATCACTATATTCCAGCAAAAACCAAATTATAGAGTTTAAAATAATGCTATTTGAAACAGTGACAAAAAGCACTGCATTTCTAGGAATAAATCTAACAAAAGCATTAAGATATCTACAAAGAAAACCACAGAATACTACTGAGTAAAGGAAATCTAAATTAATGGAATCATATGAATTTTCATGTTAGAAGCCTTGTAAGAATTTTGATTTTGCTCAAATTGCTATATAAATTTATGCTAGCCCCATAAAAGTCTCAGCAATTTTTTGTGCTAATGAGGTGATTTTAAAATCTATATGGAAATGAAGAGGACCTGGACTAATCAATGCAATTAGAAACAACAACAAGCAATAATGAAGTCAGAGGGCTCGGAATACCAAAAATCAAGACTTGTTAAGCTTGTTAATCAAGACTTGTTAAGAGCAGTATGAGACAGGTATGAGCTTGGACGCACTGACCATGGAACAATTTATAAACTCCAACAGCAGGTCTGTCTGAATACAGTCACTGGTTCATGGTGCTGCAGTGCAGTGAACGAAAGAATGATCTTTCTCATAAATGACAGTGGGTTGTTTGGATATCCATATGGAGAAAAGAACGAATCTGCATTCCTCCCAAGAATAAATTACAGGTGAATTTTTAGGCTCTAAATATAAGAATTAAAACAAACTTTCCAGAAGATAATAAAAGAGCTTATCTTTCTGAACTTGGAGAGGCACAGTTTTCCACAACTACATACAAAAAAAAAAAAAACAATAATAAATAAAAACAAAAAACAAAAACAAAAATAAAAATAAAAACAAAAACAAAAAACAGAACAAAACCCACAAGCTATAAATCAGAAACTTGGTACTCTAGACGATATTAAAATTAACAGTTTCTATTTTTCAAAAGAAACTATTGAAAGAAAATATGCAAAACATAAAGTAGAGAAAGTGGCATGTGATATCACTACTCAAAAAAGGACGATAGAACCAACGGGGTGCTCCTACATTGCTGGCAGGAGAGTGAGTTGCTACAACCACTTTGGAAAGCTGTTCGCCGTTTCTACTTTAACATTCAAATTCACTACAGATACCCAGCAGAGACATGTATTGGTGTGCGCAGAGATATGGAAACTCATGCTTGGGGTAATGTAGTCCATACTAGCCAAAAACTGGAAACAACCTACCTGAAAGTTAGTATTAAAATGGATACAGTGGTGCACTTGTACAACAGAATAATGTATAGTAATGAAATGAATAACTGTAGCTAATTTAAAAATAAGAATGCTGCCTTAAATGATCATGGGCTTTCTAGATTTTATCAAATATGACGTATAGGTTAGGAACAAAATGATCTGGGTAATGTTTTGTGTGTTTAACAATAACTTAGCATTCATATATTTTCAGTGATATTTAATGAACTCAAGAGTTTGCTCCCTCTTACAAAGAACTGTACCTGACCGATCTTATAGGCACTTGCAGCATTGGAGTAAGAGAGTTGCTCTTGAATGAAGCATTACAGAACTCTGAAACACAGTGAGCTTTGTTCCATCTTGGTAAGATTTGATTTTGATTTTAAATAATTACATTTTTTCTGTGTGGTCTGGTTTATCATTTAATACACTGAGATTAAAAAAAAAGAATTTGAAATATATAGATAACTTTTTTTTTCACATATGTAGTTTCTCTTCTACATAATGACCAGATCAACATGTGTCCCACCAAGAAGTAAAAAGGAGAAAATCCATAATCTCAGAAAAAAATCATTCAAAAAAGACCGTGTTGAGATAAAATTAAGCAGGATGACTCTCTTGTACAACTTCTTACAGGAGTACAGAAGTTTACAGGAGTACAGAAGTCACAAGACTCCTTCAAGTCCCTTGACCTTTCGTACTCTCTGTCTGAAGAAAGAAGCCAACTCGGAGCAAGTAGGACACCCAAGATTCCTGCGTAGTGTTGCCACCCTGCATGGAGAAGGGAGTGGGTGAGGAACCATTGACTTTCCCCCTATGACTTCCTCTGGTTCTAGCCTCATCGGTCTCATTGTTGTTCAGTGAACAAGCCAGCTGCAGTCCACTTCCCCTCACCTTTATCTATGCTCTCACCTTGCCTTGAAATGCTCTTGCTTTTTCACTGCTTGGCTGTTAGTGTGAACCTATCCTTCTTAGGTCCAGTTTAAGTCACATTTCTGCTCTGCCATCTCTAGAGTCTTGGCTGCCTGGATGCACGATGTCCAAAGCAGAGAATACATCCCACAGTGAAAAATGTCCGGAGGGACTGAAGGCAGTAAAAGGACTTTCTCTTTTCTGTGTTTCCTCAAGATGAAGGAAAACCTTCCCAGAAACACCAATCCCACCTCACTCCACCCCTTCTTCAAATCAGCATGGCTTTGTACCTCACTGACCCTAACTGCTTTGTATTCTCAAGCTTCAATGAATCAAGGGAACAGGGAAGGCTTCAGGAACTAGGGATCCTTCATGTCTCCCCTGAGAGGCATGTCTACAAGGAAGGGTGTGGATTCTAGATGGTGACAGTCCTCTAAGGAAGGAAGGAGGAGCCATGACTGTGCACAATCAACCTGGTCTATTGCACTTTCCAACCAAATTGTGCATATGTCAGTGTTACACAGCATTCTCTCTCTGTGTCACTTTGGCACTGCTACCCACCCCCCACCCCCGGCCTGTCACTACACTCAGCATCTAGGGCCTTGCTGTATCCACCACACACCACTGGAATCACCCTGTATAGGTAGTTGCTAAACTGAATGGCAAGTGACTTTTTATCATCAGACCTCTCAGGAGTGGGAAAAGAGTCTTTCCAGAGTTAATTAACATATACAAACCCATAAAGGGCCAGTAAAAGACTTATTAGCAAGAATGTACCACTTCAGACCCCTTTTCTTCTGACCTATGCTTTGATAATTAACTTGGGATCCTGAAAAGGGCACCTATGGCTCCTCCTAGCACACCAACTGTGTGATAGCAAACTGGCCTTTAGTTTCATCTCTGTAGCCAAAGCACACCATGAATTTTTTTTTTTTATTTTTCATTACATTCAGTTCAACTCAATTGTTCTAGTTACAGTATTCCTAATTTTCATCCGGCTGATTAACTACAGAAAAAATCCAAATACATTTCAAATTATAAATCTTTCATGATTTGGGAGATTTTATACAAATGTACATTTGACAGTACTAATTTAAAGCAAATATCAAAGATGATTAAACATTCTCAAGATAAGAGGGATAAACCATTGGATCATTTTATAGATTCAATCACTGAATATCATAAACTGCTATAAGCAGAAATATTCTGTTTTTCATCTTTTCTTAAAACCATTCTTTGGGAAATGTCCAGGAAGGACTACAGAAGTGGGTCAAGTATGTGTGCACAAAACATTTGTATTCTTTACTGTGTAAACACTAATTTATTTATTGAAATAATACACTATGAAATATTTATTAAATAAATTAGCATTTTGCTGCGCTTCTCTCCCAAATCATTAATATGGTTCATGGCCACCGATACAGCCAGGGCTATGACTGTTTCCTATTTCTGTCTTCCAATTGTTTGCTAAGTATTTATTCACCAAGCACCGTCCCCCACAGTTTAAACTCTCTTGTGGCTATTCTTTGGAAAGCTGGTGAAGTAAAAGGTTTTTAGAAATCATTGAACTTCCACTGAACCACAGGGCTCATGTTGTCCAATCCTCTCTACATGAGTCTGAAAACAGGTTAGTGACTCGCCCAAGACCTTGGAACTAGCACTGTCTTTTACGTAAATAGAAAAAAAAGAGTTGGTTTTAAACGTGGAGAACAGAGTTGCTCACTAGAATTTAGCCCCTGTGGAAAGAATCGGGGGGGTCTAAGGACAGATTTCATAAATCTAAAAAAAGAAAAAAAAACAAAAACAAAAACAAAAAAAGTATATCCTTCACATTTTGTTTAAATATGCATGGTCCTTTAGAAAATTTCATCCCATTGAGGTGAAATGATAAAGAGGAATGACTCTCCACACAGACCCAATATAAAAACTGAAGGGAAAGAGATGCATTTGTAAAGATTGCTGTCTGGGCAGGCGGTGCCCATTCACCCTCTGATGCTCAGAACCAGCTGCAGGGCAAGCTAAATGCAAACAATAAATAAGCAAGAAGACAGGTAAACAAACAGCGTGAGTGAAAAAGTACACACTGCCGACAGAGCGTGCCAGCCGTCCTCCCCGCTGGAAAATGAGCAGAACCCACTCAACGGCTGAGAATATGCAGCCGCACGGCGCGCTCGCGGGTACTGTGTAAATGAGAGGCGGCATCGGGGATGACATCCTCTGGAAATCTCAGGTGGTCTCTCCATGTCTCAGATTTAAAGTAGAAAGCATACATTTTCTCTCTTAGTTCTCTACTGTGGTTAATACCGGATAACATAATTCTTTCTCTAGTCATCTCATACAATATAGAAATGAAAGTGTTTTCTGTGTGTAATTGAATAATATTTTCCTATTTGTCATATTTATGTCAAGATTGTCTTATGTCTTATGAAAAGAATCGTGTATTTCTCTGGTCCCAATGGCCAGTGTACTCCCGATTGTTGGTGTTTCATCATAGGAACTCTTGGAGAGACACATCTTTATTCTGTAGTACTCAATAAACAAATAAAATGTGAATGGAGCTATCCCAGGCAGTTATTGATGTCACAAAATTTCCAAAGAATTAGGGGTGCTGATTTCTGAAACTGTAACTAAACATGGTGAAAGCATAAATAACACCTAAAATTGCTGACTTGACATTATCTGTTATAAACAGAAGCCCTAATCAATTTGAAAAGAGTCCTACACACTTCTCTTTCTCAAGATTTGTTAGTGTCTTCTGTTTTTCAAAGTAAATATAACAATCAGGATCTATCTGACCCATTTACATCTTCCATAGTAAGTGGTGAACTGTCAACTAAGAGCATTCTTATTTTGTTATGACTGGATTTCATGATAGTAGGCAGTTATTTCATTTTGAATATATGAAATATATTTATTTTATATAATATTACCATATTTCATGGTAAGAGATGCCCTAATATTTATGCAAACACAGAATTTAAAAAAAAACACTATAAAATAGATTTTAGGGGTGCTTGGGTGGCTCAGTCAGTTGAGCGTCCACCTCTTGATTTCAGCTCAGGTCATAATCCCAGAGTTGAGAGATCCAGCCCCGCGTCCGGCTCCACACTACACATGGAGTGTGCTTAAGATTCCCTCTCTCTCCCTCTGCCCCTCTCTCCCACTCATGCTTGCACACGTGCGGTCTAAAATAAAATACAAGAAAAAAAAATAAAATAATAGATTTTAACTATGGGAAAAATATTTCCCCCCCAATTTTTGTCTTCTCTCATTGTACTTATCTGCATGTACGATTTTTATACAGTTTAAACTGTATAGAACTTCCTAACACATATGCTTCTTTTTGTTGCCTGCCTGCTTTTTTCAACTGAGCATAATTTCATAAATTTTTCTCCATATATACATAATTATGAAATAAATCCATTCTTACCAAAGCTGAGTATCAGATGTTTTGGCCATATTGTCTTTACATCTTCATAATTATTATCTTAATGGCTGCATAATATTCTCACACATTTTTGTACTGTAATTTAGCCATTTTGTAATCAATAAACATCTTCACTGATTTCCATTTTCTACCATGAGTAACCCTGCAGTAAACATATACATATGTAATAGTGCTCATCTTCAGATACTTCCCTGGGACAGATTTCTAAAAATAGGATATCACTGGACCAAGGAACATTTTGCCTCTGAAAATATATCATCAAACTGCTTTCCATTTTAATTTTTTTAACGTTTTTATTTTATTTTTGAGAGACATAGAGACAGAGCGTGGGCAAGGGAAGGGCAGAGAGAGAGGGAGACACAGAATCCGAAGCAGGCTCCAGGATCTGAGCCATCAGCACAGAGCCCGACGCGGGGCTCGAACTCACAGACTGTGAGATCATTACCTGAGCTGAAGTTGGATGCACAACCGACTGAGCCACCCAGGCGCCCCTGCTTTCCATTTTAAATTGTCGGCAGCAATTTGTGAGGATGCTAGTTTTCCTATATCTTCATCAACACTGGGTGCTGTCATTTTCAATTTTTGCTAACATACTTAAAATATCTAATTGTTCTTTTATGTTTTGAATTACATTATTTATTTAATAGTTAATGAGAGTAAATTTTTTTAATATCTTGGATAATTATGGCCCAGGGTATTTTCAAATGGGCTTGTTGAATATTTACTGTAAACCAAATGCTATGCTGGGGGCTGAGAGGGACAATGATGAAGACACATGATTTTTGACCATGAGGAGGTCACTAAATAGAGTATGTTTCAATGTCCTTTAATGATTTATATTGGAAAGTTATTTCTTTCCCTTCTTGAAAAACAACTGACATTTGCATAATACCTATCGTTTTTTGAAGAATATCTTTTTACTTTTTTTAATGTTTAATTTTGAGAGAGAGGGAGCGCATGGGGGAGCGGGGCAGTGGCAGAGAGAGAAGGGGACACAGGATCTGAGGCAGGCTCTGTGCAGAAGGCTATCTTTTTGTTTTTTAATTAAAAAAGAAATTATTTATTTATTTTGAGAGAGCATGAACAGGGGAGGGGCAGAGAGAGAGGGAGAAACAGAAAATCCCAAGTAGGTTCCGCACCGTGAGCACAGAGCCAGATGTGGGGCTCAAACTCAGAAACCTAGAGATCATGACCTGAGCCGAAACCAAGAGCTGGATGCTGAATCAGCTGAGCCACCCAGGCGCCCCAGAAGAGTATTTTTTTAAACATTAGCCTATATACACATTTTAAGAAATGTTTAAAATATACATTTTAAGAAATGTTTAAAATACAGAAATATTCAAAAACATACAATATGAGACAATGTACTCATTACTAAGAAATGTCAACTATGAACCTTATTTATAAAATTGTGTCAAGCTTTTTTAATTTAATAAAAAAATAAATTTGAGGTCCTCCTTTTTGTCTTTTTCCTTCCCATTTTCAAATTCTCCTGTTTCCTAAACATCTATTGTCAGGCATTTAGTTTATATTGTTCCAGTTCATTGAATAACTATAGTTTTGGGGGCTTTTTATTTATATAAATAATATTCTACAATATCTAACATTTTACAACTTGCCTTTTCACTCTTTTTGAGACAGACCCATGTTGCAATAGAGATAGCTAGCGGTTTCTCTTAACTGTAATAAATTAGCTCATAATATAGATTTATCATATTTATTTATCTATTCCCCTATTCATGGACATACATATTGTTTTCCTTTTTTTCTTAAAAAAAAAAAAAAAAAAGCATATGCCAGGGCACCTGGGTGGCTCAGTCGGTGAAGTATCCAACTTCAGCTCAGGTCATGATTTCACAGTTTGTGGGTTCGAGCCCCGTATCTGGCTCTGTACTGACAGCTCAGAGCCTGGAGCCTGCTTTGGATTCTGTGTCTCCCTCTCTCTCTACCCCTCCCCTGTTTGTGCTCTCTCTCTGAAAAATGAATAAACATTAATTTTTTTTTAAAAAAAGCATATGCCATGATAAATATCCTTGCACATAACTCCTTGGGCTTATGTATAAGTTTTTTGTAGTACATACATACCATGAAGTAGAAATATCGGATTGTAAATTATGAGCATTTGCAGGTTTTTCAGATACTGCAAGGTGACTGCTCAACTTTGCACTGCTACCACGGTAAATGAGAATATGTTTTCTGAAGTCCTTTGATATTGTCAGACTTAAATTATCACCAGTTGCATGCATGATAAATGGTATTATTATTTTATATATTTACATCCCTGATTATCAGAAGTAGGGATTAACGTGTTTTCAAATGTTTACTCTTGAGTTCTCCAATCTGTAAACTGTCTATTACTTAACTGGACCAGTTTTCCTATCATGCTCTTTATACAATGATGATGATATTTATCAACTTTTACTACATAGACCAACTGTTCTTAGTGCATTATATGTAGTAACGTCAATGAATCCGCAGAGAAGCCCTATGAGACAGGTCCTAAAACTGTCTTACTTTTGGGGCATTTGGGTGGCTCAGTCCGTGAAGCATCCAACTCTTGATTTCAGCTCAGGTCATGATCTCATGGTTTGTGAGTTTCAGCCCCACCTTAGCCTCCATGCTGATAGCACTTTTTTTTTTTTTTAATTTTTAACGTTTTTATTTATTATTAAGAGACAGAGCATGAGCAGGGGAGGGGCACAGAGAGGGGGAGACACAGAACCTTAAGGAGGCTCCAGACTCTGAGCCATGGTGACAGCACTTTTGAACCTGCTCAGATCCCCTGTCTCCCTCTCTCTCTGCCCCTCCCCTACTCTTGCACGTGCTCCCTTTTTCAAAAATAAATAAAAACATCTCGAAAATATTTATTAAAATTACCCTATCTTTACAGCTAGGAAAAGTAAGGCCCAAAGAAATTAAATAACTAATCCCAAGCGAGAAAGCCAGGAAGCAGAGGACCCAGAGTTTAATATTCAACAGTCTGGTTCCAGACTGTTATACCTATGGTAAGTCTGACCACTTGAAATAGTCTCATAGAACAGGAGAATAGAACTAATTCATAGAACTAGCTCATATAATTTACATACAGTGGTTACATATCAGTGTATTTTCTTATTTATAAAACAAAAAACATGGACAGTCTAGATGTAAAGATAATTACAATTATAAAATATATTTTTATGCTTACAAAGGCAATGTCTTCTTTTTGTAGAAATAAAAATACTCGCAAAAGTATTTTAAAAGTATACAGATTACTCTGTACCTCAGTACCCTGATTGTTATATTTTAGTTTGTCTTTTAATAAAATAAAATACTAATTCTTTTATTTTTAGTGGCTGTTTTCCTTCCTTTTAAATTATATCTAGGATTAAAATATTTGGAGTAAAAATCATTTTACTATAAATTAGGGAGTTAATAGTGTACCCATTTAAAATACATATCAATACGGAATTAGAATATCTAGTTAAACCAAAGTAGGGGGAAAAAAACCAGCTCAGTTTTACTGGTGCTAATAGAACAAACCTCTGCAACACTTGAGGAGAAGACAAGTCAGTATAAAAACAAAAGAGTAATATGTTTTTGCTGAAATGGACATGAGGCTAAATTTCCAGCTACAGGCAGAATGAAGAGTGATTTTTCATGGTTGGCAAAAATAAACAAAACTATTTGCAGATGAATTCTGTCAGCCAAACAACTGTGACTGAAAGCTTAGGAAAGAAAGATTCCTATGCAGGCATGTTGCATAGAAAGCATTTCTTCCCTGCTGGGCATGCCCATTAAGGTCTAGATCTTGCAAATGTTCCCTCGTTAACGTGAAGGTAGATAAAAAGGTAGCAGGTGCATATTGCCCCTTAGGATGATGTAACAGTGTTGTTATTCTTAGTGAGTCAAGTTCATGCTTCTCACTATTTCCCACCCTGAGCAACTCAAATGGCTTTAGAAAGAACCTAAGCCAGACTCCAGGGTTTCTACTCTCTGGCAGTTCAACCTGTGACTGAAGCTTCTTCCCTCACCTCACCACAGCACACATTTCTCTTCTGCCAGCACAGTGCCTGAGCTTACATTAGTCATTTTCAGTGCAGTCCTGATAACTCCTGTCAAAGGGCAAATCTATCTGGAAGTGAGTACAACACGTTATGTCCTTACCATCCATTAATATCATTTGTTGGTGGGATTTCCAGGCATTCACTTAACAAAACGTGAAGGAAAGGCACAGTTGAATGTTAAGCTTTCAAAAGATTACCAAGAAAACAAACATCTAGAATGGAGTTTCCCCAAATTCATTTTCTCCAGAAATTTCTAAATACTGTTAGTAGGATTCCATTAGGAATTACAGTGTACATCAGCTTGCCCCCCCTTTTTTTTTAGTTTTTTATGTATCTATTTTGAGAGAGCGAGAGCACACATTCAAGCAGGGGAGGAGCAGAGAGGGAGAGAGAATCCCAAGCAGGTTCCACACTGTAAGCGTAGAGCCTGAAGAGGGCTTTATCACAGGGCTCAAACTCACAAACGTGAGATCATGACCCCGGCTGAAATCAAGAGCTGCACACCTGACTGAGTCACTCAGGCACCCCTGGTAGCTTGCTCTTTATAAAGTCACCAGGCACACTACCATTTTAAAAGTTCTGAGAAGTCCTCTACCAAAAATTAATTGAGGTTTTTTTTTGGTTTTTTTTTTGCTGAATTTACCATTAATGAAAATTATAATAACATAATGTCTGTCAACAAACAAGAAGAAGCTTCCTTTTTGGTGGAATGAACTGTGAGTGAAAGGGGTAAACGCTCTTCGATAGGGTGATTGGCAAGACATGAGATAGGAAGGGTTGGGACCCACTGACAAGGGTAGCTCAGAATGCATGTGCAACTAATTATTTCTAATTAGAAAAAACTCTCCAAAGTATAAGACACAGCTTTAAAAATGTTAAAAATTAAACACACTTTGTCATAAGTAATCATGTTGAGTGTTGCTTTTCCTGATGAGGTGTAATCAGGAGGTGAGGGGGGAAACACACTGAAGTTAGCATCAGAAGTCCTGCATTTGAGTTCCTGCTTTGCCACTTAGTAGCTATGTGATGTATGTGGAATTTGTACTTTTCGAGTTCCGTATAAATGTAGGACATTATTGGAATCTGGGACACTCACAGGACAGCCGAATCCTTACATGTCCTCCCAAACAAATGAAACGTGCCGAGTATCTTAAAGATTGTTGTTATTTTATTCCCAGTTTGGGGCTATAATGAATAAAACTGCTATGAACACTTCTGTGCGCTTTTTTTTTTTGTAGACACATTTTTTGTTGGGTACATTACCAAATTTAACGAGTTTTCCATTTCATTCGAACTTTGTGTTTTTCTATCTTTGACAGGGTGCTGACTTCTGGCCCTGTCTTCAGGTTAGGATTCTCATCTATTTCCTTCAGTGACGGCCAATCGCATTCTGATTTCTTACTGTGTTTTAAGAATGGAAAAGATCTTTCTGAGCATCATAAGAACACACGTTGACTGAATTTGTTTTCTTCATGAAAGGGGAAAAAAAAAAAAAGAAGTGCTCCTTTAGCAATTATATGTCCACAGAAAGATCTATATAAAAGTACGCATTGCATCTTTTTCATTATAGCCCCAAACTGGAAAAAGAAAACCCGCAAGTATCCATCAATAGGAAAATAAATGACGGTCCTGTGGTATATTTATATACCGGAACACAATAAAACAATAAAAAGCTACACACAATATGGATGAATCTCATAGATACAGAGCTGAATGGGAGAAACCAGGCACAAAAGAGTACATATTGAATAATTTGTATTTACACGAAATTTAAGAACACACAAAAACTAAGTGATTGTGATAGAAGTCAGAACAGTGGTCATCTCTGGGAGTAGGGACGACTAAGAATGATCATGAGAGCAAGATATGGGGTGCTAAAAGTATACAATGCCTCATGTGGATAGAGGCAACGAAATGTATGCAAATGGAAATATCCATCTAGCTGTTCACTTAAAATCAGTACATTTCACTGTATGTCATCTTTCAATTTCATAAGCTTTTCTTTAATAACAATAAAATGTTCATCATTCCTACCTGCCTTTTATCCGTATTATATCTAAACTCAAATTTATTTACTCATGACCTATTTAGTCCATCAAAAATAAATGATTAATTCCATCGCAGCCCACACCATGCCAGGAGCTAAAGACTTAGCACTGAATCCATGGTTGCTGCCCTTGGACAGTTCTCAGCCCAGTAGGAAAGGCAGCTGTGAATAAAATAATTATAAAATGACACGGATGCCAAAGGAAGTGTGAAACCCAGGGTACCAGCCTAATCTGGGAGGTCAGGGAAGGAGTGTCATTTGACTGGCTCATGAAGAATGAGCTGACTCTAACTAGACGAGGAATATGTGCTAGAAGGAAAAGCATGTGCAAAAGCCCTGAGGCAAGAAAAGTATTCCCAGTATTGAAATAGCTGTGTCTGGAGCGGGAAGAGTCAGGGGAAAGGTAAGCAGGGGCTAGAGAGATATTAAGTCAGTCAATGAGAATAATGCAGCTGTTCTGATACTCAGGACAATTTCAAATTAGAGATTATTTCAAATTTGCTTGGAGCTCCTGCAGTCTTATATCACTGTCAGCACCCAATTGATTATTTTATTGTGGTTGTCTAGTATTGAAAAAAGTCCAGATTAACATGGACAAATGATTACCAAGGATTTTTAACAGCCTAGCTAGCAATCCCAGGGGACCTCGTGATGAACTAGAGATGGCAGGAGATGCTTTACTCCAAGTGTGAAATACAACAGCGACAAAAACTGAACTGACTGACAGCACAGACTCACCTAGTTCGTACGGCAGGGATCGCATGATGTCAACCGCTGATACAGGAGAAAATTACATGCGTACTGTATCTTTAATTACGTTTTTAAAAACATACTGAAAGAGTTTTAAAATGATTTTCTAATAAATTTTTTGTAGAAATCCTGAGGCACTCAGTTAGAAAACCTCTGGTATAGCCAAAAGATCGGGGCTGGAATTCTCACCTTGATCCTGTCGATACAAATTTGGGCAAGTCGCAGACTTCCTTTCAGTCATTGATGACATGGTCCGCTCCACACTCCAGCTGTGCTGGTCTCAGGAGCTCACGTAGGGCAGATTCTCTTGGTCACCTACCTTGCTCAAAGAACATCAGGCTCCCTTCTGGAGGCACTGTGCCCAGCCCTGGAGCCTGAACGCTGATTGATCAAAGCCCATCAAGCTAATCCCATCCCCTTTGCCCATGTGTTCATTTCCCCCAGCCTCCTTTGCAGCTCAAGATGTCCAGGTGACAGTGTCCTAGGCAAGGAATCACAAAGGAGAAATATGGGAGGGTGCTTCCGGGGAATCTTTTCCTCTCTTAAAGAGAACACTTCAGAGGAGGAACCCCTTTTCTTCCTTCCTCTTTTCATGCTGTCATGTGAGGATTATTTTAATTTTATTTTGGTGCCAATGCAGCCATCGCATGAGCATGAGGAGAAAGGTAAGAAAATAACCCACCTAGCTCTCTGGCATCTTGGCGCTGTCATTGCTACCACCCACATCCAGCATTCCTGTTATGTGACAAAAACAATGAAACCCTCCGATTGCCTAAGTTACTGTTAGGTATTCAGTGAATTGAAGGCAGAGCTATCTCAAGTGACATACTGTGATATGAAGTGTCTGAGTGAAGCCTCATAAGCCAGTCCCGAAGGATCTCGCTATATTCCCCTGCTCTGGATCCATGTGGTGACGGCATCTTCTAGATGACATTGCCTTATAATAAAGAATTTAAGTCACTAAACTTCTTTGGGAATAAATGTGACATAATAGAAAGCGCATGGACCTTGGAGCCTGACGAACCCTGGACTTGAATCCAAACTCTGTAACTTGGTAATGGTGTGGTTTCAGACAAGTCCCTCAACCTTTCCGAGCCTCAGCTTCCTCATCTGAAAAATGGGGAGAGCAATAAATCCTACCTCAGAGGATTGTCAGTGGTATGAAATCATCTACGACCTGTGAAGGGATGCGAACACTGGCCCGTGCACCGAGAATGTTGTAAAATGTCTCCTATGCTCTGTCTCCTACTCATCACCATCCCTGCTTTCTCTCCACTTAGAATTCCAGAGAATTTCAAGATGGACTTTACTATGTCATATGCCATTCTCTATCGGTCTTTCTGATTCACTAGAAAGAGGAGATGGGAGTTAAAATCATGCAGTACATACTATCTAATAGGTAGAACTATTTTCTTAGGTAATGCTTTTAAAGGGTTTGAAAGTCATCAAAAGGAATGTATGTAAAAATAAAAGTCCTAACACATTAACTCATATTTCCTGTAAGAGTTTATTTTTTGAAAATATGAACAGAATCTTCAGAAGTATTTTCATTTTTACTTATTTTTAGGCATTTTCATTTTAAAAACTGATTGTTTTAAAAATACAAGTAAATTCTTATCACTGTACTTGTTTATGCATGATTAAGAAGGAAGAGTGACTGTACTTATTTCCAGATTTATCTTTTTTATTTATTTTTCTTTATGTTTCTTTATTTTTGAGAGAGAGAGAGACAGAGTATAAGCAGGGGAGGAGCGGAGAGAGGGGGAGACACAGAATCCAAAGCAGGCTCCAGGCTTTCAGCTGTCAGTACAGAGGCTGATGCAGGGCTTGAACTTACAAACTGTGAGATCATGACCTGAGCCAAAGTAGGCCGCTTAACTAACTGAGTCACCCAGGCGCCCCTCCAAATTTATTTTCAATTGATGGTTTATGGTGTATCAAACACAAGAATTACTACAACTTCTTGCTATAACACAAAATATACAGTTTTATCAATAAATCCCCATGTGTCTTCTTTAATTGCAACCCTGCCACCAGAAAGTTATTAACAATTACAACTTTGGTAATTAAATGGCCACAATGGAGAGTTCTTTTTATCCCAAAAATACAGATTTTAAAAATAATCAATTAATTCTTAGCAATTAACTAAAAATGGCCTGGCCCAAGTACACCAGCTTGATTGGTACTATATAGTAACAGTTGCTGTGTTGGATGATTCAGTCCAAGGTTTGAACTAGGATGTTATTCAAACGAAAAACTTTTGCTGTCTGAAATTAGTTGATAATAATATCCAGACACATTTTCCTCTTATTACACTGGAAGGCTAACACATGCAAAACTCCTTCATTCATTTACTTATTCAATAAGTTTTGCTTTTTTTTTTTTCTTTTTTTTAGAATGTACCACAAGGCAGGCACTGTATTAAGCACAAGGGACAGAAAGGTGAATTAAAGTCACAGGGTAATTGTTTTTCACAGAGCTTACCTCAGCTCCATGGGGAGACGGAAAGAAAACAGACAGTTTCCATATGTTCGAGGGTGACATGGCCCAGTGGGCAGTACAATGTACTGTGGAGAGCTTGCTAGTGACACTTAAGCACACGTAGGGAGGGAGGGACACGGAAGCTGAGGTCTGTAGACTGTCCGGCAATGAATCCAGTTGGAGAAAGAGGAGGCGGGAGAGGGTGAGGAAGCAGTATTCCGGGCCAACGAAGCGTACAGTTTCGGGAGTGCAGTGAGAGCTGTGTGCAAACCTTACACGGAAGCGACAGCCTAGAGTTTCTGACTGATTTTATAAGGACTGGAAAGTACCCTCTTAGACATCAAACCAAGGATGCTGCACAAAATAATCTTTTAATTTCCCTAAAACAAGTGAAATATAGAATCCCCACAGAGAAGAAGATTTATTTACTGCTGACGAAACACAGTACCCCATCTGGGTGGTAAACATAACTAAATATAACTAAGCATTTATGTTCTAATAAGGGGAATGATAGCAAACCTATGAAAGGCTACACACTCTACCTACGTTAAGGGATACGTATGTGGCATACGGATAGGGTGACCCTGCCTCCCAGTTTTCCCATGACAGTCCCAGTGCATGCCCAGGTCCCTGCATTAGTATTAATAATGCCTCCATTCACTCTCACAAGTAACCTGGGCTTGGTGATAAACTGGATTCAATGGTTCCCAAAAGGGGATGGTCAGTGTAGACGAGGCTGTTGGGAGAGGTTTCACAGAACCCGTGGGATTGGCAGTGTGACTTGATGGCAGGGTGGCTGTCAGTAAGAAGAGCCAGTTACAGCTGAAGATCAAATGCAAGCCAAGAGATACCAGCTGAGTGCTCCCCAGTTCTGTGAATGAGAAATCTGTTCATTCATTCCCTTACTCATTCAACCAGTATCGACAGATCGCACACTCCATGCCAGGCACTGTCCTCATAGTGGGGGCAGGGGAGGAGAAGTAGAACTAAAAAAAAAAAAAAAATTAACAAATAAATAATCTGGATGTTTTCAGATAGTGATAAGGCCTCTGAAGAAAATCCAAAAGGGTGGTGTGTCTGAGTAGCTGGAAGGTGACTGCTCTAGACAAGGCTCTCTGAAGAGCCGGCCTGTGAGTTCTGACCTGAATGATAAAAAGCAGTCACCCATGACATGATCTGAGGAAGCATTTAGGGCACGGAGAAAGATGAAGGCAAAGGCCCAGGTGCAGGGCTAAGCCCCGTCTGTGGCTGGCAGGAGTGACCAAGGGGAGAGTGACACTTAGTCACAGGATTAGGCAAATCAAGCGGGGCTGGCACTGCAGCTCAGAGAAAGTGTGCAAGGGATTCCAAGTGCAAGGGGAAGCCATCGGACAATAAACAGGCAAGTAACTTAACCTGAATCATGTTTTAAAGAGATCACTCTGGGTGTCTTGAGGCAAACAGAATGTCGGGGAGCAAAGAAGGAGCAGGGAGACCATTAGGGACAAAGAGACGATGGGGGCTGCTTAGACGAGGCAGTTGTAAGGGGAAACAGGTAACTGGATCCCAAATATCTTTTGGAAGTAAGCTGCCAGGATTTACTGCAGGTTTTTCTGAGGCTGAGAAGGTAGGGAGTGAGTGGTAGAGAGAAACGAGGAATGATTCCTGGATTTGGGCTAAAATTGGGTGCATAGTTTTATTACTACAATTACTGACGTGTAAGTGCCATTCTACTTTCAAGCGCCCATTTATATTTTGATCAAAGAGCAATTAACCTTGACAATGGGAAATGCCGATTCAAACTCTAGAACAAAGTCCATGTCAAATTCATCTTTTCATCTCCTACAGTGCCTAACTGTGCCACTGAACAATAAATGCTGGAGAAAATAATCATGAATGAATGAAAGCCTTCTATGTGAATTAGTTTAGATATTTCAGGAAAACATCTAGAGGAATATAGCGTATCTCTGATCGCTAAGCAATTAGTTATTTGTTCTCTTATTTGCTGTTCATTTACACCTTTGACACATATTTATTTAGCGGTTACTTTCTGCCAGGCATTGTGCTAAGTGCTGAATTAGAGTGCCAGTATCAGGGCAGAAAAAAAGGTGATGATAGTGAATGACAACAGACTCTGTTCTGGACTGAAAGTCAAGGAGGGCTTTCCTGAGGAAGAAGTTCTGCAGCAAAGCACTGAAGGCATAAACTTGGCAAGAGTTAAGTTCATGTAAAGAGAGGACCCGAGAGAAGCCCTTTTGGCTGGAGCAGACGGACCCTGGTGGCCAGTGACAGATGTAACTGACTGACGGAAGCCGGACGCGGCGTCTCCAGGGCCTTGTAGGCAGGGACCACAGAAGGGTTCAGAGCAGGTGAGATATGATGAGATTGCATTTTGAAGAGAACAACCTGACTGCTGGCGGTAAACAAGGAGACTGAAGGAGGCCAGCCAGAGGGTGACACCGGGTCCCTTCCTTTGTGCAGCCAATTAATACTCTTCACCCAATCTAGAAATGTACCGGAATCTGAATAATTGTCTTTGGAGAGCGTTGGATGAAAACGCAGGAGGAAGATGGGGAGGGGGAAGTGGGGGAAAAGCGATATAGGCAAGAAGCTCAAATATTTGGAATGTAATTTCAAATCCCTAGCTGATATATTTGAGGCTTCTCCAGATACCCAACCTCAGGATAAACGGTTTGCAATTTCACTACCAAAGAAACAGCTAAGAAAATGCCATTACTTTTCTAACTTTAATTTTAAGCTAATGGCCTTTCCCGCCTTTTTAAATGTAATGCATGTTCATTATAAAAAATTTAGGAAATGAGGAAAGAAAATAGGAAAAAAAAATACCTTTCGTAGCTCTCCAAACCAGCTGCTGTTAATATTTTATTATGTTTCTTGGCATACTTTTTACGAACCTGTCTTCCCCTCCTCCTCCTTCCCCCAATCCCCCCCCAGATTTGTTATCACACTGTTTATACAATTTTGTTTACTAGTCTTTCACTTAATATTATAACACAGCATGAGAAATAAAAACCATCTCTTCCCGACTATCTACGATCACAGGTAACCCTATTTCTCCTCTTTAACCAAGTATGTGGCCTACACCAGGTGACACAGCAGGAAGTGTTGGTCTCCTGTGAGTACCAGCCTTGGCAAATCTCCGGAAGATTTATTTATTTCCATCACTGACAGACTCGCTGATTACCCGTTACCTTCACAAGGGATTGCTATCCCACCGAGGAGGGGGTGTCAAAAGCTACTGAAAATCTCAGAGGCCAACTTCTTTTTACATCACTGAGCTGTCCATGTCCGTCATTCAAAAAGCAGCCCTGTGATACTGCAAAGATAGAATCTAAGTGTGACGTCATTTCCAAATGTTAGAACGTTCCTGAATCCATAAAGTTCTATACACTTCGTTGTATTTACTAAAATGGTTCCAGTTTTAAGAAAGTGTTGCCAACCAAATGAAAGACAGCCTAGAAGCCCTTTTCCCGGTTGGACTTGGTGGGCTGAATAACAACATCATTTCCTTTGCCTGAGAAATAAATGAAATCACAGTATGCTAAGTTGCACATATTTTTCATTAGCACTTAGCTACCGTGTCTCTACTAAGATCCATTTATCTCATACATTTTTTTTTTTCCTTTTCAGATAAAACTTCCAAATGCTTACATTTCACTGCATATTGGTTGATTGGATAATTTGAACATCAAAGGAAACTTTCATTTAATATAAGCCGTAAAGTTGTCTTTTGCTTTATTAACTCTCGATCAATAAACAAGCAATTTGGAAATGTAATCAGGAAATGCTTCCGATTGGCTGACAATGTATCAAAGCCAGGCTTCAAGGCAACAGCAGGCTGTAACAAGCAGTTTATTACCAGTAGCTGTTACTGACATTAGTCAAAACCAAGAAAGATAAAATGGAATAAGAAATGTAATGCTGGAGGAGCCTTGGGCGCTGTGTTCTCTTCTTCCTTTTGAAAACTGCAAGCCTGTCTTTGATATGATAACAAATATAAACTGTTTAAAAACACCAAATGCAGAAAAACTGAGCCTAGCCTGTCATGGAGTTAATCCATTCCAGAGTGACACACAAATAGTGTAACATCCAGCAGATATATGTTATGGAAATATTTTGAATTGGATTTACATGTAGTGAGCAAATTGGAACTTTTGATTTTTGCCAGATATTGTAATATGCATGTTCTCATATTAACAGAATGTAATCCTATTTGAAGATAATGAGTTTTCAACAGGCTCTGCAATTGGAAGCTACGTGAAAAAAATTGTTTGGGTTTTAAGAGATGGGAGAGGAGAATTCGACCCTAAATTCGCTAGGTAGCCTCACTTTCTATCAGTCAGCAGCATGCTATTTTGCCCTCGGTTACTGCTTACCAAGAGATTTCTGGGATTGATGCATTTTAGGCTTTTTTCTGCCTTTATCTCTGGACTGTCCGTCGCCATAAGCAAATAGCAAGGAGTGTAGAGCACTTGACAGGGATTTTTCTTCGCACACTTCACTTCTTATAGTCATTCTAAACAGTCTCTGCATATCTTTCAGACAATTAAAACGGGAGAGAGGGGGAAATATCCGTTACCTTTGTTGGTTTGAAAACTCCTTTAGATATTGAACACAGATTCACAGAATTATTTTTCATTGCACTCAGAACATGATAAGCCACGCTGATAGCAAAATCAAATAGACTTAACACAAAGGGGAGATAAAAAGAACCAAGAAGGGATTCTATTTTTTATTGCTTTTGGAGGCATCTCTGCCTTGGCACGTTGGGCATGCTGAGCCCAGGTGCCTTTTCATCACTATGTGAGGAATTTCCCGTCAAAGAGCAGTCAGAGATCTCCATATTTCAAAATAAATAAAATATATATTGTTTGACGAAGCTTTCCTGTGGGGGCCTATAGAGCGAAATGAGTCCGTGAGACCTGGCTGGTGGATTGTACCAGGGTTACCGACCATAATCTCCATCTACGTTTTCTTCGGTGTCGAAGCACATTAGATAGTAATTTCCTCCGAATAACTAGCCGGCCACCTGCTCAATTTGCCCTCAACATCTAAACACACTGAAGCATTATAAAAACTCCTCCGAGGGAAATAGTCCTTAATCTGGTGCACGGGTACTTAAGACTTGGTTTGATTACCTCACTATTGAGCCACATGCTATGCATCTCAAAACATTCCTTTAGTTACTTTGGTTTTTTGTTTTTTGTTTGCTTACAGGTTCAGGTGTATTTTATAATTAAAAAAAATCTATGCATATGCAGGGTTACAATTTTTTCTATTGTGACGTCTGCTATAATGATGAAGGCAAAACCTGTGAGCTGATTTGGTCCTTGGTTTCAAATGACAGCTGCGTTGGAATTGATTTAAATCAGCTGAAATTTTCAATCATTTGGCATATTACAAATATTAGGAAAAAATAGTTCAATGAATGGCTGCAATTCAAGATTCTCATTAGATTCGACCACGCAATTCCAAAGTATATTTACAGCAACCTTATTTTCCCCCCAAGGTACTTTGTAGGCTTCTGAAAATCACATTTAAAAAAAAAAAAACAAAAAAAACAAGATATCTTATTGGATACTGATGTCATAAAATGTCACGCATCTGTTATACATCATTATAGGATATTATTCATATTCTCTAATTCTAATGATAGTTGGATTTTTAAAAATCAGCTTCTGATTCACAGAGAAGGGAGAAGTTTCATCAGTATTCTTATGGCCTTGCCAAAACTTAAAATGTTTGTTCTTTCAGAAGCAGCAATAATGACAGTCTCCCCAGCTTTGTGGTGCAGGACTGAGCAAACCGTCCAGACTTGGCCAAAGACGTCGTGAGAAAAAAGTATGCGCCACCAATGATTAACACAGCCAGAAACGGAGATAATGCCGACACGTATCTATACCTCTCCAGCTTTCGATGCTCACTGTGCATACCACCTAACATAGATTAATATCAGTAGGAATATATGGAAGTCAAAAATTATTTTAAGGAGATTTATCATTCATCTAGTAATACCTGAAGACTAAATAAAAGAAGTCAGCAGTTTAACAGTGCTAGAAGATTTCTTTTGAGATTGATCCAAAAAATCTATGTGAGGTTATTTACATCACCTGCAGCTTTGTGCCTCTACACAAAATGTGGGAATATCAACGTTGAAACAAAATTTGAGAGGGGAAACGTTAGATATTGTGAAAAGAATAAAGAACGTCAATTGTTTCAAGACCAAGGGCAGTGCAGTGCTGGAGAGAGAGAAGAAACACAAATGGTGTCATTTATTAGTTCTAGAAGATTACGTGACGTTTCACTGCTTTCACTATGCTTAATAGAGAGTGAAGCAATTTGTTATCGAAGTGGTTTATCTGGGATAAGGAGGAGTGTTGAGGCAGTGTCTATGAAGATTACTTTGTAATATTACTTTGTAACATCCTCACTTGTGTATGTAGGGAATAAAGAACATCATCAGTAACACTGGAAAAAGTACTGAAAAAGTATCAAAGTATTGTTTTCTCATTTATGAAAAAATAGATATATAATGAATGGCATGATCAGCTCACTTAAAGGAACAGAAGTCTGGAAAGTGGCCCCTTTGTAAAACAAACCTTGCAACTACATCACTGGTCCCATTAATTATGATGTGAAGGTGCCCACGGTCCATGGGGCGGCATGCTTTAACTCACATATAAACATACAAAGAAACATGTGAAGAGGATTTACACTACAGGACACATATAGTACAAAACCTGATGTTCTAAACCTAGATAATAATTGAATGTGCAAAATTTAAAAGTATTGAAGGTCTGGGTCTGAGGGACTGAGGGTGCCATTCACTGTACTGAAGAGGACGAGGAGAGGAACATACGTTTAGAGGAGAAATAAAAATTTACATTTTGGACATGATATTTTAAGAGACCTAAAAGTCACTGAGGTCCTAATGGTAAAGTCATAAAGACTGTTGAAAACATGAGAAAGGAAAAAGCTGGGACAGATACATACATATGGATGATCGGCAAAGAGCCGAAGGAGGTCATTGAAGGAGAGAGGGCAGAGAGAGGAAAGAACTCAGAATCAGGCCTGGAAGAACTCCATAGTTAGAGGCTGAAAGAGAAGAGAGAATGAGGAATAAAGCCACAAGAGAACGAGGCTGCTAGATTCAAAAGAAGAAACAGGAGAAAGAAGATATTGTTGAGTGGTCCTAAGAGCCCAGGAAGAATGAGGACAGAAAGGTGTTCGCCGGTGTTGAGAGCATGGAAGTCTTCGGTGTTCTTGACTAGAGTGGATTCCATAGCCGCCAGGGTGGGTACTACACTAGAACAAACTGACTAGAGTGTCATGGGTGAGGAATTTGAATTGAGGAGAAATTGGTGAGAAGGTAGAGTTCTCTTTCTTTTAATATAGGAAATAGAAGAGAATGTTTGTATGTTGGTAGAAATTAACCTGTGTACACAGATTGATGCTACGAGTAAAGACAGTTACAGTAAAAGAGAAATAACTGAGAACGTGAGGAAAAAATGGGATTTGGCTTGATGTTCAGACTTGATATGGATAGGGGACCATTTGTTTCATTGCCACAAGGGGGAAGAAGGGATGACTGATGCAGGAACAATGAAGACCTTTATTTTCCAATCGCCACCAGCATTTCATTGAAACAGGGTTTTTTGTCTTTCTCTCATCATTAGCACCTGTTATTACCACAAACCAGTCATTCTCAAAGTGTAGCCACAGTACCCTTTTTGAGCTCTAACAGGCGTTTCCAAAGGTGAGGTCAAAACTATTGTTATAGAGATACTAATTTTTTTTTTGTCTTTTTCACAATGCTGACATTTCGCACTGATAAGTAAAACTGCTGGCACCCTAGCACAAATCAAGGTAGTGGCACCGAAGTGCACCGTAGTCATTATGTCTTTTACCACCACATATTCCCAGTATATCACACAAACACAAAATCCAGTTCACTTAAGAATGCTCTTAAGGAAGCAATAACAATTGTTAACTTAATCAAACCTTTACTAAGTTAAATTATGATTTTTTAAAATTAGTAACTTGAGTACATGGCTTTTTAATATCCGTGTGGCGAACTGAGAAACATACATAAAGCACTTTTGCTGCACACTGAAGTATGATGGTGACCTCAAGGAAGTGCACTTTGTGATTACTGTGAGCTGAACTCAATGCCTTATCGTGGAACATTTTTACTTGGAACTACAATCGTCAGACTAAGTGTGGTTACTCAGATGTTGATATTTGGTAGGCATTCTCCCAAAAATGTCCCAAATAGCCTGTCACTATAGGGAAAACATTTGACGGTATTTGTTGCTGATGATAAAATTCAAGCTTTCAAGTAAAATTATAATTTTGAAATTTTTCATTCATCACTGTAAGCTTGACAGTTTCCCAATACTAAGTCTTTTCTGAAGAGACTGGCAATGATATTAATATCAATTAAAAATACTGATGAGGATATACATATATATTTATGTATAATATATTATATAAAACATTCATATTATATTATTTATATATATATTTTTAATGAAAAGTGTTAGCATTTGGAAGATCTACAAAACTCAGTGATTCAAAATTTTCCAAATGACCAATGTATGATGATGTTACAAAATTATGTATGAGTAAAAGATCCATTTTAAGTATAAGACTACCGATTTCCATGTACAGAGTACAACAATCTCACTGATGTATTTCCAGGTTACATGCAATTCATGCCTTGTTTCTTCAAGAAACTACCACTTGTCAAGTTTTAGTGCAGTATCAAAGAATATTCACAATTATTTGAAAAGGCTAATAAAATATTTCACTCTTTTTCAACTACTTATCTGTGCAAAGCTGAATTTTCTTCATTTAACTCAACCAGTACAACTTAGAGCAAGAGAATGAAGGTCTTCTATTCATCTAGACTTGAAAGATATTTGCAAACCTCTTTGCAAATGATGAAATGATGCTATTCTCACTTGTTTTGTAAGATACAGTTGTTTTCCATAGCAAATATCAATCAAATATACATGAAATAGAATTATTACTTTTTAAAAATATTTATTTATTCTGAGAGAGAGAGAGAGCATAAGCAGGGAAGGGACAGAGAGAGGGAGAAAGAGGAAGAGAGAGAATCCCAAGTAGGTTCAGCACGGTCAGTGTAGAGCCTGATGTGGGGCTTGAACACACGAACCATGAGGTCACGACCTGAGTCGAAATCAAGAGTTGGACGCTTAACTGACCGAGCCACCCAGGTACCCCACACTTTTAAATGAATCAATAACGGGCATCTAAATGATGTCTGCTTTTAACTTCTTTCATTGTAGATACTGATAGTTATAACCCAAATTAAAAAAAAAAAAAGCTCTTTGGTATCCTCAAAACTTTTATGAGTCTAAAGGAGTGGTAAAACCAAGAGTTCGAGATCCATGGCTATAAACAAAATATTTAAACAGTGTATCTACGTGGTGCATGAGAGTTTCTTTTTCTTTCAGTTTTCTAATGTTTGGTCCCCTATTCCCTCTATGTTTAAAATTGTGGTCCCTCATTAATTGATCCTAATACGTCCAATTTTCAATTTGATCACATTCTAGATAAATGCCTATTGTAATTAAGTTGATTAGGAAGATGGGTGAACACTTCAATTTTTACTTTCATATGTTAACCATATATATGTATGCATGTTAAATGGAAAATTACAGTTCTTCAGAAGATCTAGGATCTCTAAATCTCAGTGCTTTGGCTGATGCTCTGCCGAGTTATTAGGAGAACAATAATGGTGATGAGGCAAAGGTACAAGGGTTTGTACCAGAAAGGGCTCTGCTCTTAACTCTGATCAAATCTCTTAATTCTCATATTTATAACATGGAAATGTGATTCTAGTTTTTTCTGACTTTCTTTCAGAAATCCATGTAACTCTGATAAAGATGCCAACATATTGTTCAGTCTAAAATCGTTATCCTAATAAAGGAGTTAGCAATCAGAAGCAATTTGAAGATAACTCCAGTTCTTAACCTTCATTTCTTGAGTATCACAACGACCATAGTAACTATTCTCACCACAATCACCTTGTCCCCTTCATCTCCTTATATCTGCAGACTCTCCACCTTCTTGTATACACCCCATTTTCTTGCAATTCTGTATCGGAGAAGATAAGGAATAGGTCTAGCAAAGCAGGATCCTCCTAGAACCCCACCTAGCGAAAGCATTATTCATGGTTTTGTGTATCCTTCATATTATTCCACTTTTAGGTGTCCCGTAATATTTTCATCATTTTGCCATCAAAGGATATACAGAATGTCTTCGGATTTTTTATCAGTATAAAAGGGCCTTTAAATAACATCTTTACACATGTAACTGTAAATATCTTTGCAGTTACGGTTTTGTAATAAATTCTTAAAGTAGCATTATTGTTGTTGTTGTTTTTAAGTTGTCCTACCAGAAGTCGGGACAGATTTTTAATCCCACCAACATGCAGCTCAGTGTCTGCACTCCCAAACCTCCGTCAATACCAGGTTGGGTCAAATTTTAAAAATTTTTGTCAGACTCACAGATTTTAACAATGATATCTCCTTACCATACTAATTTTATTTTTGGTAACTGTTACTTTTTATTAATTAAAAAGCATGCCTTGTATTTATGTTCATTGCCTATCCATATTTCTTTTTCTATAAATTACCTATTCATGCCCACTTTCTTTTTTAATTTTTTAATGTTTATTTATTTTTGAGAGACAGAGAGCACGAGCAGGGGAAAGGCAGAGAGAGAGGGAGACACAGAATCGGAAAGAGGCTCCAGGCTCTGAGCTGTCAGCACAGAGCCCAACGCGGGGCTCGAACTCACAAACCATGAGATCACGACCTGAGCTGAAGCCGGATGCTTAACCAACTGAGCCACCCAGGCGCCCCTCATGCCCACTTTCTAATGGGTTGTTAGTCCTTTACTAAATGACTTAGAGAAATTATTTTCTTTACCCTATGACTTTAAAATATTTTCCCTAGTCTTTTTGTTTCTTTTTACTTTTTTGAAGTGTTTCACCCAGGAAGATTTATTATTATTTTTTTAATTTAACCTTTGGCTTCTAGTTTTATCATGCCTAAGAGCCCTAAACTCATTTTTTTAATCAGAAGCTTATTTCAAACCTTTAATGATTTCATTTTTCTGCTCAAATTTTTGAACCAACTAGAATTCATTTTGATTAAGGAGTGAGATAAAGCTCCAGTTTCATTTTTTTTTCCAAATGGCTAGTCAGTTGTCCCAATACTCTCTATTGAATAATCCATCTTTTCCACAATGTTTCAAAAAACCATCTTTATCATATCCTAAATTTGCACATTTTTTTCTCTCACCTCTCAGAATATGTGAAGGCTAAGAAACTAAGGAAGAAAAACGATGGAATAGAAAACATAGTAGTTAAAAGAAATCAGGAAAAAAAATAATTTCAGAAGGATACTAAGAGCATCATATTACTCTATTTCCCATGGTCCCAAAAGAATATTCTGTAGTTGTCAACTAAGCTGTAGAATATTGCAAGTATCACTATCCTACTCATGAGACTTGGATTCTTATTACAAAATAGTGTACGGTAAAGAGATAAGCACTATCTTTCATCATTTTTCTTAATCTAAGATCATTAGTAATTTGGTGACACTGGGAGAACAAAGTGTCATTAAAAGATCTTGTCCATTTCAGGTAAACAATACATGAGACAGTGCTCCATCACCAGGGTATACAATACTCCCTCCCACACTCACACACGACCATCTCTCTCATTCTGAGCCTCTCAGTCTCTGTTTTCATGGGAAGGGCCTATTTTTAACTGACAGGGGAAAGAAGAAAATATTTTATGGTGGGTATGATGGGAAGTAAAAGTAGAGGGAGACGTAAAGACGTTATCCATTTCCAAGCACCAACAAGGGACTACTTTCAACCTTCTTGGAAATTAGGTTTAAGATCCAGAAGTGGATGAAAGTCTGGGAGTAAGGACAGCTGCCTCTGGGAGGCCCGAGACCATGTGGGTTCAGAGCTGAGAGGACCACAGTCTCAGCACAGCGGAGAAGCCCACACCCCGTGGTGGCTACGATGACCGGAAACCCTGAGGAGCACCAGCTGGCAGAAGCGTTCATTTCTCATGAAGCCAGCCAATCTTGTCCAGAGTCCACTGTTGGCAGCATTTGTAGAGGAGAGAGAAACAGAGTGGAAGAAACAACAGGACAAAGAAAGTTCGATGACTGTAACTGAATTTTGTTTTTTGGCAAAGTGTGAGGCACCTCTTTAGAGGACCTAGGGGAAAAGCTTGGGCAGGGGCCAAGGGTCTGTTACCTTTTGTGCGGTGGCTCTCAAGGGAAGAGATATTCATAGCCATAAATATGTGGAGAATGAAGGAATGAACCAATCAAGGAATAGCCTTTACTATAAAAAAAAAATACTTCTTAAATACTCTGAGTGGTTGACCTTGCTTGGACTGAACATTAAAAATCTTCCAATTTAGCATGAAGTATGAGAAATACAGTCTTTGAAATTTAGAATTTAGAAGTTGTTAGAGAATAATTGGCTATTTTAAAATCCTTCTGGTGGCATACAATTGTTTTTGATCACGTTTTTAACCTCTAATTTTGGGGTTTGATCACTTCCTATCATTATCATCCCTGAACACAAATTTTCTAATAATTGTAAAACAGGACACTCAGAGGTGTAAATCCTCAGCTCAGACATCCGGGGCGAAGTTCAGGGCCAACAGGACAAGCAGGTGTTAGGAACTCAGAGTCGATATTGTTTGATATACGCAGGAAGGAACTTAGGGGGAAAACATCTATTCCTTCATTTTGTCTTGGATTCCTTGGTGAACTTGATATCTATGTTAAATCTCATAAGGGAGAGAAGTAAGTGGATGAGGCGATTCCCCCAGGTTGGTGAGCTAAGGAAGCTTCCCTGAGAAAGAGCTACGTACAGTACCTTGCTGATTTTTTTAATTTTTTTTAATGTTTATTTATTTTTGAGAAAGATAGAGCACGAGGGGGGGAGGGGCAGAGACAGAAAGGGAGACACAGAATCTGGAACAGGCTCCAGGCTCTGATCTGTCAGCACAGAGCCTGCGGGGCTCGAACTCAGAACGGTGAGATCATGACCTGAGCCGAAGTCGGACGCTTAACCAACTGAGCCACCCAGGCGCCCCTACCTTGCTGATTCTGACAAACACGGTGTGAAGAAATAAAATCCAGGCCTCCTTCCCTACAAAAAGTACTTGTAAATAATTCTTGATACGATGTTAAATAAACATTATCCTGAAAAAAAGTAGGAGGATTTATACAATTTAAAGAGTTATTTAGGACTACAACCCTAGAGAAAATATTCTTAACATAATTTTACGAAAATAATGATAAAACGATGAGGTCTTTAAATAACATATTTCTGAAGTTCTACTTTACAAAATACTCTGAGTTAAAAAAAAATAATATGCTGACATATAGGACAAATTGTAATGTTAAATAAAGTATTGAACAAAATATTCCCAAAGAGAGTAAGCATTTGATTAAACCAAGTAAATAGTCCATTTGCTATGGACCCATGCCATGGACAGGCACAACTGGCTGCAAGATACTTTTGTTTTTGATGTGAATTATGTGACCTAACACGAATTTCCTCCTGCACAAATGGTGAATAGAGAAACAGAGACAATATAACTCAGAAAGTGTGGTGGCATGTTTTTTCTAGCACGAAGTTTTGAAGCAAGCATGGAGGAGCTCTGATACAGCCAAATAGAAAGTCTTAGCAATTTACAAAATATTTTAGGGGAAAAAACACTGAAACATTATAAATGAGATTTACTTTAATGGGAATAATTGTTGGTTTAATGGTTTCAAGAATTGGAGGATTTCCACCATTTTAAGCTACTGGCAAAGCCACAATGTAGCTGATGAAACCAGACGGCTTCTTCCTTTACTGAAACAATGGATTTACAAAAAGCCTACACCCTGAATCAGATTTCAGTGAAAATAGTCTCTCTTAAAAGCAAATGTCCTCCAAGACATGCTACCTGAAGGAGAAAAAACAAGCTCAACATTTTAAGAGAGCAAAGAGCAAACGGACTATGATGCTTGGTTGTAAACGCTCAGAGACATATAATTATGCCAGAATTTTTATTAGGATTATTTCATTTTTGTTTTTGGTATTAAATTCATGCTTCGAGGGTCTGCCCTAATCCCAGTTTTCCCACAATCCCCTTAATCTTTAGGGTAAGATTCCCAGACCCCAAAGGTTTCCAGAACACACATGGCCTTCTAGCACCCACGACTATACTTCCACTTGAAATAGCCTTTTACGGTCTCCTCAAGGGAGTTAATCCCAGGGCTACACACATTTCGACTACGGAATTTCCCTGCCAGGAGAAAGAGATTGACTTTTCTTCGCAAGACGCCATCTGGTTGCCAGCGGTGCGCCCTCAGAGCTGAGCATACTTACGGGGTGTGGGAGGCGCATTCTGCTAACCTGCCCATAGTTGCAGTATAAGGTAGGGAGCTGCCTTGGTTGTGATAGTCATTCAGATGCTGTGGGTATGTCACAAATTCATTCTCACCACTTCTTTCTGATTGTTTCGGGAATGCAGTAAACAGGGATGGAGGGGATAAATCTGCACATTAAGAGGATTTCACCACGGGATTCCTTGTAAACGCGGAATCTTGGCAGGCACTGTGCGCTTGGCACCATTCAGTAACCCTCAGAGAAGCGCCGCATTCCCTCGGTCAGGGTGGTCCACTCACCCTTCCTTCTCATTTCTGCTCCAAGACAGACGGCCAGTTTTACACGCGTGATGGACTGACAAAAACGCTCTACATAAATACAACAACAAAAGATTTATGAAAAAATAACAAAAAACACCTCTCTTTTTAATTTCCATTAGAGATATTAAACTCAACCACAAGGGGCATGGGAATGAATAAATTCCCATGTACTTCGTGGGTGAGGTGGTTGTCCATTTCTAGGATAAGGCTGGCGTTTGCTCCCAAATATAAATGTAAGCTGAGCAGAGACAGTGCCCGCTCTCTTCTTTGATCCTCATTCCTCCCAAGTTAAGTTCTTACACCCTTTACAGGTTGCTAGGATCACCATCACTACACCCTCCTAAACGTTAAAACATTTCTAGTGAAACAGCAGGAAATAACTCATTCTTTATAAATAATATCAAAATTGTTTGTTTTCTTTTCCTATTGCTTTTCTGAGCCATGTCTGAATTTCTGATGGAAATAATTTAAAATATACTGAGGATGTCTGTAAGTTAAAAGGATAATATAGAGATGGTTATTGAATCAGCACATTAGCTGTTAGCCTTTCTATTTGCTTATCATACAATGGGAGCTGCTGTTTACTTTTTATTCTACAAAGGACAGGCCACTTTCTGTCTCCAAACAGTTAAAGGAATTAAATGAGAAATTATTCTAAATGAACTGTACATAGTTTGATTAGCCTAGCTGAGGAATATAGTTTCTGAAAAAAGAGTCATCAACATACCGAGGTCAGATGCATTCTTACTGAATAATAAATTGAAGCCCCAAATGCTGCATGCAGTAGCGTGTGTGCGTGTGTGTGTGTGTATTCTTTCTTGCTAATTTCTTGTTAGCAATGCGTTAAGTATTCCAATAGGCTGGATATTTAGAATGGGTTATTTTGAAGCTGTCCCATTTAACATCACAACATGGTAAAGAGACTCTGTTAAGTGGATCACAAATGCTATATACAGGAGTATAGATTTTTGATCACAAGGTAACTTATTAAGATATTTATGCCTTAAAAGACTCCTTCTCATATACAGTGTCATTTCATTCATACTACAGATTTATACAGCATATGGAGCAACAGATGTTCAAATACCAAAAACTGATCTAATGAAAGGATCTATTTTATAACCAAAAAGATGAACATAAGTAATTATGGAATGAATATATACATTTATATGCATATGTATGTATGTGTGTGTGTATATATAGAGAGAGTGTGTGTGATTACTAAAAAGGTTATTTAGAAATTATAAGTCAAATATGTATTTTATTATTATGTAATATGTAGTAGAGTAAAATTAGCCCAGTATTAGAAATGAAAAAAAATCACTCATAAGGGCAGCAATCCCATATTTCAAGAGGACTGAGTAAATTTTCCAAACTCTAGGGTAGTGTAGCACCAACTGTGGTTTCCTTCCGAAGTGTTGATCAGTTCCTGGGGTATGTATGGGGGGTGTGTATGTATGTGTGTGTCTGTGTAAAGCAATCTACAGATTCTTGTTCTGAAAAACAGGCCAAGAAAAATATTTTGAAACGAAGTCGAAAATCCAGGTATTGTCCACATGCTTTTGCATTTTTTTTCATTAAGACTATAAGGCAGTTTTCAAACTGAGCCTTATAAACCACGCTTACTGAGAAATAAAAACATGTTTTGAGCCAATCTGTAGCCATTTTATTTTCTTTCGAAGTAGTATTTCAAAATCCTTTTCACAAATGTGAGAGCAGCTATATTGTATATTGTTCGCGTTTTACTGAATTTTCATAAGGAAAGAAATTTTAAAAACAGAAAGGTCGAGGGTGTGAGGAGGTAAAACATTCCCATTGGACAGAAAAGACGTCCACAGGCACTGATCTCCAAGCACCGCTCAGCCGCGGGACATATTCCCCTGCCCTGTCTTTAAAGGGTGTGTGGACAAAGAAGGCAAGACAGGGTCATACACTAGAAGCAGGTAGCATTTGATAGCATAAATGATTGACACCACAGGTTGCTAAGTATCATGGGTGCTTGTCTGAGTCCTTTACTTATTTAAAAATAAATAAGTAAGTAGAAGTTAGCGAAACAATAAAACAACAGATGTGCCAGCCCGAATTTAAAACCAAAGTCTTCCTTCTTTCCTTGTCTTTCCTCTTCCCTTTTCTCTGCCTGACTCCAAGCACACCTTTCCAGCTCATTACTGCAAATCATTTGAATTCCAGCACACAATGTCACCTGCTCTGTAATCTGATTACTTTATGGAGGAATTAGTATGTATATTTAATGTAGAAGGGTTTTAATCTTGATGAAAATAATCCTAAGGAACTGTGATAGGGCCGCTCATATGTCTGGCAGATATGCCAGTAACATGCTAATAGATGACAGCTGATTTATGTATCTGGATTCTTTTATTTATAAAAATAGCAAGTGGACTGATTTTTGATATTAATAATACAAGTGAATCCACTTTGATTAGACTTCTGTGGAGAGCTGTGCATATCCGGCATTACAATTAAATCTTGTGATGTGGAATGGGAATGACATGCTAATGAAGCAAGCCAGTGAGCCTGAACCAAGAGTGTCCAACATCATTATGGGATATCTTAGATGAAGAGTAATTATAAGAGGAACACTGAAATGTCATTAAAAATCTTCACTAAGAGATTTAACCTACTATTTTGTACTAATGCTGGATTTTTTTTTTTTTTTTAGCAACATAACCGAACACAAAGTTCCTTTTCAGAATTTACAGGAAAAGGTTTTTAAATAGGTCCGGATTTAAGAAAAGATACAATCTAGTGTCCTAATTTAATTTGGTACATCAAAATTCAACGGTGGTATGTAATTGAAATCTCTTTTTAATAATTTCAGATGAATTAGCAATTAGGGCTTGATCCGATTTCCATGAAATTTATTAAAATTGAGGGTTGAAGCCCTTGAAAATTTTTATTCTTTTCACTCCATTAGCACAATACATCTAGTTTAAATGACTCTGTCAGTTAGTATGGTACATTCCTTGTTTATTTATGAGAATTTGTTTCAAGGAAGTTCAAAAGAGGTAACGTAATGCATATTCATAAACTATACCTTATAATATATGAACTAAGAAAGCTCTCTAAGCTTAAACTCCCTCCCTTTCTGGAAAACAAATGCACTGCCCTCACCCTCAGAACCATCTATGCTTCTGAGAGAGTCTCACTTGGGCACTCCCTGTATGCGACTTCATCGCGTCCCTGGCCTCTGTGGGAGGAAGACTTCTGCGTGACAAGTTGCAAGTGGGCACTGTTAAAAGAGGGCACAGGAGAGCTGAAACGGTGCCAACTCTCAACAGCATAAAACGTGGACTCAGAACACTGACTCCCACTTCATAAATCCAGGAGCCCGAGACTAAGAAAATGCAACCGAAATCACAGTACCTATCACACTGCCTCGGTGCCCAGCAGGAAAAACACAGTGCTTCTCAGTGGCAAACAAATAAATTACGCACATGCTGAAAGACCAAAAGAAATATGCCAAGCATTTGTTCCCCTTCCCCAGGCTCTTTGTGAAGAACTGCAATTACGCTTAACAAAAAACACCATAGAACTAGTTGGCATCACTCTGAGACACAAATGTGTTTCTGTTCCAAATATGTAGCATTTTCAGAATGTTTGTATGTATTACGTGCAATTTGTTCAGTGTATCATTCTGGGAAAACCAGGTCCTGGCTGGGTAATTACGGGAAGGGTAAACAGTATTTTCCGACTGTGAGCTTCCACTTCTAAAGTTATAGCAAAAACTCTTATTATTTACCTTTTTGAGGAAACATTACCAACACCCCCTTCCCTATTTGCCTTCATTAAATTTGATTTTTACAAATGAGATCCTTTTGTGTTTAACAAAATGGGCCCCCTGGAGAAAGCTCTGTGGAAAATGGATGTCTTTCAAGGAGACTGAATGAGGACAGGATATCTTACCTCATGAGGATTCTACACAGGTAATCACACAGACCCTCTAAAATCCTTGTTAGAAAATCCTGGGGTTTCTACTTATTTTAAGTTTTATTCAACAGGTCTCTGTTCTGCACCTGAACGACTTAGTGTAGGACACGTGCATGTAGCCATAGTTCATGATAATACTTGAAGGGCCAAGAGAGATATGCCCAGGGGGCTCTGGGAGCACAGGGAGAAGACCACTTGAATAAAGAGGCATCCTGGAGGATGAAATGCTGAGCCAGGGACGGCCAAGATGGTGACGGAGCAAGACTAAAGGGGCAACGCAGGCGGAGGAAAACTCATGACCAAGGTTCACAGCCCTGACCCCGAGTGGAACGTGTTGTAGAGACACTGGGGACGGCAAGTGGCAGGAGTGGGAGGGGAATGCGAGGGCCTTACTAGCGCACAGGACAAGGTAGGAATGGCAACAGAAGGAGCGA
The DNA here is from genome assembly GCA_030068075.1 of Paguma larvata. NCBI lineage: Eukaryota > Metazoa > Chordata > Mammalia > Carnivora > Viverridae > Paguma > Paguma larvata. The sequence continues at coordinate 68,689,126 of CM057834.1, read as the reverse complement.
AAAGTAGCTGTAAGGGCCAGATCCTGGAGGGCCGTATAAATCTTGCTGAGCAAATGAGACTTTATTCTGCAAATAACAGACAGCCAGTGAAGGATTTTAAGCCCCAGAAAAGTATGGTCAGACATGCACTTTCAGTCACTCACTCACTTTCCTGCCTTCCCCTTTGCCTGTGTAACTATGCCTCTTGAAGGCCCTTTCTCAGATTCAACAGATTCCGTTTCCAGTAGTTTTACGACTCTAATGAAAATTCAGCAGTGTTTGCACCCAAAACAAACGCATTGTGAGGATTACTGAGCTATCACAGGTCCTCACAATGATGTTCTGTTCATCTTGCAACGCTGCTCTAGCTTCTTTAATACGCTTTCCATTCACACTCGATTTAAGGATTTCCTATGTTCAAAAACTCAAGACAAACCTGAGCTAGGCCAAATTCTGAGACAGTGAATTTAGACAAAGCTGAAGCCTTGCCACAGAAGCCAATTCTACAGGCGAGCCTTTGCTTTGTGCCCTGCAGGTACACAGACATTCTGGCCCCAAAACCACTCCGGAAAGGAGGAACACGAGAGGCTCAACAGGGAAATGGCTATACATTTGCAGAGTTAAATTGCTGATGCCCTTCTCACAGCGATCCTCTGATTTTAGCAAGATCGCTTCCAAACATTGATCAGTTTCGGAAGGAGAGCAGACAGGAATGAACAGAACACAGGGAATAGAAAAAAAAACAAACTGAGGGGCACCTGCGTGGCTCAGTCGGTTAAGCATCTGACCACCCTTGCTTTTGGCTCAAGTCATGATCTCATGTTTCGGTTCGTAAGATGAAGCCCCACATCGAGCCCTGCATCGAGCCCCACGTTGAGCTCTGTGCTGACAGCACGGTGCCTGCTTGGGATTCTCTCTCTCCCCCTATCTCTGCCCCTCCCCACTCTCTCTCTCTCTCTCTCTCTCTCTCTGTGTCTTTCTCTCTCAAAAAATAAACTTTAAAAAAGACAACACTAAGAAAAACAGAAGTCAAACACCAACACAGTTTAAAGAGCAAAATCCAACTATTAGCCATCTTACCAATGATCTTCAAAAAGTCATTTATGAGATCATTAAATGCCTAGGCTTTTCGCTATGAAATATTTTCTATATTCTCCTAATTTTCATTTTATTTATGGTTAACAAGCTGAGAAGTATAAGAAAATTTATTGCATTTAATTCAGAAAGGAAACAACCTATGGCAGCCTGTGGAATATACTTCAAACCCTTTTCCTCCACTGGAGGGCTTTATTAAAATCTGCTTCGATTCTCCACCTGGTCTTCTTGTCTGGAGGTTCCAAGTAAAAGTTCTCACGTACTTGACGGCGGGAGAGAGAGGTGGAATGGGAAATACGGCAAGGTTTGACAATATTATCCAACTAGTGAAAATGAAGAACATGAAGAAAAAAGGGACAGGAACAAGCAAGAAGAGGAGACCCTCACAAAGGACATAAGAGTCAGGCAGACCGAAAGAGCCCCCACCAACAGCTCCAAATGAAGCAGCCATCTTTCTCCATCCCCGCCTCCTTCCTTCTCCCACTGAATCAGTCATTTATTTTTTGAGGAATTAACTAAGGAATTATAGTCAGAGGATATTCGATTTGGGAACTATAAGATCCAAGAGAGAAAATTTAAGTTCAAGATATATCTGGAACTATATAAATGACTGATTTTCAGATATATGTATATATATATATATATACACACACAAAATATATATAAATAGATCAGATATATATATATATATATATATATACACACACACAAAATATATAAATAGATCGAGGGCAACATATGTGGATATATAGGAGAAAAGCATATTCTCAAAACTAATTACTGCTTATTTTTCATGATAAAATGCCATTTCCTCCTCATTTACTAAGTGTAAAATATGAATTTATAATTTCAGCAATAATCATTTTGTCAGTAATGAGAGCAATTAACATTTCACACCAAACTAATAATATTAGTTAAAAAATAAAGGAGATGTGGCCTATTTAGATTTAACCTAAATTCCCCCAAAGGGAAAGAGGCCCAGGAGGCCTAGCTCATACACTGTATACCAGACTTTTCTTCACAGCCTTTCGATTTTCACAAAATAGGCCTAAACTGACTTCCTCTTACGTTAATGGAAATGGCATTTTTATTCGAAGGAAATGGCATCAAATGGAAGCAGCATTAAATCATCAGACATCAACTAACAGGAAAAATCAATTAACCACATGTTCCCAGCCCTGACAGGACGCTAACAAATGGCATCCCTTCCAGAAACGTATTTCTTACAAACGTGTTTCCTCATCAATAGGTATTCAGTGCTCGTCATGTGTCAAGTAAAATTTTAGAAACTAAAGAGGAGGATGAAAACATAGGAGAACTTTATGTCACAAAACAATGCCATATATTCATTACACCATTTCTTTCTAGCGCTGGAGAAAATGACATTTCTCAGCCCCCTTCACAATTATGAACGGCTGTGTGATTGAGTTTTGTCCAACAGTATGTTGGCAGAAGTGATGTAAACAGCTTTCAGTCACAACCCTTAGAAATCTCCCTCCTGATCTTTCAGCTCTCCCCGCCTCCCTTGGAGGCTACGATTTCAGATAGTAGAGCTATGAGATGTTAAGGGGCTCACTCCATCTCCATCAGACTGTGAGGCGAAAGCAACCCTCGTTGTGTTAAACCACTGAGATTTAGGGCTTAGCTAACACCAAATAGCCTTTTCTAATCTAATCTGGAGACAAAATGATAACAATGCAAGTGCATAAGATAAGGTGGGAATGTAGAGGTAAATTATTATCTATGCACACAAAAAGAGAAGGTACGTATTGCCTGGCTCTGTCAGGGATGGCATCAACGGGAGGTGCTACTGCATGTTGCTCTTCAGTTCTGGGAGGAGTTTGCAAAATAGAGCAACACAAAATAAGAGATTGAAGGAAATGACCTACTGGTGTCAAGTGCTCTAATGTCCTTCATCATCAAGGGATGCCTTGACGTTTCCTCAATCAAAGGCAACTAAAAGGGAAGGAAATAAAAAAACATTCTAAGAGCTAAATCTAACATTGGGCCAAAGCAATACTGGATTACCAGTTAGCCTGCTTAACTAGAAAAGTGATTTGGCCAGACAATATAGCCACTATAAAATCTGATGGCACTTTTATTATGATTTCGTGACAAAAATGACTGAGCAGGTTGCTTAGAAATGTCAAAACTCTCTACAAAGCAGAATGTATTGATCAGTAAGGGATCCTTCATGTCCAGTACCTAACAGGTGCTATTTTAAAATGCAAGCTACTTCCCGATAGCTAGGTAGGTTTCAAGGTTAATGTAGTAATACCACAATCTATAGTTGCCAGGGGCAGCTGGAGCCATTTATACTGAATATCTTAATGTAGATGTACAAAGTTTCCCCCAAGATGAAACAAAAACTAAGCAGCAGAAAATCTGAACTCGTTTACTATTCAGAGAAAGTGGTGTATTCTGTACTGGTCTCTTCTTCTGAGAAGGTGCGAGGTGAAAGCTTTGCTGTGAATTGTCAAATCTGCTTTTCTAGAAAGGATGTTTGAATTATAATAGAAAGAAGAACCTGCAAATTTGGAAAAAATGAAGAAAACCATATTAGGAACAAACGAATAATGTGTCAAGGGTCTTATCACGGGAGGGCAAAGGATAACCATCCTCAAAGTGCAACATATGAGGGTACTGAGTTATAGGAACATAAAGATTGCAATGAAAAGATTCAGAGCATTGGAAGATCTTTGGGGAGCTTGATCTGTGGACACCACATTATAGCTCTATAAATTCAAGGCAGAAATGAATGGCGGTTCTGCAAGTTTGAGGCATAAATCAATTCTAAGGGGGACTTGTAGGGATGCAGTTAGTTCTGAGCAGTGGAGATGAAGGCAATGGCTTTTTCCTGAATGAAGTGGACCAGGCTGAAGTGTTACTTACCCTAGTAAAAAATTTTAAAGCACTAAATAGACCTTAAAGTTAAATTTATGGTTCTGACTTTGAATTGAAGATTTTCAACATAATGAACAGCCTGTGCACTTATGTATATTCCTACTTGAATAGAAGTGTGTCAGATATTTCCAAGAAATGACGATAAAGACCAGCCCAGGATGAATTTTCTCTTGAAAAAATATCAAAGTGGCCCCAGCGACTTAGGGCATAAGAAACAGAAAGCGAGCAATATGATTAGGATAGTGTGTTTGACTACATGACTTTTGTGGACCTCTACTTTATAATGATCTTCAATTTTTTTTTCTCTTTTCATCACTATCACCTTATTAACTATAATATTTCTGCAAATACTGTTGCTGAGTTCTGTTAGTTTCTTGACACCAGCTACACACGATCCACCTTTAGTTTGGAAATTAGGAAAGGCGGCAACATAAAGGCTGATGGCATTTACCAGCTTTATAAACAAAGTGAAATTAAAACATTAAAACACATTCTCCCATTTTTCTTTTTAGTATACATAGATCATCAGGTGTACTTGTGCAGCCTCTCTTGATCAGGGTCACATGTAACTGTTCTAGGACACAGAAACTGTCCCCCGGGTAGTACTCTACTTAAGTTTTCTGCTTACTTTTTTAAGTTTATTTATTTATTTTGAGAGAGAACGACAGCGGGGTGGGGGAGGGGCAGAGAGGGGGAAGGGGGGAGGAGGGAGGGAGAGAGAAAAAGAGAGAGAGAGAGAATCCCAAGCAGGCTCCAGACTGTCAGTGCAAAGCCTTACGCCAGGCTCGTTCTCATGAACCGTGAGATCATGACCTGAGCCGACATTAAGAGTTGGATGCTTAACTGACTGAGTCACCCAGGTCCCCCATGTTACAGCTGTGTATTTTTAAAGGTTGACTGTCCCAACCCTATTTTCCATTGTACACCAACAGTGTTCCTAGGAGGATCCAGGAGAGGCTTCTAGTGTTCTGGGTTATTAATAAAGGGTATTTTCATACCTATTAATGGCACACTAACACTGAAGAGAGGCTCAGCAGAGGCTCTAGGCACGGGGAGGTGTCCTACTAAATGGGCTGGAGTCAGTGTTGGCCATGATCCACTGAGGGCCTTTGCTTAACAGCAGTAAGATCAACTGATGTGGTCTGGATCCAAGGGCAAGGGACTATCGCAGCTTCTCCATAATATTTGATACATCCCTCCTTATTATGGAAGAAAGTCTAAGTGCCAAACTCCTCACGGCTTTCCCTTTTAATTTGCAAGAGCATAGTTTTGGAGTCAAAGGAAATCAATGCTCCATATTCCTTTTCTAATGATTGTAATTCCCCCAACATTCAACGCTGTGAGGAATCTTCTGACTAGGGAAGGTTACGGGAGGAGAGAGTTACTTATAGATTAGTATTTCCATATTTATCTCCCTATATTTTTATGACGTGATGCAAAGTATAGTATGGCTATCCACTTCCCTTGGGGTAACAGCATGCATTTGAAGTCTTTGGAATACCAGGCGTTCTGAACAAGGAACTCCTTTGGCTCAATGCTATTTATCTAAGTAGGGTCACTTCTTACAATCATAAAATATACTCATCAGAACAAGTAAGCTTTCCCTTTCTCCTAGGCCAGTGGTTCAAAAACTTTGCCACACATTAGAATAACCAGGGGAACTTTAAAAAATCCTCCCTCATACCACTTAAGAGAAAATGTCTGTGGGAGGAATCTGATATCAACAAGTTTTCAAGATCCATGGGAAATTCCAGGGTAGAGCAATTGTCTAGTAGTTAGTGGAAGGGTTTGGCGTGATCAGGTACAGGAGCTTTCGGATAAAGGAATTTGTGGTGGAAGAATCTAGAGTAATTGGGACTGAAGGAGGTAAGAGAAGAATGAGGTGAGGAGGCAGGGCTTTAGTGGCGGATGGTCTTGGAGAAATCTGAGGTAGGGGATGAGAGGAGTACCCGTTGGTAGTCGTATTTCATGGGAGGAAATGTTCACCTTTTCTCCCAAGTGTCAATATGTGATTGGTAATCAATGTTAAAATACTGTTATTGGCTGAACTGTCTCCCTCCAAATTTGCACGTTGAAGTCCTAACTCCCAGTATCTCAGAATGTGACTGTATTTCGAGACAGGAAGTTTAAAGAGGTGATTATGTTAAAATGAAGCCCGAGAGTGGGCTCTAATCTGGTCTGCCTGGTGCCCTTATAAGAACAGGAAATCTGTATACACGAAGAGACACCAGTGGTGTGTGTGCACAAAGGTATAACCATGTGAGGACACAGCAAGAAGGCAGCCTTCTGCAAACCAAGAAGGGAGGACTCGGGGGAAACCAACCCTGCTGGTACTTTGATCTTGGACTCCCAGTTTCCAGAACTGTGAGAAAATAAGTTTCTGTTGTTAAAACCACCCAGACTGTAATATTTTTTAAGGCAGCCCTACCAAACGAACACCCACAATATAAAATGTAATGGCATAATAAACATTTCAGGTGCTTTTAAGTATAGGTTTTATTGAATTACCAGTGCAACTCATCTTCATCTAAATAATTTTCCTAATGCTTTTCAAACAGTTGTATAATTGTTTTACACAGCAAGCGCAAGCTATTTCGTAACTGCCCTATTTTTTTGCCACTCCGTACCTAAGTAATTCCTGTCCAGACTTCGAGGTCCAGTTCTAAGTTGTTCTCTTCCAGGAAGTCTTCCCAGATCACCTAAATGCTCAGTTCTCCCTTCCTTGCCTGAACCCACAGGACTAGTGACCTAGGTCATAAAGTTGTCTCCTAATCATAAATCTTTGACATCTCAAGTGTTGATACCACATCTGCTATTTTACTTTACATATGTTTTGGTCTTGCTTCCCCTACCAAACTATGAACTCCCTTGGCAAAAGGACCATAACTATTAATTTTCTCTATCTCCTATATCTGACAAGGTTCTTCCAGAAATATTGATTGATAAGTAATTAAGAGGGTTTCTACAGACACTATCACACTTTGTACCTGAGCTTAATTAAATCTCAAAAGATCAAAGACAGGATAGAAAGATATTCTTTCTAGAATAGCTGTGTCACAACCAGCTATCAGCATTTTAACATTGATGAGCAGTCACAAGGGACTTTGAGACCCGTAAATGGTTATTTTCTAATTCTAAGTGAAGTTAAAAGATGATGGAGAAAAAATAAAGGTTATGGTTAGTGATTTTTTTTTAACCTGGACACACTCCAGTGGGCAGAAGGAAAGCATCTCCTACAAACAATATGGGGACTAGTGCTAACGACTAGATTTAAATTTTCAAAATCTTCCTAATTAGACCCTATTCTAGTACCACTTGATAAAGTTGTGTTGGAGAAACACTGTCACTGCACATTTTCAGATGACATAATCCGTCACAGTTCAGCGAGTCATAACATTAGCTAAAATATTCTAGAATTAAGTCACTGTATTTTATTGAACAATAAGGTAGGACTGAATTATTCTTACCCTGATTTTTAATGATCTGCCCATGGGTCTCTGTTGTGGGCTGTGATTTTAAACAAAATCCAGACAAAACAAAATAATTTTCTAGGGGTCAGAGTAGAAGAGAATGAGTCAGATTTTGAATATCTCTCTAAACAATTCTCTTCATACATTTTTAAAAGAAAGGAGCCACCATATACGAAGCAGGAATGGTGACAAGAATTGGCCCTCAGTTTAAAGATTAGCCATCAGAAGTTGCCTTCCATGCAGTGTATAAGCTACTGTTTACTCTGAACTAGTCTTTTTAAGTTTGCTTTAACACCAATGTTTTGGGGAAGGAAAGAGTACTGAAAGGGTACTGAAAGAGTGTTAGTCTTTTTTTTTTTATATAATAGTTTATTTTCAAATTGGTTTACATATAACACCCAGTGTTCATCCCAACACGTGCCCTCTTTAATGTTCGTCACCCCCTCTCCCCCCTCTCTCACCTCCCTCACTTCCCTCACCCTCAGATTGTTCTTAGTCTTTGAGAGTCTCTTATGTTTTATCTCCCTCCCTCTCTGTGTCTTTTTTTCCTTTCCCCTCTTTCCCTTCCCCTGGTTTTTGCTTAGTCTCACAAAGTCCACCTATTCGTGGAAACATATGGTATCTGTCTTTTTCTGACTGACTTATTTCGCTTAACATAATAGCCTCCAGTTCCATCCATGTTGCTACACATGGCCAGATTTCATTTTTTCTCATTGCCATGTAGTAGTCCATTGTATATATGTACCACATCTTCTTTAGCCATTCGTCAGTTGATGGGCACTTGGTCTGCTTCCATGATTTGGCTATTGTCCAAAGAGCTGCTATGAACATTGGGGTACGCGTGCCCCTATGCATCAGGATTCCTGTTGTCTCTTGGGTAGATTCCTAGCAGTGCTATTGCTGGGTCAGAGGGTAGCTCTATTTTCATTTTTTTGAGGAACCTCCACACCGTTTTCCAGAGTGGCTGCACCAATTTGCATTCCCACCAACAGAGTAGGAGGTTGCCTGCTTCTCCACATCCCCGCCAGCATCTATAGTTTCCTGATTTATTCATTTTAGCCATTCGAACCAGTGTAAGGTGGTATCTCAGTGTGGTTTTGATTTGTGTTTCCCTGATGATGAGTGACTTTGAGCATCGTTTCATGTGTCTGTTGGCCATCTGAATGTCCTCTTTGGAGAAGTGTCTATTCATATCTTCCGCCCACTTTTTCACTGGATTATTTGTTTTTCGGGTGTGGAGTTTGGTAAGTTCTTTATAGATTTTAGATACTAGTCCTTTATCTGATATGTCATTTGCGATTATCCTTTCCCATTCCGTCGGTTGTCTATTAGTTTTGTTGGTTGTTTCCTTTGCCCCGTGCAGAAGCTTTTTATCTTGATGAGGTCCCAATAGTTCATTTTTGTTTTAAATTCCCTCGCCTTTGGAGATGTGTCGCATAGAAAATTGCTGCGGCTCAGGTCAAAGAGGTTTTCTCCTGCTTTCTCCTCTAGGATTTTGATGGTTTCCTATCTCACATTCAGATTCTTCATCCATTTAGAGTTTATTTTTGTGAGTGGTGTAAGAAAGTGGTCTAGTTTCATTCTTCTGCATGTTGCTGTCCAGTTCTCCCAGCACCATTTGTTAAAGAGGCTGTCTTTTTTCCATTGGATACTCTTTCCTGCTTTGTCAAAGATTAGATGGCCATATGTTTGTGGGTCCATCTCTGGGTTCTCTATTCTATTCCATTGGTCTATGTGTCTGTTCTTGTGCCAATACCATGCTGTCTTGATGACTACCGCTTTGTAGTAGAGGTTAAAATCTGGGATTGTGATGCCTCCCGCTTTGGTTTTATTCTTCAGAATTACTTTGGCTATTCGGGGTCTTTTGTGATTCCATACAAATTTTAGGATTGTTTGCTCTAGCTTTGAGAAGTATGCTGGTGCAATTTTGATTGGGATTGCATTGAATGTGTAGATTGCTTTAGTTAGTATTGCCATTTTAACGATATTTATTCTTTCGATCCATGAGCATGGGATGTTTTTCCATTTCCTTGTGTCTTCCTCAATTTCCTTCATAAGTTTTTTATAGTTTTCCACGTAAAGGTCTTTTACATCTTTGGTTAGGTTTATTCCTAGGTATTTGATGCTTTTTGGTGCAATTGTGAATGGGATTCGCTTCTTTATTTCTCTTTCTATTGCTTCATTGTTGGTGTAAAGGAAAGCAACCGATTTCTGTACGTTGATTTTGTATCCTGCAACTTTGCCAAATTCATGGATCAGTTCTAGTAGGCTTTTGGTGGATTCTTTTGGGTTTTCCATGTAAAGTATCATGTCGTCTGCAAAAAGTGAAAGTTTGACTTCGTCCTTGCCTATCCTGATGCCTTTTATTTTGCTTTCTTGTCTGATTGCTGATGCTAGGACCTCCAACACTATGTTAAATAGCAGTGGTGAGAGTGGACATCCCTGTCGTGTTCCTGATCTCAGGGGGAAGGCTCTCAGTTTTTCCCCATTGAGGATGATATGAGCTGGGGGCTTTTCATAAATGGCTTTTATGATGTCTAAGTATGTTCCTTCTATCCCGACTTTCTCGAGAGTTTTTATTAAGAAGGGATGCTGTATTTTGTCAAATGCTTTTTCTGCATCAATCGACAGGATCATATGGTTCTTATCTTTTCTTTTGTTAATGTGATGTATCATGTTGATTGATTTACAAATGTTGAACCATCCCTGCAACCCAGGGATGAATCCTACTTGATCGTGGTGGATGATTCTTTTTATATCCCGTTGGATTCTATTTGCTAATATCTTGTTAAGAATTTTTGCATCCATGTTCATCAAGGATATCGGTCTGTAGTTCTCTTTTTTTGCTGGGTCTCTATCTGGTTTGGGAATCAAAGTGATGCTGGCTTCATAGAATGAGTCCGGGAGTTTTCTTTCTGTCTCAATTTTTTGGAACAGCTTGAGGAGGATAGGTATTAACTCTGTTTTAAATGTCTGGTAAAATTCTGCAGGGAAGCCATCTGGCCCTGGACTTTTATTTGCTGGGAGATTTTTGATAACTGATTCAATTTCTTCACTAGTTATGGGTCTGTTCAAGTTTTCTATTTCTTCCCATCCATTTCTTCCAGGTTGTTCAATTTGACGGCATAGAGTTTTTCATAATATTCTCTGATGACTGCTTATATTTCTGAGGGATTGGCTGTAATCACTCCATTTTCGTTCATAATTTTATTGATTTGGTTTCTCTCTCTTTTCTTTTTGAGAAGCCTGGCAAGAGGTTTATCAATTTTGTTTATTTTTTCAAAGAACCAGCTCTTGGTTTCATTGATCTGTTCCACTACTTTTTCTGTTTCCATATGATTAATTTGTGCCCTAATCTTTGTCATTTCTCTCTTTCTGCTAGGTTTGGGCTGTCTTCGCTGTTCTGCTTCTAGTTCCTTTAGGCGTGCTGTTAGAATTTGTGTTAGGAATTTTTCTTGTTTCTTGAGATGGGCCTGGATTGCAATATATTTCCCTCTCAGGACTGCCTTGCTGCATCCCAAGGTGTTTGGATCGTCGTATTTTCATTTTCATTTGTTTCCATGTATTTTTTAATTTCTTCTCTGATTGCTTGGTTGACCCATTCGTCTTTTAGGAGGTTGTTCTTTAGCCTCCATGTTTATGGGGGCTTCCCAGACTTTTTCCTGTGGTTGATTTCAAGTTTCAAAGCATTGTGGTCTGAAATTGTGCATGGTATGATCTCAATTTTTTTATACTTATTCAGCGCTTCCTTGTGCCTCAAAATGTGGTCTATCTTGGAAAATGTACCATGTGCATTTGAGAAGAATGTAAATTCCTTTGCTTCTGGATGAAGAGCCCTGAAGATATCTGTCAGGCCCATCTGTTCCAACGTGTCGTTCAGGTCTATTGTTTCCATGCTGATTCTCTGTTTAGTGGATCTATCCAGCGCTGTGAGTGGAGTATTAAGGTCTCCTGCAACTAGCACATTTTTATCAAAAAGATAGCTTACGTTTGTAATGAGTTGCTTGACAAATTTGGGTGCCCCAGAATTCGGCACGTAGATATTTATAACTGTTAGCTCTTCCTGCTGGATAGTCCCTGTGATTATTATATAATGCCCTTCTTCATCTCTTATTACATCTTTTACTTTAAAGTCCAGTTTATCTGATATAAGTGTGGCTACTCCAGCTTTCTTCTGAGTTCCTGTAGCATGGTAGATAGTTCTCCATCCCCTCACTTTCAGTCTGAAGGTGTCCTCAGGTTTAAAATGGGTCTCTTGAAGACAGCAGATAGATGGGTCTTGTTTTCTAATCCATTCCGTTACCCTGTGTCTTTTAATTGGAGCGTTTAGTCTGTTTACATTCAGTGTTAATATTGAAAAATGTGGGTTTAGAGTCAAGGTGTTGTCTGTAGGTTTCATGTTTGTAAGGATGTCTCTGGTGCTCTGTGTTCCTTGCAACCTTTCCTTCATAGAGTCCCCCTCAGGATCTCTTGTAAGATTGGTTTATTTGTGATATATTCCTTCAGTTTTTGTTTGTTTGGGAAGACCTTTATCTCTCCATCCATTTTGAATGACAGGCTGGCTGGATAAAGGATTCTTGGTTGCATGTCCTTCCTGTTCATCACATTGAAGATTTCCTGCCATTCCTTTCTGGCTTGCCAAGTTTCTGTGGATAAGTCCGCTACTACCCTAATGTGTCTGCCTTTGTAAGTCAAGGCCCGTTTATCCCTAGCTGCTTTCAGGATTCTCTCTTTATCTTTGTATTTTCCCAGCTTCACTATGATGTGTCTTGCTGAGGGCCTATTTGGGTTACATCTGAGGGGAGTTCTCTGTGCCTCTTGGACTTCAATGCCCATTTCTTTCTTCATGTTGGGGAAGTTCTCATTGATGATTTGTTCAAGTACCCCTTCGATTCCTTTCTCTCTTTCTTCTTCCTCTGGAATTTCTATAATACGGATGTTATTCTGTTTGATTGCATCGCTCAGCTCTCGAATTCTCCTTTCCTGTTCCTGAATCAGTTTCTCTCTCTTTTTCTCTGCTTCCTCCTTTTCTGTAATTTTATCTTCTAATTCCTGTATTCTCTCTTCTGCCTCTGCAATCCGCGCTATGGCCGCCTCCAATTTGTTTTGCCCCTCATTTAAAGCATTTTTTAATTCCTGTAGATCATTTTTTAGGACCTTGATCTCTGCCTCTAGGGTCCCCCTGGTTTCTTCTATGCTTTTTTCAAGCCCTGCGAGTGTTTTTATATTTATCATTCTGTATTCTTGTTCTGTTAAGTTGCTTATGTCTGCTTTCATCATTTCTTGTGCTGTCACTATTTCCTGTACAGTCTTCTGAGGGGAGTTCTTCCGTTTGGTCATTTTGGCAATGTGTGTATTGGTTTATTTCCTATTTCTCCTCAGTGTCCCCAGATGCTCTGGTTTTTGCGTTCTCTTTCCTGTAGCTTCCAACTCCTCTTCCTGCAGATCCCTGCGATTGAGAGTTTCTCGGTCTCAGTCCCTCTCAGAATGAGTCTCCAGAGACCAGCAGCGGGTATTACTTCTTTTCCACCATCTTGATCCTCTATCTCATTGCATTTCTATACACCTTCTTGTGAGGCTGTGAGATGACAAAATGACTACGTCATGAGGTGAGGTGAGGGGAAGGATGTGGCGTTGTGACGCGGCGTTAGGCTACCATTCGAGTGTTAGTCTTGACCAATTTTTATCTTCCTTCTCTGTGTCTATTAGCCATTGCTGTTGAACAATTCTGTAGCTACACATTCTGCAACAATTCTGAAGCTGTGAAGTTACCATATTTTCATTGTTTAACATTCTTTACTAATCTATTCACTAAAAAGTTTTTGGGTGTAATAAAACTCTGTCATATTCAAGGTAACTCCCCCTTTTATTTGCCTATCATTTTGTAAATAGCTTTTCTATATCTTGGGGGGTGGATGTATTTAAATCCCCATTTGATATCAAAAGACAAACAAAGCTGGTGCTTCATGTGGGATGGAGCTTCCATTCTGCTAGCCATGGTGGGCAAAGAACACTTGGAAGCCGGGAGCAGCAGGGGCTTTCTAGTGGTTGTCAGGTTGAACTGCTCGGACACAAGATGCACCGAGACTGTGGCAAAAATAAATTTCTGGCACTCATTTTTATTTATTTTTTATTGTGGAGGGAACACTAACATGAGATTTACCCTTCTAATTAATATTTAAGTGCACGCCACAGCACTGTTAATTACAGGCACTGCCATAGAGTAGACCCCAAGAGCTTACTCATCTTGTATAACTGAAATTTTATACTCATTGAACAACTCACCATTTCTCCCTCCCACTAGGCCCTGGCACCCACCATTTTACTCTCTGTTTCTGTGAGTGTGACTATTCTAGGTACTCCACATAAGGGGAATCATGCAATATTTGTCCTTTTGTGATTGGCTTACTCCACTTAGCTTAATGTCCTCTGGCTTTATCCATGTTGTTACATAGGGCAAGATTTCCTTCTTTTGAAGACTGAATATTATTCTAATGTAGTATGTACCACATTATCTTCATCCATTCATCTGTTGATGGACATTTTTGTTTTCGTATTTTGGCTATGATAAATAATGGTGCAATGGACAGGAGAGTGCATATAGCTCTTCAAGATCTTGAGTTCAAGTCTTTTAACTATGTACTTAGAAGCAGAATTGCTGGATTGTATGGTAACTCTATTTTTAATTTTTTGAGAAACCACCATCCGGTTTTTCATAGCAGCTACACTATTTTACGTTCTCATCAATAGTGTGTAAGAATTCCAATTTCTCTGGGATGCTTGGGTGGCTCAGTCGGTTAAGTGTCTGACTTTGGGTCAGGCCATGATCTCGCAGTTCGGGAGTTTGAGCCCTGCATACAGCTCTGTGCTGACAGATCCTGCTTCAGATTCTGTCTCTCCCTCTCTCTATGCCCCTCCCCAACTCGTGCTCTGTCTCTCTCAAAAATAAAGAAACATGTTTAAAAAAAAAAAAAAAGAATTCCAATTTGTCCACATACTTGCCATAGAACTTCAGCTCAAGTTATGATCTCACGGTTCCTGTGTTCAAGCCCCACATCGGGCTCTGTGCTGACAACTCAGAGCTTGGAGTCTGCTTTGGATTCTGTGTCTCCCTCTCTTTCTGACCCCACCCGCTCACACTCTGTCTCTCTCTCTCTCTCTCTCTCTCTCTCTCAAAAATAAACATTAAAAAAAAATCTTAAAAAAAATAATAAGGACACAAGTCATTGGATTCAGGGTCCACTCTAAATTATTATTACCTTATCAAGTCTCATTATATCTATAAAGACCCTATTTCCAAAGACAGACACATGCTGAGGTCCTGGATTCATATGAATATTGGGAGGATACTATTCAAGTTACTACAAAGCTTGAGACTTTAGAATGAGTTTAGATTTTCACCTCAGGTAAAAATCAGCCTCCAAAATAATTTCCTCATGAAGATGCAACATTAATATATTATTCTTAGATGATCTAAAATTATTGTGACAAGAATATGCATGAGATCATTGTTAATAAGCATGGATATAATATTGGCAAATCTTAATTCATATATGAAAAAATATCTACTTTACATATATTTTCTCATATACACATGATTATTTTTGCTATAACAGCACCCAAAGTCTATTATCTGAAAAATTATTTTTTGGACACTGTACAGTTAAATAAAGAATATATTCTCTGTATTAGTTTATTGATAGCATTACTTTTTGGGTCATAGAGAAATTAAGTAAACCTAGGCAGTGATTCTTCATAGACTTAGAAATTCCGCCATGCTTAGACAAATTAAGCTGTTTTCCTCTGATTTACGTGAAGTATAATTAACAAATTAATACATATGAAGATAAGATAATAGAAAGCACCAAGCAATAATGGAGTTTTGTTGTGTTTTTGAAAATTACTGAAAGTAATGGCAAAGCTAATCTGGTATAAATTTCTTTTAATTAAATAGTGTTCAGAATAACAATTTTTTTTCTCAATCCAATCTATCTCATACCATTCTTGTATGTTTTTCATCTTTACATACTCAGGAAGGGTTCTAATATTGCCTCTTTTTTCTGTATAGCATCATATTTATTAACTATAGAGCAATTGGACTATGGAGTTAGAATAATGTTTTAGTAAGACCTGTTGCTTTAAAATCAAAAGCTGTTTCCAAATGCTATTCTGTCCATTTAAAATGTTAAACATTTCATTGTATTAACCAGTCATATATGTTCAAAGTGGTAAAAGTTAGTTATTATAAGGCAAATCATAAAATAACAGCAAATGTAGGCAGCACAATTCAGGACACTGTTTATATGGAGAAGCGATACTATTTATTAATTTACTGTAATTGTATAATATACTCGACTAGATTATAAATACAAAAAATATAATAATCATTAAGTAATAGCATTTAAAAAGTTTCTTAATAACTGTTTATTTAAATGTATTGAAAGGCAAATGTGATGAAATAAGTCTTCCTGCACATCATATGCTTTACTTCTGAAAGACTGAGAACTGAGGGGGCGCACCTTCTAAAATCTTGTATCTTGTAACAAATGCCATATTGGACTATAGATGAACATTGCCTTTTTCTGTCTAATCCCATGTCTCAGTCAGTTGTGGCCCTACTTAGAGGGCCATTTCCGCTACATTAAATTATAGGTCCCCATGATTTACAATGACCATAAACAATTTTGGGTGGTCTCAGGTTCACTTGGACTTCCAGGAATGTCCCTGAATTGATCTGGCCTCCCCCAGGAACCTTCCTTCTTCCTGGATGAGGCCCAGGACTAGCGTAGCCTGACTGGAACTTCTCTGAAGGAGAGCAGACTCCTCCAGCTCTCCCCAGCTTGACTTCGTGGAATTTCTTTCAACACACCAGTCTTCTGGAGCTGTTCACTCCATGACCCATGGTATTTTGTAGAACATTCCCTTCAGACCCTACATTGTCTTGTCAAATGCCAGAGAGATATTTTTCCCCCTATACAGACAGCTAACTCATCCTTTCTGGATAATAGTGGTTTGAGGCTCAGATAGTAAGTTGACCATGCGTAGAGTTAAATGGGCACCTGGAACATTACTGAGAACATTTTTGATTAAATACACCTACCATGAAATGCCTTTGGCTTTCACCTGTGCCAATAAATCCTTATTTCTTAACAGCAAGCTAAATTCCTGCACAGGTTGCTGGGTTTCTCCTCAACAGTTCTCTTCTCTTCTAACTATAGAAAGGAATGGCTTTCTCTAGAAATTAGTCAGAATATTCCTCACTAACTGCAGGGTGAAACAGGCACAGAAACAATGGAAAACATAGAAAGCTGCTTGTTCTCTTTCCTGATTTCTCCTTCAACATTCTAATATGAATTATAGAGGTCCTTAGGCTTCTGTCCTAGAAGATTTACAATTCAAAGTAAAGGGAAATCTTCTTCCCTTCCCTTTTAAACAAATGAAAAGAAAATAGTTTTAAACTCTTCTTTCAACTGTTGAGTAATTTTGTATTATGTTATTTTAACATACAACCACATAAACATCAAATATTTTATCTATTATTTCTTGTTTCTATGCCCTTCATTTTTTAAATATTTTATATTTCCATCTCACTTTTTTACGTCCTCTGTTCTGTGTAATTTGCTCAACATTTTCTTTTCACCTTTTTGACTTATTTTTCCAATTTGTATTTTAAATTTTCATCAACTCTTTCATATTTTATGATTGATTCTTTTTCTTAGCAGCCTGTTCCTGTTATATGGATACTATATTATTCTTCAATGCCTGTAGGATAGTAAGTCTTTAAAATATATCTTCTTTCCTAAATTATCTATTTTCCAGCATCTGTTGTTTCCTGCTTGCTCATCTCTTTCTCTTGTATGCTGTCAACTGTCCTTAAGTGATTGCTAATGCATGGTTTTGCCTTCATGCACCTGGGTGAAGGAGTGGATGACCAATCTAGGTAACTGTCACATGGTTTCTATATCTGACTCACATTCTTCCCTGCAGGAGAGAAATGACTACCAGTTCTGGCTGTGAGGGCAAGATGTGTGGGGACTGGCAGACTTTATACATGAGGGTGTATGGATGTCTTCCCCACTAGCCATTACTAATATCAGGAAGACCCAGATCCAAATGGCAACTCCAACACCAGCCTCCCTGGTAGAGCATCCAATGTCTTTAGAAAGGAGTAATCTCCAAAAGGGACACTTTCAGCTCAGAGTACACAATTTGTTTTGTTGGGGTAATGAAGAAAATATAGGCATATTTCTGCAGTCTCAAGAAAGTGTCACTAATATTTTCCCAATAAAATGCCTCATGGTTTCTATACCCAATCTTCATAAAACATTCATCTCTATCAATTCAACATTTTTGGCCAACATTTTATAGGAAAGAAAATATTTATACCCTAAAACTCAATACGTTTTAAACCAAACATCCTGAAATATATTTAAATATAATTGGTAAAATCTTAGAATCACGTGTAGATGTTTTTTAAAAGCTTTCAAGTGTCAACAAAAGGCATGTGTATCTATACTGAAGCTCAGAGTTCAAGTTACTGCACTCAAAGCAACTGTTTGTTAGTAACTACACTTTTTCAGATATCAGGAAATGATATTTTCACCATTTTACACTTTAAGAGTTTATTACTTAAATGTAGTTAGTTTACTATGTTTTAGTTACATTGTAGGAAATTGGTTGAGAGTTTCAACTTAACACATTATTCTCAGTTAAATAAAAAGACTGTGCATAGGATTAATATTTTCACATGGAATGTCAAATTTTTCAGACATGTATTCCAATGTCTAGAAATTGGACAGACATTGGAAAAGAGTCCTGTATTAGAATTTATATTTGGATTTTTTCACATCCTTTTTAAGATTTTCTATTGTATGTTTTATAATGCAGATGATATATTAGTATAGCATACAAATATGTAATTCAGAAAACTAAATAACAATACATCTGTGAGCTAGGCGGAAAAAATGTTTTTTGTGTTTTTGGTATGTTGTGTGGTAGAAATGGGTGGTGGGTTACTATACTGGAGGTTATCTTTTTTTTTTTTAATGTTTATTTTGAGAGAGAGAGAGAGTTGGGGGGAGGGGCAGAGAGAGAGAGGGAAAGAGAGAATTCTAAGCAGGTTCTGCACTGTCAGCACAGAGCCCAATCCCGGGCTCAATCCCAGGAATTGTGATATCATGACCTGAGCCAAAATCAAGAGCTCAACGCTTAGCCTACTGACCCACCTAGCCCCCTATGGAAGTTGTTGGGAGCCGTTTTGGGCTCGCAGGTTGAGACCCCCTCTCGGTGTGGAAAAGGTTGAAGCAAAGCTCCCGCCAGCCAAACTGGCGCCTAATCTTACCTCCTTCTAAATAATCTTTCACGCCTGGATTTCTTGAACCGCTTTTGTTGGCCTAAGGGACATAATGCTCTTTGGTTTTATGGCATAGGGAAAAGGGGACCTGGTCTTGATGGATAAAATCTGAATGAGAGCAACCTGGTCAGAAGTAACCTCAAAGTTGCCTCTTGGGGATAGGTTACACAAATTGATCATATAGAATAGCAGTTATGAGTTGGCTAGAAATTAGCAGACGTTAGGCCCCAAACTAGATTTTCCCTGCAGGTATCGCATTGTGTTAATCATCCCCTCAGCCCCACCATAAAACCTCAAGGCACATCTCTGTAAAGCTTCTCTCAGTATTTGGTTAACAGACTGATGGGAGAGTTTGGACATTCTCCAGAGGTTAGCTTAGCCCAAAAGTTAGAAGCACTGTTTACAGATAAGGTACAAATAGTAGCCAAACAAAAGTAGCTACACATATCTTCACTGATTAACAACAAATATTGAGTACCTTCCTGAGGTTAACATTTCACGAATCCTTTTGCTATTCCCATCCCTATGCTCCCTTATAATAAAAAGGCAATAAACAAAATACTTTTACAGAAACTGCTGTTTGTCTAAAGAACAGGTAAACATGAGCCTTCATGATATAGGCTCACTCACTCATAAAGGAAAAGAACTTAGACAAGTATTAGAGATCTTGTCTCTACCAAGCAAATAATACCTCCTCCATCATGGTTAAAGATTATGGATAGAATGACTCCTAATCTATCTATAGATGGTTAACATAGGCAACAGTGTATGCGCCCTCTGTTTGCTGAGGGCTACAACAACCCTGCTCTCTTCTTAAACATCTTGTTATTTTCTCTGCTATAAGCCTACCTAACTCTGCCCCCAAAAACTGTGCGTGGTCTATTGTTTGGAACAGAGTCATAAAAATGGTTACTGCCTAATCTAAGATAAGACTGTCTCCTTCTACGTCTGGGATTCACAAATATGCCAACCTAAGAAATATTGTTAAAAATATCTTGTCACTGATGTAATGTCACTCGCTACCTTTAAAAATAAAGACACTGAGACTAGCAGGTCGGAGATGCCAGAATTCCCAGGGCTGCCTGCTTGGTCATCAGACTCCATCTTTCTCGTGGCTCTCTCACCTCATTTCGCCTGACCGTCCATCCTTCGTGGACCCCTAGATTCGCCGGAACAAGGACTGACCCCAGCAGGAAGTTATCTTTCTAACTTTAACCTTGAGACCAATCACACTAGGTAGAAGCAGACTTAGGGAAGAGGGCGGGCAACAGTGGACATCAGAGACATTCTGCAGTCTCTTATATAGGTTTCTGCCCTTTCTCCAAGTCCTGTTCTTCTCATCTGCCAACTTTAGGGAAACTCTGCTGTGAAAAACTGCTTTTGCCTCCTCTGACTTTGTCTCTCTATCGTTTTTCCTATTCTGATTTATCCATCATCATGACCCTTTCCAGATACTCGTTTTTAGTTGACTTCTATTCCCAACCCACTCCCTCACATCAACCCTGAATTTTAGTGAGTGTACAGACTTATGATTCTCTGGACAACTTTAGTGTT
Source organism: Paguma larvata (assembly GCA_030068075.1). Taxonomy (NCBI): domain Eukaryota; kingdom Metazoa; phylum Chordata; class Mammalia; order Carnivora; family Viverridae; genus Paguma; species Paguma larvata. The sequence continues at coordinate 68,668,771 of CM057834.1, read as the reverse complement.
ATTCAAGGTGTTTGGGGAACTGAGGAGATGTGGTTGTGTGGCTTTGTTCCCTCCTCCAGACAGATTCCTGGACTCCAATGAACGCAACAAGACATGGTCATAGCCGACTTTGCAGACCCTGAACCTGGGGTGCCAACAGCTATACACACCCAAAGAGCCAGAAAGACTCCTCCCCACAACACCCCCTTCCTAATTTGGAGGCACTATTAATATCAAAATTACGTTTGCCAAAATGTTCCTTTATGTTGAGGAAAAATTTCTACTCCAAGGGTAGGCTGCTAAATATCACTCTTACGAAAATAAAAATATTTTAAAAGTCAGTCTTCTGCCAAAAGGAGGACATTTATGGCAATGGGGGTATTTGTAGATAAGTTCTATGCATGGAAAATTTAGGAGTCGGCTTCAACCTGATGATTTCAACCTACTATATACAGAATCATCTCAAGGAACTACAGAAAGGTGGAGGATACCAAAATAAAGCAAGCAAATCCAAATCTGATGTAGTTAAAAATAATCAGGAATCATGCCATTTCTGACTCCCCCATCGGGATCTCTAAAGAAAGAGATGGTATCTGTTTTCAAATAAAAATCTATGGCTCAAAACCTTCTCCTATAGTTTACTCCTCACCCTAGTGTTTATTTGTGTAGATACAACCTGAATGACCTGATTCATTTCTGATTCATTTCATTTGAACAACCGCATAATCACACTACAAGAATAGAGCCTTGAGGGGTTAAAAGGTGAGTGGAGAATGTGGGGGAGTTGCAGCTAATTTCAATGTAAGATGGGCAATTAAATCAAGTATGACTTGGTCAGCAGTACTGCATGGAAAGACGAGAGACTTATAAATAGAATTTCAAGGTGGGGGAAGCTAAGGCCAAAATCTCTTTTCCTATGACTGCATTCTCAATGATAATTTGACAAAGGCACAAAGGTCCAAAAATTATGGAGGAGAAAATGTCTAACCTTTAGCCTAACGTCTAATTACAATAAGAGAATGCAACAAAATATTCCAGAAAGCAAAAATACACCCAGAGAATAAAAATCAGGGAAAATTATTCCAGTTCTGAACCAATTACTAATGAGACCACAGTAGGAATACCACCCAGTTGTTGGAACCTTGTTAAAGCAAAGGAAGTCAAAAGAAATAAGAGACAAAAACTTGGAGCAGTAACATGATTGAAACAAAAGGGGCTCCAGCCACATAAAAAAGGTTAAAGATAAAGATCACAATTCCTTTTAGTGGAGAGCATCACACTAAGATCTGGTAGAATCTGACGTAGAAGAGGCAGACTGTGGGTTAATGGGACATCTTTCAAACCATCATGGCTTCTGCTTCTGGATTCATCATGGCTCTAGGTCACCACTTGGACACTAAAATAAGTCTTTCTACTGAGATACAATGACTATGGAGGTGGATTAAATAGAGCAATGGAAGTTTAAAGCAAGATACCCAGATGAGCGCCGGGGACAGCTTTTAGTTGCAAGGACAAAGCCAGTTGTTACACAAGCTGCCTCCGTAAGTCTTTGACACACGACATGAATATACTGTAAAGAAAATTTGTTGCCCACCATTAAAGGTCCATGTTTTCTAACGAACATGTAAAAAACTAGACTCAAAGGGTTATTTACAGATGTGTAGTATATCTGTTGTAGCATGTCAATTCAACCCCATGAAGCCTGATCAACCACAGGTGTAACTGGGCCATGTGAAGAAGAGGGTAAGCACCTACCAGTGGCCAGAATGAGCACAGTGACAGGAGAGAGTGAGAGTACCATGGGAGGACTGCACTGGGATTAGTGGGTTGGGAGGTTCAACAAAACAACCACAAAATGTGTTAACTCAATGGAAGAAATCCTTTCAAATGTATACATATGTTAAGTCATCACATACACTTAAAATATCTTACAGTATTCTTTGCCAATTATATTTCGATAAAGCTGGGGGAGGGAACACAAAGCATCACTGACTGCTCAGTCCATCAGGACTTGGGACATACAAAATTGCTTTCTATGGGTCAGGGAGCTGCAGACCACGTCTAGTCCGATGCTGAGGCCAAGTGAGCTTTGAGAATAGCTCTGACGGCGATCATTCTCCTCTTTTTTGAAGAAAGCCTGGGGAACTTTGGGTCACTGCTGTCCCTAGAGCAGATTCATTCAGTTCGGCAGATCCAACTTGAACCTGCTTCTGGTTTCAACCATCTCTGACCACATCACCTACCACTATGCTCTTAGGCTTGCCGTTTCTAACGGAAAGGCTCAGGAGAGAGCAGCATAGCTGTACGATCAAACCAATGCTTCTACTTCTTGTGTCCAAAACCTAAAAAGCAAGTTTACCGATACTACTCTGTAGGCAAGGATCACAGGGTCTATAAACACGCTACCCCTTAGGTGCAAAAATTCTGCTAGAGATGTAACATTTTTGGGGATACTTCCAAAAGTAGCTTGACTAGAAGGGTCCCCCTGTGATATGGTAGTCCGGCTAACGGAACACATTGGCCACATTTAGTTGAACAGTCATAGGATCTGTAAAAACAGCTGCACTGCTTGGTCGGAATGTATGCGAAATCCCTGGCCTATTTTGCATTAGCATGAACTTCTAAGAAGGTCTGTTACATGTTGTAAGTGGAACATCAATGCGTGTCAGGCTGCAATTTGACACAAGTATTTACGTGGGCAGTGCTGCACCAAGAGTCACATCCCCTCACCTCTTCCACTGGGAAGGGAACTGGAGTTAATGCCTTCAGGACAGGAATAGCATCAATTTGAGCATCACATCTCATACATTGATCCTTCAGAGCTTTGAACAAAGAACAGAATATTAGTCCCCTCACTGCCCAAGGAGGATGTTAACCTGCACCCCTGCAAGAGCGAGGACACCACTAAAGTCACCTTCCCCCGCTGGATGGGCCAGCTGCCAACTGTGAACGGGAACTTGGTTAGAGTAAAAGATTCTTTGTCAGGAATGTGGAAATTGTGACATTAGGGACTAGCCTGGGCTGGAGGATAAAGCTTCAATGAAATTTGCAAGTTCATTTTGGTTTATATACCTGTCGGAGCTGAGACATTAAATGCAGAAGGCTTTTAATCTAGGTATTTTAAACACTACTTGATACCGTGGACTAGTGCCACTCAACAGAGAGTACTTCAAGGACAGAGCTATCTCTGAACCAGAATAAGACCCCAGGAAAGCTGATTCAGCCCAGAGCATTTGGGACGGGGTTATTTTCTTTTGTTTCAACATTCACTTTTGACAGAACTGGCTTTTCTCTTCGCCCCTGCTGGAGAGCTAATAACTTCCTTCAGGTTCACCTTACTCCAGTCCCCCACACAGGCGAGTGCAGCTGACTCAATATGCAGGTATGTGTGCTCTATTTACATTGATTTTTATCACTCATTTACTATCAAGATATCGAGAGAGATGCCCGGAGAAAGCAAACACAGGAACGGGTCGGGTAAGTTAGCTTGACAAAAAAACAACATGGAAGCAATAACTCTGGAGCACAGGCTGCAATTCAGCATTTAGAGCAAGTCACAGGCAACACAAAAGGAAGATTACAGCCCAAACCTCTCCTGTCTCAGGCGGTGCTATTTGTTCCTGAGATTTCTAAAGATGTGTTCAATTCCTGCACACATCTGAGAGTTCCACAACTGTGGCTAACATTGAAAATAAATAATCCAAATCAGCTTGGCCATATTAACTGTGAAATCCACTTTACTAGTGAGATAGAATTTACTTCAGGCCATATAGGTCAATAGCTTTGGAGAGGGAATTCCAAAGATGAAGGCCCTTCATAGAAAATGCTCAGCCTTCAGACCTGTGTAGTTCTAAATCAGAGGGCTTAGCACCTCCAAGCCCTCCAGCTGCTGTGAGGGCAAACCCAGGAAAGAGGTGGTCACTGGATATAACCTAAATCCCCTCTCCGCTGCCTCTCCTCAACCCCTGAAACAGAATGCTGTTGAGGTCTGCTACCTTGATTCCCCTGAAAGCAAAGAGGCAACTCATGAGGTATGGAAGCCTGGAGGGAACAAAGGCAAGTGTGAACGTGTGTGAGCTCATACTTTGGCATGATGAAAAGTAGGTACTCTTCAAAAGGTCTGCTCTGTGGCAGAGGGGCTCGTTACTGAGAGAAGAGCTTCACTGCCCACACAAAGGCAAGTAGAGAGGGAAGGGGCTCAGTGAGGTTAGAATGCAGACAATATGGAACCAGAGATTGCTGAATCTCAAAATCTGCGGGCTACACACAAAGTAATTTAAAGATATCGATAAGGGCAAAGAGCAAAGAATGGACTTGGCGGGAAGATGTGTTTTCCTGTTTACTGTGTGCAGGGAGGGAGTTTTGGGAAATTTTAGTTGCAAAAATTTTTATCAGCCAAAATGAAAATGAATCCGGGGTAGGCAGAATAATGGCCTCTAGAGATGTCTTCATCATAATTTCCAGAACCTGTGGATATGTTAGGTTACACGGCAAAGGGGAATTAAGGATGTAGATGGAATTAAGGTTAATAATTAGCTACACCTAAAATAAATAGATTAGTCTGGATTATCCTCAGGGTCCTAGAATAATCACACTGGGTCCTTAGAAGTGGAAGAGGAAGGCAGAAGAAGGTGCTGGCCGGTGCTGGCTTTGAAGAAGAACCGAGAAGGCCACAAACCAAGAACTGGGGTACAGGCAAGAAGTAGATTCTCTGCTGGAGCTTCCAAAAGAGAGTGCAGCTCTGTCAATCTCTTGACTTTACTTCACTGAGCTCATGACCACCAAGTATAAGAAAATAAATTCGTGTTGTTTCATGGCACTTAGTTGGCGGTAAATTATTAGAACAGCAATAGGAAACTGATACAGAGCCCAAGAGTTGCTTGACATGTAAATGCGTAGTTTTCGCAGTCAGCTCTGTCTGGGATGGCGATTGCCAGGAAATCATCCACAGACACCTGAGGAAAAGAAAATGGAATTTGTGGCCTAAATGGAAGGCACGTTACTCTTTCTGCTTGGTTGGCTGGCTAGCATCCTGGTCTCCTCTCCTGCATTTTATGTGGTACACAGCTGGGAATGAGAATAGCATTTAGCACCTGTTATCCCAGGAGAACTAATCCAACACATAGTTGATGCTAACACTGCTAGGTTGATCCTAAGGGAGGACCTGTAAAGGGATCAACCATAGAGCTAAAGGCCATTCAACCAAAGGATGGGACAGTCACCTGTCATCTGGAGTTTTCTGAATACCTAAAGCCCAGCTGGTGCGAAATATTTCTCTCTGCACTCCTGGGGGGTGGGGTGCAGAAGATGGTTCTTTTTCACTTTCATATTCAGGACAAGATTAAGGACAAAACACTGGCCCTACCACATTCAAGATCATCGGAAAAAAGTCAGCGTTAGAGCTAGAAAAGAATTCCAAGACACGGAAAGCTGGGTTTCCAAATCACCTAAACACATTCATCTGAGAAACGAAAACTAAATTAACTTCAGGTGGCGAGATGAGAATGGAAAAATGTACCTGAGACCACAAACAGCCAACGTGACCCTGCTTGTCTTTTCATTTGAAAGACTGTTCATGTGACACGTAAGCTAAACTATTCAGGATGTGATCCACCTCTATGACATCATGTGATTTTAAATATAATGCACTGTTCACAGCACAAGGCACATAACTATTCGTTAATGACCTGCATCCTTTCATAGACACTACGAAAGTTATTAGAAAAGACTGGAGAGAGACTATGGTGGGGTTTATTAAAGATATTGTCTCGTTCATTTGCACCCCAATGATTAGTCTTACTACTTCGTGACTCCATTATACTTTCAACAAGTGGCTAACGGGAAACGGTCTGGTGCTAACTGAACTTCGGGATTGAAGAGGAGCGAGTGGGTGAGCCCTGGGGCGTGGTCTTCTCTGAATGAGCAAGCACATTTTCAACACAATTGGCTGCCTAATCGCGTGTTGCAAACTTGGCTGATGTATTTGGATGTGTAAGCAATTATGTTTCTGCTAAAAGCCCTGGTTGGTAATGCTTTTGTTCTTCATTTCTTACAACTGAACTAACAGAGGGAAGAAATTGTATGAAAATGGTTTTCAATATGTTTTGTTTTGCTTTTTAACTTTCCTTTTCAAAACATTTTTCAATTAAGCTAGCCAACGGATCCAAGGTTTATTATAGCTCCAAACACCACATAAAACAGATAACAAAGAGAAAAGGAAACACAGTGGATAGTAAAAATAGTTTGGGTAATAAAACAACTTCTGATAAAAAAAAGCCTACATGTTTGCATTAAACTACATTATTTATATGTGATTAATTGCACTGAGTATCTCTCTGAGCTAGCTACAGCGTTGGTTCTGAGTATTACAACCCTGTAGTCCTCAAAAAACCATCTGTTCGAGGCCTTTCTACTGGCTCAATGTCTGAGTCATCTGAAATTTCATGAGATAAGACTGTTTATTTCCAAAAGATTGATAACCCAAACCCACAGGCTCTGAATATTTTGCTTTTCAATAACCAGTCCATACCATGGCATCCACTATGCATGTAGCCCATCTAACACATCACGTTGCTAAATAATTTCAAAACTGCTACCCATTAACTCACTGGGTACCAAGAAACAGTAGTCACGTTTCCTCAAATCATTTGGGAAATTAAGCAGACCACAAAGAAAAAAAAAATATTTAAAACAGGCATATCTTTCACAGAAATACGGAATTCAGGTCTCTAAAAACAATTGGTCTTGTAATCGCTTCCGGCAGACACTGCACACAAAAGCGCTTCAGAATTTCAACCTCAGTGAGAACTTATTCTGTTATTAAAATGTCTCCATGTGCAAAACCAAGCTCACGCTTCCCGTGTAAACAGCTGTGGGAAAACATAAACTCGACATTTGAATTCCAGCTCTTTTGCTAATTCTGCAACACGAGCGACGTCACCACAGACCTTTCCCATCTGGTAAGTGCGGAAATTTCTCATATCACAGAATGGTCATGAGCATCAATATGACGTATGGGAACTTGCGTTGGAGAGTGCCTGGGCGTATAGAGAATCTCTGAAGACCTACATCTGAGGGAGGAACCCCGGAAACATCTAGCTTCAAAAATCAACAGGGCTCCATGTCAGCACTCACAGGCTTCGCAAACCAAGAGGGTTCTTAAAGGGCCCGCGCCCCACCTTGTGGACTCACCTGCCCAACGGTCCAGCACAGAAGCAGCCAGGGGAGAAGCGCTCGGACCGAGAGACATATTTACCGGTCTTGGAGCACTGGTCTGGGGAGGAGGCATCTAGTTTGGCGAGAATCCGTAGTCCTGCTAGGACGCGTTCCGCGGCAGCGGCTGCTGGGTGCCATCTTTCCGCTCACCACGTGCTTTGCCCCAGCGCGCAGGCGCCAACTTTTTTTTTCTTTCTTTCTAATCCTAGGCCTTATTAAAGTGTTGAAATAAGTACAGACGGTAAGATTTTCAAAATGTATTTGTAAACTCTGTCAAGAAGATTTGAAGTGGCTTTCCATGACAATGGAGGTTTAGTATTGAAGGCGATTGTATGAATTCCTCCAGTGTTCAGCGTGAAAAGTATAGTTTACCTTACTGAGAACTGATAGATGATGTCACCTTGCAGGACTTTTCATGGCCCTTCGTATATCTGCATGACTTTGAAGTTTGGAGTTATCATTGAAAAGAATAACATTTAACGTTCACTGTCACACTTAGCAAGTGAACATATACAGTGAGTTTAGATTTTAACTTCGCTGAAATACTTCCCAGTGTAGTCAATTATTGCTCATGAAAATAAACATCAACTTCTTAATCTTTAAAGTGCCCTTACTCTCCTGGAAATAGCCCACAATTTTTGGAGGCACAGAAATCAACAGAGTGAGTGTTCATGCAGACTTAGCTCTTATTTCCACTGCCAGACACTGTGACTAGTTTTCTTGGTTGACCTTATCATATATATTTTTTTTTTCTCTTTTTTTCTCTTTTGAGTCAGAGTAATGTGATGTATCACCAGGGCTTAGGCAGGGGCATTTTGGATTTTATAAGAGACAGACTGGACTAAAATCCCAGGATATATCAGGGGCTGACCAATTACCTCACCAGTGGTTGGTGATCCAAGTATGAACATAGACCACGAGTCCAAAGGGCAATCCTAATTCCAAACGATCATTCTTAAGGAAAGCAGAGGTAGGAACTCATCCCCATGAATAGACAGAATCACAGTGGGAAAATCATGAGCAAGGATAGCAGTGGTTACTGTGGATGTCAGGACAACCAGAAGTGTGTGTGTAGGGAGGAGGGGTATGCAAGCACAGGGAACTTCAGAAACAAAGGCAGATTCAAGAGGGACAAGTGTATATATTAAGGTTTGTGGTTTCTGGGGAATTGATTTGATGCAAAGCCAGAAGACTCCTGAAGAAAGTTTTCTTATTTGTCTCCTTTACCAGATCATATGTATCTGGGAGGTTAAGAAGTCTGACGAGGTACTAAGGCAGGCAGAGCTTTGGAGTGAAAAGCTGATATGCCTGGTGAAAAAGGACTCTGGGACTCCAGCAGCTGCTTGTAACCCATCCAAAGTGGTTTAACCACTGATTGCTCTCAGTTGTGTCCATGAAAAGGCTCTTTTCTTTCTTTCCACAATCAGCTCCTCCACTAGGATTCTCTGTTTTGGTTAATGTCTCCAGAGTGCTCCTCTAATAGGATGTTCAGGTTGAAGTGTTCATCAAAAGATTGGTAAAGGGATTTTTTAGGGGGAGACAATTGCCTTTTGTGGGGAGGGATGGGGAAGTTGTGCTGACTTCTCATCCCAAGCCCAGTAAGGTGGCTTCTGGGAGACAATGCCAAGAACTTTTAAATGTGTTTCCCAAAGCCAGACCGGAAGGACTGATGCCTGACTCTAATTGAGAAAATTTGAGCTACATTGGTGAGAGTGCCCGTTTTGGGGGTTGATGGAGTTCTGCCTGACTATGGCCCTAAGAAGCTGGAAAAAGAGGGCATGCGGGCTTGATGAAAGAAGCAGAAAGCAACCACTATGAACAGACATAACAATGTTATTGTTTTCTGAAAAGGAACTACAAAAGGGAGTCCCCCCAAAAGGTTCCCCCCTTTAAAAAAAAAAGTCAACTTATATATAAGTTTTGCCCAGAAAGAATCTCCAAATCAGGTAAAGGCTGGAGCTTTGTACCTTTCCTGCCTCAACCCTTTCAGAACCGTCCCGTAGCCACTTACCTCCCCCCAGCCATTTTGATCCTGCCAACCAGAACATGCAGCTGTGAGTGGGAAGATGGGCAGGGCTACGAATGAAATGAAGGTAACCGTGGTCCTCATTCCACAGCACAGCTACAGCCTGAAGCAAATCTGAGCTAGAGGAGAGCAGAGGGTGTCATCCAAAGTCAAGATTAGAGTTTTGACTAAAACATGGAACTGTGCTCTAAATGTCCTATTGGGGCATTTGGTGACCTCAAGTGATGATAGAAATACTACCAAAAAGTGAGCTGATGAGCCATGAGACTTCTCTAAGTTCTAACCTGGTACAGCAGATCCTCCCACTAAATAAAGCTTAGAAAGTGACCAAAATGAATTACCTTTCGATTACATTCTTTTAGTGATTGCTGTTCAATTTACATTTCATACACTTGGTCAGCTAAGTCGGACATCTAGGAACAATCCTAAAATCCTCCCTTTTTCTCATCTTCCACATTTACTCTGCCAATCAAGAGCTAGAGATATTACTTGCAAAATGTTTTAACTTATTCCTTCATCTTCATCCTAAACTCTGTTCTGGTTGAGGTCTTGATCAAACTTTATGTTTCCTTAACTGAATCTGAGCCTCCATTAATGTCTCCATTAAATATGCTTTGAAAAGTGCAGCGATTCCAAAGAGAAAGAGTTAATATTTTATATTAACGTCCCAACTGGACTCTTGAAAAGAGAAAGGGGAAACTCAATGAGGCATAGGAGGTATAAACTGTAACATTGAAGGTAGTCAATGGACCACCCTCTCCACCACCTGCAGGTAGGTGAGGTGATGGTGCTACATTTTCTTCAACCTTATTCCCATTTGTATCTCTTTTTCTTTATATTCAGGTCTTTCCCTATTTTATTTGTAAATTTATTACCTGTTTGTCAGTTGACAGGCAACCTGAATTGGGTTGAAATCATGATCTGAGCCAAAGTTGGACACTCAACTGATTGAAATACCTAGGTACCCTGAGAGAGAGAGAAAATCGTAAGCAGGCTCGACCCTCAGTACAGAGCCCAGTTCAGGGCTTAATCCCACCACCCTGGGATCATGACCTGAGCCGAAATCAAGAGTCAGATTCTTAATGGACTGAGCCACCCAGATGCCCCAGACTTGGATATATTTAATGAGACCAAACCACAGAGAATTTTTTTTAAAGGAGAACCATGGGGAAGAAAGTGAATAACTTATTGATGTTGAAAAGTCAAATCCTGTTCAAAGGAGTTTCTGATGAGTACGTTGATGATGATAACATTTTAGTTATCTATTTCTTCAGTCCCACGAATAGCAACAGCAACAATGATACTACTAACATTCACTAAGAAGTTCTCACGTGCTGGAAGTACTTATGGTCACTTTATTCTCATAAATGGGATATTTTCTTATATATTCTTATAAATAGGATGCAGGCTTATTGAGGGTAGGGCTCTTTCTTGGACTTTGTTCATGGCTATGCTCTCCAGGGCCTGGGTCATGGTCTGGTTTGTCATCGACACCAAAGAAATATTTGTTGAATAAATGAGAGAATGGACGTACTGGGCCTTCTCTCACAAAGGCCTGTGAGGTAGGCATATCCATCACACTCATCCTACAGTCCATGAACCTGATCTACTGAGCCCCGAGGCCCTGAGGCTTCTGCGGACGGCTTCTGAATCTCCTCAGACCAGCCTGCGATGACTTGCTCCTCCTGCTCTCCTTGTTGCTTCTACTTCTTCTTTTTTATGTTTGTGTATTTATTTTGTGTCTGTGAGACAGAGAATATGTGTGCACGCACACACACAGGTGTGCACACTAGCAGGAGAGAAACAGAGAGAGAGGAAGAGAGAGAATCCCCAGCAGGCTCTGGTGACCATGAGATCACCGTGAGGTCATGACCTGAGCTCAAATCAAGAGTTGAATGCTTAACTGACTGAGCCACCAGGCGCCCCTGTTCCCCTGCTTTGTCTAGTTCCTCGTCTCCTCGTAGCACTTTCAATGCAAAAAGGCAGAGCCAGCAACTATGACCCACAGCTGGATAGCTAGTTAGTGGGGAAGACGCTTAGAAGTCAAAATTTGTGATTCTGAGTCACCTGGTCTCCTCATTCCAAGTTAGCTTCCCCCAATCAGAACAAATAACTTGTTGTTTATTGAAGTTGGGTATTGATTAGCTCTTGAAAGCTGCACACTTCTGCTGGGTTTTCGTTAGTTTTAACCACTGAAAAGATAATTACTTAGGTCATGATTACTAAGTTTAGTCAATAGGTTTGGAATTTTTTGTTGTTGTCGTTTAGGTTTATACTTTTAATAAAGTGAGTCAAATAATAGTAAAGCTGAAAGAGACTTTCACAGACATGGGTGAAACACTCATTTTTTCCTAAACATATGAGCATGACACAAAGGGAGAGGGAACGTGTTCAAGGCATCCCGCCAAGTCAGTAAAAGACTCACAGGAAGACACTAAGCCTCCAGAGACCTAGTCCCATGCCTTCTACATCCATGAGCTAGGCCGGCTTCCTCATCACAGGGTTCATCTTTCATGTATTCGATTCAACTACACACCAGTTTTAGAACAGGACACATCGAGTTGGATAAGACCAATGATTTTCTTCTACCTATTATGCTTTTTCAAAAAGTGGCAACAGGAAAAGGTATATGGCAGTTTGCTACCTACTCCTTAGGCCTGGAATGGCCTTTCCGTTCCCGTATTACATGTGTCCTGTAAGGTCCTACACAATTCTTAAGCCTTAGAGCAAGCTCACATCCCACAGTTCTGTACCCAGAAAAGGATCTTAGAAATTGAATGCCCACTAAAGGGACACAGAATTTTATGAGGTCCTTAGATAACACATTTTTGAGGGGGTGCAGGAGGAGGTGAGTGGAAAAAATGCAACTCTGAAATATAAATAATATATTTGGACAATTACATTGAGAAACTAATGAAATCAAACTCCTAATCCAGCATCTTTCAAGGAAACAAACCCTTGCCAACCCTTTGCCTTAATACTGCCTGACTGACTTGAGGAACCCACGGCCCAGTGGAAGGATGGTGAAGAGGTAGAAAATCCTACTCTGAAGGAAACCGTAATGTAGACTCTCAGGCCAATTATCACCCGATAGCCAGAAGCTGCTCTTAACATACAATCGCCCTAGCATAGTCCAGTGAGAGGGCTAAAAGTGTGCTTATTGTGTCTATTCGATATGAATTTACTGTGACTATCACTGTTGGTTTCTCGATTGGGAAGAGAGTCTATTTTCCTTAAGGCCTAACAACAGGCAGCACAGGGGAGGCGGACAGAGACTGTGTGCTGATGAGCGGGGACTGGCCTGGCCAGCTGCGGGATCTTATGAGCTGCACAGTGGTCTCCATTATCACAAGAGCAAGGGCTTCAGGAATCAGAGTTCCAGAGACTGGAATAAAAGGTATTGGGTCCAGAGGCTACTGTTGTAACATGTACTCATGTCATCTACTTCATCCAGAAGGGTCTAAGAAACATGGTTAGGTAAACATGGCCAAGGGCAAACTGAGATTTTCATTCAGGGAGCACTTCAGGGGTTCTCACGTAATAGGTCTTCCAGGTCCCTTCATTTAGAACTCTTAGAGAAGGAGAAGTTGAACTGAAACAAGGCATCAGAAAGAGTATTAAATCAGCATTCAACAGTGGCAGATAAGGAGAATATATGTGAAAACCAGGTGTCAGCGACTGGAAACAACCAACATGTTGGATTCTTTCATGAGACTCACCCAGATGTTCATGGCTATTGGGAAACCAGTCTGACCTATGGAAGTATTTTAAAATTTATTGGATTCTATGCAATCTTATTCCTTTATATTAACTTTGAACTGATCTCTATTATCCAAGAGGTCAAAACTATAAATCAATGTGTGGCATTAGTAGCAACCTTTTGATATTATTTTAAGATTTTTAACATCTAGGTCCAATATCTCCAGGTGAAATGTTTCCATTGAGGTTCTGTTGATTCGGCTTCTTGTAGATTAGCTGGTTAGTTGTCATTTCTCTGATGAAAGGCACCAAATAGAGCATCTGTATGTTGTTGTAGAGTTCAATTCCAAGGACTCTTTCAGCTTGGTGCTCACTCAAAGTTTTGAAAAAAGTTTTCAAAACTTTTCCCCCCAAAGCTTATTTTTTTGGGTCTGGAGGCCATGTGAATATATGATCATAATAACTCTGTATTAGGAGAAATGTCGCTTTAAAATTTTATAACTCTCCCCCCGAGATTTCTTGTTAACTTTCGCAGCACGTTTTATCTAAATGGCTTGATAGCTTCTAAATGTTGCATTTTCCATAGCATCACTTATACATATTTAAAAGGGAATTAAGCAGGGAAGGCAGGTCAGGTGTTCCCTCCCATGTGTCTCATGCCCCATGATACTAAGGATGTCGCCTTCCTGTGAAGGCAGGAAGAGAGTGGTGGCTCAGGGGCTTTGCCTCGGATCAGCATCCTGCGTGGTGTTATGGGAACATGCTAGCTGTGCTGCGCAATCGCCCCAGGGCAATGGCAGATTGTTACTGAACACACAGATCAATTGGCAAGGGATTGAGAAGAGAATCACAGAGCTAGTCAAGTTTCAAATTGATGGCCTCTTCTCTTTTATAATCGTGACACGAAGACGTGACCAATTATATATCATGTCAGGTACGTAGCAGGCACATTTTCTTCAGCAACTTTCCGGTAGCTCTTCTCTTTTCCTTGCACCCTACCCCCCGCCATGCGAGTATTCTGTCAAACCTTTTGACCTCACCCATCCTCAAATATGAAGAGAGGGCCAGTCATTTCTCTTACGAAGATGTTTTTATTTTCTATAGGAGCATGGAAAACTAAAGACCCATGAATTTAGAAGATCGGATCGGCTTCAACTTCAGGAGACTGGAGGATATTTATTTCAAAGACTCTCAACCACAGCTTCGCATCAGAGTATGAAATCAACAATATACATTTTGGGCCTAGAGCTATGGTCTTATTTCTGAAGTATGCATGTGTGGATGTTCGTATGTATGTATATTGACCTAACACATCAGCATCAATACAAGAGGCAAATTCCCCAGAAGATCATAAACTCTTTCCTCACTACTGCTGACCTTTCCACTGACTTTCCGTTCACATTGCTTCTCTTAGTCCGTGTTGTTAGTGGCCGAATATAGAGAGCCAAGGGAAGAATATATCAAATGGTGGGTAAAACCATACTTTATTATCTCAAGTAATTTTGTACTCTGGTGTTTAAATTTTTTGTATGCAAATTATTTAATGTTTGTTTATTTATTTATTCAGAGGGCAAGCATGTAAGAGCATGTGTGAGTGTGGGATGGGCAGAGAGAGAGAGAGAGAAGGAAGAGAGAATCCTAAGCAGGTTCCTGTTGATAGCATAGAGCTGAGCAAGGAGCTGGAACTCACGGACCGTGAGATCATGACCTGAGTTGAGATCAAGAGTCAGATGCTTGACTTACTGAGCCACCCAGGTGCCCCTGTGTGCAATTTAAAAACTGATTAATGGGCACCTGGGTGGCTCAGTCGGTTGAGCGTCTGACTTCAGCTCAGGTCACGGTCTCATGGTTGGTGCTGACATCAGGCTCTGTGCTGACAGCTCAAAAGCCTGGAGCCTGCTTCGGATTCTGTGCCTCCCTCTCTCTTACCTCTCTCCCACTCAAGCTCTCTTTCTCTCTCTCTCTCTCAAAAATAAAGAAACATTAGAAAACAATTAAAACAACTGATTAATGGTAAAGAGATGTAGTTTAGGTTGTTTTCTGTCATTGACATTTAAATGTTAGAATTTGTTTGAATAGCATTTTATGAAAGATTTGAAACAGTAGAGACTTGGATATTTTGATTTCTCCTGCCTGGAGAAAATGCTTAGAATGTGACTTGCCATCTGTATTTCTCTTCTGTTCAGTTAGATTTATATTGGCATATTCTTATTATTTTAACTTTAACAAAATAATTTAGTGACCAGCGTTTTTCACAAAGCAGCTGAATCCTCCATTGATGCAACACAGTGAATCCGGGCACCACAGCATTTTAAACTATAGAGTGACATGAGTCCGAATTTAGAGAAGAACAAAACATTTGCTGAAGAAGTTGTACTTTTATAAATTGTTGGTGTTAATCTGTAAATTTTTCCTCCTGTTTCAAAGCACAGAGAGGGTAAGGAGTGGATTCGCATCTTGTTATACAGCCTTAAGTAAATTAACCAAACACACTGGGTGCGGGCAAGTGGGTATTCATTTACTTTCAACTAATTGAGAGTGAAAACTGAATTCTAAGTTTCAAGAAAGTTAATCTCGTGGTTCACGTTTCTATTGAAACATTTTTTTTTTCCTGTGGAAAGCTCTTTAGTCCAGGTCCTCTTTCACTGGGATGAAAGAAAACATTAAATTATGCATAAAATAAAAATATATTCAATATACTCATTTTCCTTTTATTTTGGGTGATGACAGATCTAGGACTATATACTGAAGTTAAAGAAAAACTTTCTTCTGTAGAGACCCTCTCTTGCCTGTTTGGGCCACTAATAAAGGTATGGGACTGACCCCCGGAGGCATAAGAAGCGGTCCCTTAGAAAGCTACTTCCCCTATCCCTGTACATTCTCCTAAACCACAGCGGAATCCGTGGCCGTGGCTGATATTTGGAGCCAAAAAAAAAAAAAAATGGATAAAGAAGAGTCATAAAGTTCAAAAGAGTCAAGTAATCATGTTTTCCTTTTTTTTTTTAATGTTCAGAATTTACGATGTCGAGTTCTATTAGAATAAAAACATGAAAAACATGATGATTATGTGAGGAAGTCAATTCTGAACCTGAAGATTGTTTTTAAACAGAATGTATGTGACAAGCAGCCCCCACTTTTATTGACTAAATTCGAGCACGGTTTGGTTTATGAATCCCCAATTCCTAAGGAAACAATTTTAAACAAATTGTGGGACATGTGTACACAAATTTACGAGTTGGCTCTGGCAGAGAAGAATGGTCTCTCGGAAAGAATAAAATCCTAGGGGTTATAAATGGGTCAAAAAGAATTAGATTTTTTATTTATACTTCAGAAATGTATTCAAGTGAATGAAATGGTTTCATATACATTTTTACATCCAACAGCAGTGACACACTGTTCATACATTAACTCTATAGGAAAATGTACATCCTTTTTTTTTTTTTTTTGCTAAGATTTGCCACGTGTTCATGGACAAAACACCTTTCATTGCAACCTGAAGGAGTGGAATAACAAGGGTAAGCCGTGTTCCTTCCAATAGCTTTATGGCATTAATAAAGCTATTGTCCAAAGGCGTGTGAATATTGGCATGTGCGGGAGGAAGCCTCACAAATTCTTCAAAACGTGAACGCCCAATTTGGGAACTTTACAAAACAGTGTAATGGATTTTGCGACTGAATCTGCCCAGGGACATTAAAGTCCAGGATGGTTTATTTTAAGTGTACTTCTGTAGATCTATTCCTGGCTGAGTATTCTTCGATTCCCTAATCACAAAGAAATGCATTCTTATGAAGTTAAGCAGCTGTAGACACAGAATGCTGATGACATTTTCTCCATATCTGAGTTATCTAAAGAAAGCCCAGGTAGTGGTAATTCTACCAAGTACTTGTAACATTCACATGAAATTTTAATTGATTTTCAAACAGTACAACTGTGCCATGAATCCAACCACATAGAATATAAGCCTTAAGCCCACTAGGTTTAAGCAATTGTGTCTTTGTAGACTAACACTATGCAAAATAAAATCTGATAACTCCCTGGTGTTAGAGGTAGACAGTTTTCTTTCAAATCCTAGGTTTGGTCCTTTATTTTATTCAGCAGTGAAAGCCATGAATACAGAACGAATAACAGCTGTTACAATTCTCAACCATGACTTCTAATGTCAGAGAATTCAAAGTATGAACATAGTACACAGTAATGAAAAGTATCAAAAATTAGTTTACCTCAAAAAAGATAAATAAAACAGGTATATTCCACCAATACATAAACAGATGTTTGTGCTACAGTTAAAATTTGCTGTATACAAAAGATCATAGTCCCCATAATCAGCTTATGATAGAAGCAAGAATACATGAGCCATTTAAATTGTCAGACATTATGCTTTATAAGGTATGCACAGAAGTTCAAGCAATAAATACATACATCAGTTCAAAGCCTTACAATAGCTACGCAAAGCAGATGCAGAAAAGCAGATTTGCTATTACTAGCAAGCAATGATATAAGAGTAAAAATTCATGAAATGCAGTAAAGCAACATTTTTCTTAGAAAAAGTCTGGTCATTTATGGGTCCACCAACATTTTTACATAATATGCACAATTATCAAAATACAGACCAAGCATTTCAGAAAACTCCAAAAAACCTAAAATCTATTTTCAAAGCAATTGCAGTTTGGGAGGTTCTTCTGGTATAATGTGCAAGCAGCTATTTTTTAAAATCGTATTCATATAAAACCCATGCAAAACTCTACAGGTATATGCATTCTGTGGCTGAGACTTCCTTTCAAAAGTTTTGTAACTGAGGTATGCATACTTTAGCATCGTAGTCTTAGGCCACCCTCCTGTTGGTACAGCTCTCAGTTCCTTTCAGTCCATCAAAGCCTTTTGAACATGCACCTGAAAGACCCATTTTCCCTTCACATGATCCTTACGGTAGGATCCTAGATGACTGAAAACCATCCTTCACGATACCAATCTTTCTCTCGATACCGTATCGGAAACTTCCCGTCCGTTGATCATGACCCAAAGACAAACATAATGAAAAGTAGCAGTTACTGTGACGTTCTCACGTTTCATGCAATCTGCCATAATTGTTCTAATTTTTTTTCTTTTTTTTTCTTTTTTTTTTTCTTTTTTTTTTTTGCAGAGGTAGAAGCTTTCAGAAAGCCTTTTGGGTATGTGGGAAAACCCTTTTGAAAGCCGTTATGTCCTTTTATTTGGTGTGATAGATGACTGGGTATCTCTCTAACTCTATTTGCTGACTTCAGCAAAGAATAAACGATGAGCTTAGTTTGCAAGAACCGGCTCCATCACATGGAACTGGCGCGTATGTTAAGCTCTAGCAGCCACCTTCTGTCAAAACTGTTTGTAAAGCAATAACCATAATCGGGTTATGAGGTCCCTTGGTTGGGGGAAAAAGTATTATCAAGACTTGGCACAGCACATGAAAAGCAACACGTAAAGTTTCTAGGTTTTAAGCAAACGTCTGACTATGCTATTTTCAACTACACCATAACGCATTATCATAGTTTTGGGGTCTGGAGTTGTCGAGAAAACCAGCATTCCAACAATTTGGCCTGTGCAAGTCTTTGAAAGGGAGTGTATTGTTAGTGTTAATATCCCGTATAAGCAGAGGCAGAATTATATGTAACTTTGGTTTGACTGAAAATAAATACCATGGACTACAATTGCTATAATCTTTGCTTTCAGTGTAAAAACTCAGCTAGATCACTTT
>CM057834.1:68620124-68642624 GCA_030068075.1 Paguma larvata | reverse complement strand
GTGCACTGAACTTAACTCTTTCCAGTGGTGGCCGTACCAAGTCTTGCCAACTAGGCTATGAACTTCACAGATCAAGAGAGCTATGCGTACAGCAAGCATCTAGTAAATATGTGTTGATTGAATAAATGATGTGCCATCAAGTCACTAAGAGTTTCATTGCACGAATTCTAGAGATTTTTTTTAATGTTTACTATTGAGAGAGAGAGAGAGAGAAGAGGGGGAGGGGGAGAGAAAGAAGGAGACAGAGGCTCCAAAGCAGGCTCTGCGCTGATAGCAGAGACTAAGCATAAGGCTTGAACTCATGAACCATGAGATCACAACCAGAGCTGAAGTTGGACACTTAACCGATTGAGCCACCCAGGTGTCCCTCATTTGCACTAATTCTCAAAGAGACAATTTCAGGGTGCCTGGCTGGCTCAGTCGGTACAGCATCCAACTCTTGATCTCAGGGTCATGAATTCAAGCCCAACATTAGGCATGAAGTCTACTTTTTTTTTAATTTTTTTTAATGTTTATTTATTTTTGAGACAGAGAGAGACAGAGCATGAGTGGGGGAGGGGCAGAGAGAGAGGGAGACACAGAATCCGAAGCAGGCTCCAGGCTCTGAGCTGTCAGCACAGAGTCCGACGCGGGGCTCAAACTCACAGACTATGAGATCATGACCTGAGCCGAAGTCTGACGCTCAACCGACTGAGTCACCCAGGTGCCCCTGAAGTCTACTTTAAAAAAGAGAGAGAGAGAGAGAGGGAGAATTTCTCTCTAGAATTAAGTATTCTTAGAATCCTTTCCATCCTGAATTAGTTCACAAGGTATGAGACCTGGGAAAGATGGAAATACAATTTTCCCTTAAGGCTACAGAATTAGACTGCAAACTTACTAAAAATAAAGTAAAACCAAAGCTAATAATTATTAATACTATATTTTTAAAATATTTATTGCTACTAGCACAATATCTAAGAAAGAAAGAAAAAGTAACAAGAGAGGTTAAGCATCTCTGAGAATAAGATTGTTTGAAAGTTATTGGACCTATGCCTATAAGTAGGTGGGAATTCTTTTCAATAAAAATAAAATTCCATCATGATTACTCCTATTCATAATAGATTTCTCAATTGTGGGTCTCCATGCTTCCACTGTTTGTTGTATGACACTGGAAGGGAAATTGAACACAAGGAAACTGCATGTCTTTGCTGGGTTGTAGGACAAAGGGGACATTAATCCCTTTTGTGGCCACTAGAGGCATCTTTCCCTTCTTGTCCCCATTACGGATATCTTCTTTTCGGGAAAAAACGTGGATATTTCTATAATGTTCATTTCTTTTTTTTTTAATGTTTGTTCATTTATTTTGAGAGAGGGGAGCCCAACGTGGGCCTTGATCCCATGATGATGAGATCGCGACCTGAGGTGAAATCAAGAGTGGGGTGCTTAACGGCCTGAGCTACCCCAGGGGTCCCATGTAGTGTTCACTTCTTTAAGGTGCCGTGTGTTAACATCACTGTAGGATAATTAATTTTTCCTGGGAAAATACTCCCCTCCCACCACAGGGTTAAAGAAACACCCTCTCTGTTCAGTGCTCACTGTTTCTTCCTTCTGTATCTTCTTCTCCAATGAAATTATTTGACAGGTTTTAATTACGAGGGTGTAATTTAATATAATAAATTATATGTACTTGGTATTAGTATGTACTATAAGTATAGTATAAAGTAATACTGAATAGTTTAGGCAACTAATTTATAACCTTTGGTCGTGTAGCAATGGTTAAGTGGTTAATAATATAGTGGGGCTTTGAGGATAAAATGTTTGGGTTTGAATCCCAGCTTCCTTACGTCCCAGCTGTGTGACTGGGAAGTTACTCTGTATCTCCTGTTTATTTACTCATAAAGGAGGAGTAATAAAGTACCCACTTTATACAGTTGTAAGGAGGATTAAATTATTTTTTTTTATATATGTGAACCCTTGGGACAGTGCTTGGGTCATAAGTGATCAATGAATGCTAGATATAGTCATGATATAATTACAACCTTAAATACTTTTTGGGAGAAGATATGATATAAATACATGATTTAATTTTAAACACTGTATGAGCTTAATTAGCTCTAAAACTATTTTAGCCCTTCTCAAAATGTGAGATTTTTATTACTATATCAGAAAAGTCATAAAAGAATGATATACGTGCCCCTCATATCTGATCCCAGGCATTAGGGTTATGGAAGTAATGCTAATAACAGCTGTCCTTCCTTAAAAGTACATTTGAGGTAATAAAATCAAGGGAACGAAATAACATGACACATTAATATAATTATTCCAAAGAATTATTTACTAATAATTTCCTGAACACTGAAACACTAAAGCAGAAGCCCAGGTCATATCTCGAATCATTTTTAGATCAATGGAGGAAAGCCAGTTTCAAAGTAGCAAGGCCATCATTGAAAAGCTCTGTACACAGACCTCCTACACTTATTCTCCTCAGCCGTCCATCCCCGGCCTCATCATTAGCTCGCCATTAAAATCATTAACATGCGTGCATTGAATGGTCCAGGCCTGCCTCTCATTTGCTGTGTGCATTAGGGCTTATGGAGTCAGGTAGTATATGTTTAGCTGAAGAAACCTTAAATACATTAACTCAAAGTTGACTGAGAAGTGGAAATTTTCAGAGATATAGCAATAAACATATACTTGTTAGGAAATTTTTTTTTCTGCCAAAAATTCCTGTAGGCTGTGTTTTGAGCCAAGTCCCCTGTGTGTGTAATGATTAAAGGACATCAATCTCACTTCAACAAGAAAAGCCAATAGCATATAACTATTATCTCTTAGTGCCAATAATTAATTTAACAAAAGTGTATTGAGTGCTTTCCATATATAAGGCACTGTGGGGGCTTTAAATATCAATCAAAGAATTTGCAGTCTAATATGGAAGAAATATGTACCCAAACAACTACAGGAATGCCCGCCGTAAGTGTACTAAGAGAAAAAGTGATTTAGTGGGCTGGGAAGAGGGAAGAGTTCACAGCTGGGAAAGATTATTTGCCTCTAAGAAGATTCTCAGTGCATGTACACCCTTAATGGAATTCTTTTAAGACAATAAAGTAAGAGAAAGTTCAGATGGACAAAAGAGAGAAATCCTTGACTATCCTGCTGATAATTCTTTCTGGGTTTGAAGATGGTTTTGATATTCATCATGCCATTTTTTTCTCCCACTGATTTGAAATTTATGTGCTGCTTCACATATCCTACAGATTAAACTGCAGTCCTTAACAGAGTCTTCAATAATAAGCAAAGTAGAAGCTACTTCAAACAAATAAAATCAGTTGTTTCCAGGAACAAAACAGACGATATACATTTGAAACATCAAAGACTCAAGATTTTTTTTTTTTTTTTAACTTGCAGACATAAGGAAAGAAAGAATAAAACTGGTGGAGTCACTGCTTTTTGTTGTCTGAAAACTTGGATAAAGGATCATTATTTTAAACATATTTTAAGGCAGGAGTCTACGAAGTCTGGATTGGATGATTCTGCCAGCCATTTATTTATTTGTTGGGCACCTAACACAAGCCAGGCATCGGTATTACTACAGATGTAAGTGTATAAACCTTCGGCACAGGAGGACACAGACAGAAGGTAAACGTGTTTGACAGTCACTGTCGTAGTTTTTAACCTGATAAATATGGTATATTTCTTTAGGTGGATTTGGAAGCAAGTTCATCTTTGATTTTAAAGTAAATGATCCATTTGGTAAATGGTGGATGTTCTTTCACACTAGAATCCACAAATTTACCGTGAATGGTTTAAAAACGTTTCCTTCCAAGAGACAGATTTCTTTTTAAAAACATTTTTAAATTTATTTTTGAGAGAGAGTGAGTGGGGCAGGGGAAGAGAGAGAGGGAGGGAGAGAATACCCAGCAGGATCTATGCCGTCAGTGCCAAGCCCAACATTGGGCTGAACTGAGCCACTCAGGTGCCCCCAAATAGAAGATTTCTTTTTTTTTTTAATGTTTATTTATTTCCGAGAGAGAGAGACAGAGTGTGAGTGGGGGAGGAGCAGAAAGAGAGGGAGACACAGAATATGAAGCGGGCTCCAGGCTCTGAGCTGTCAGCACATAGTCCGACACAGGGCTCGAACCCGTGAACTGCAAGATCATGACCTGAGCCAAAGTCAGATGCTTAATCGACTGAGCCACCCAGCCACTCCCAAATAGAATATTTTGAATTCAGCTGTTCTGTTTAGTCCACTACCTCCTATTTACTAGAGAAAAGCAGTGATTTATGTTTCTAGTTTAAAGAAGGCATACCCACTTCCTAATTTAATATAACTTGCCTTTGGGAGAATTAGAATGCTATTTGGAATTTCTTTGGATAAATAGAGAGAAAGTATTTAGTGACCAAGGTACAAAGTCAGTAAATGAAAGGGAAGTACTTCTAGAAGCATAAAAGTTACTTCTTGTTAAAAGTGGAAATAATTCAATAGACATTATGTGCAAATCACAGGGCTAGGGGCTGAAAGGAACAATGGTTCCTGTTTTCATGGTTTCCAATGTATCAGGAAGTATGCTGTATATGAAAGTAACTCTGATATCAGGCAGAATGTGATCAATATCACAGCAGACAAAGTGTTAGGAAATCAGTGAGTACTTTATGGAAGAGGGAGGTGTCATTTCGGGTAGGCTTTGAAAGATGTGAAAATGTTCATAATGCAGGGACGAGGGAAAGGGCCGTCTGAGTGGAAATGGGGAAAATGGGTAATCTTAAATGTGTTGTGGGGAACCTGAGAGTGTGCAGAGGCCGTGGAGAAAGGAGGGCTGGTAATAAAGAAATATGTTAGAAAGCAGAGCAAGGTCATATGGTGAAGGGCCCTTGAGTTGCATTTTATGGAGTTTAAAATTTATTCTCTGCCAGCTGAAGGGCTATTGATGGTTTCTAAGCCCAGCAGTGAAAAGATAGAAGAGTTTTGGAGGATTAACTTGCAAAGCTTACACTGAGTGTAGGACGCTGGAGGGAGGGTTACCAGTTAGGAGACCACTAAAACAGTGTGACAAGGTAATGATGGTTAGGACTAAGGTGGAGGGATTAGGAACAGTGGAGAGAAGTGAAAAATTTAGGCTGTAGGCCATGGAGTAAAAAGGCTTTGCATCCCTTGCTCTTAAATTTATATGTATGTGAAATAGTTCCCTCATATGATCTACCATGGAGATAGAAGGACTTAAATCTTTGTCAAAAATTCTAAATGTTTGGGGCACCTGGGTGGCTCAGTCGGTTAAGTGTCTGACTTTGCCTCAGGTCATGATCTCATGGTTTGTGAGTTTAAGCCCTGCATCGGGCTCTGCACTGTCAGTGTTGAGCCTGCTTGGGATTCTCTCTTTTCCTCTCTCTCTGCCCCTCCCCAGCATGTGTGCTCAAGTTTAAAATGAAAATTCTAGAAGTTAAAAGAGGTGATGATTGTTCATAACTCATATATAATTTTGATGAATCTTTATATTTGCTGTTTTAATTGCTCAAGAGGAGATGTGGATCCCAGAAAGCTTGGATATACGAGAAAGGGAAAGATGGGAAGGTATTGAAACTGAATCTCCATAGTCCTTTTTGTAATTAAAATGCTAGTCAGTAGCAGCAATGACCACAAAACCTTCTAAAGGCTACTGATACTCAATATCTAGTCATTTTATTTTTAATCTTTACTCTGTGTTCTTGTGTAATTTTATATATTTTTTAATGTATGTGTGTATATTTACTTATTTATTTATTTTGAGAGAGAGAAAGACAGCACAAGTGGGAGAGGGACCAAAAGAGAGAGACACAGAATGTGAAGCAGGCTCCAGGCTCTGAGACATCAGCGTGCAGCTTGGACTCACAAACCGAGATCATGACCTGAGCCAAAGGCTGGATGCTTCACTGACTAAGCCATCCAGGTGCCCTTTCTTATGTGATTTTAAAGAGTTAATCAAAACAAAAAGCTTCTGCACAGTGAAGGAAACAATCAACAAAACTAAAAGGCAATCTTAAGAATGAGAGAAGATATTAGCAAATGACATATCTGATAAAAGGTTTGTATCCAAAATATATAAATAACTTACAAACCTTAACACCAAAAAAATGAATAATCCAATTTACAAATGAGCAGAAGACATGAATAGACATTTTTCCAAAGAAGACATCCAGATGGCCAAAGACCCGTAAAACGATGCTCAACATAACTGATCTTCAGGGAAATACAAATCAAAACTACAATGTGATACCACCCTCACACCTGTCAGAATGGCTAACATTAACAACACAAGAAAAGATAGGTGTTGGCGAGGATGTGGAGAAAGGGGAACCCTTTTGCTGTCTTGGTTGGAAAGTGAACTGGTGCAGCCACTCTTGAAAACAGTGTGGAGGTTCCTCAAAAAGTTAAAAATAGAACTATTCTAAGATCCAGCAATTGCACTACTAGGTATTTACCCAAAGGATAAAAAAAATACAGATTCAAAAGGATACACATACCCCAATGTTTATAGCAGTATTATCTACAATAGCCAAATTATGGAAACAGCCTACGTGCCCATCAACTGGTGAACGGATAAAGAAGATGTGGTATACATGTACAATGGACTATTACTCAGCCATCAAAAAGAATGAAATCTTGCCATTTGCAACAACATGGATGGAGCTAGAGAGTATGATGCTAAGTGAAATAAGTCAGTCAGACAAAGACAAATACAGTGTGATTTCACTTGTATGTGGAATTTAGGAAACAAAACAAATGAACAAGAGGAAAAAAAAAAGAAAGAGAGGCAAACCAAGAAACCAATACTCTTAACTACAGAGAACAAACTAATGGTTACCAGAGGGGAGGCGGGTGAGGGGGATGGGTGAAATCGGTGATGGAGATTAAGGAGGGTGCTTATGATGAGCGCCAGCTATTGTATGGAAGTGCTGAATCACCAAATTGTACAGCTGAAACTAATACTACACTGTATGTTAACTAACTTGAATTTAAATTAAAACTTTAAAAATGTATTTTAAAACTGAATATCGAACGGAAAGTGCATAAAGTGCGGCAATATTCTCAAGTCCAAAAATCTAGTATTTCTAGAGGTAAGTGACAACAACAAAAAAGAGGTGAGCCTCTTTAAAAGTAGGTAACATATACCCATGAGGGTCTTGCTAAGAATCTCCAAATAATTTTAGGTGATTTTTTGAAATGCCCCCACCCTGGGATGCCTGGGTGCCTCAGCTGGTTAAGTGACCGACTTCAGCCCGTGGTCTTGATCTCATGGTTTGTGAGTTCAAGCCCCATGTCGGGCTCTGTGCTGACAGCTCAGAGCCTGGAGCCTGCTTTGGATTCTGTGTCTCCCTCTCTCTCTATCCTACCCTGCTCGCGTTCTGTCTCTGTCTCTCAAAAATAAATAAAAATGTAAATGTAAATGTAAAAAAAAAATGCCCCCACCCTATCATCAGCTTGGGGGCTAATGCACTCTGAGATAGAGTTCCCAATCTCTGTCCAGTCCCATCCAGCAGGCATTCTTCTCTAGGCCGATCGCCCACACCAAGGCAAAGGAATTAGTACCTGTTCTCTGGAGGCACCTGAGTGACTCTGTCGGTTGAGTGTCGGACTTCGGCTCAGGTCACGATCTCACGGATAGTGAATTCCAGCCCCACATCGGGCTCTGTGCTGACAGCTCAGAGTCTGGAGCCTGCTTCGGATTCTGTGTCTCCCTCTCTTTCTGCCCCTTCCCTGCTTGTGCTCTGTCTCTCTCTCTCTCTCTCTCTCAAAAATAAACATTAACAAAATTAAAAAATAATAATACCTGTTCTCTGAATGATAGTCACCTTTGCTTGCTTGTAATCCTTAAACTTTTTGTGCCTATCATCTCTTACTCATCTCTGCTTAATATTAGGTCAAAATTTTGATTGCTATTTTTGTAAGCAAAATCTGTGAAATAGCAATACTTTCATAAAGTTCACCCTAAAAATTTACTTGATGTTAAGCCTAACTCAAAGTTACAGCTCCTACAAAGCGTTTTCTGATTCGCTGTGTGCCTACACTTAAGTCTTCGAATTTACAATTAGGCTGGTAACTGTCTTCATTCTTTTACTTGGTCTCTCTCACTATCTATGCATGTATATCCGGATTTTACCTCTTTGTAGATATAGACCATCTGCCAGTTTCCAGCACAGTGCTTTGCACATAATATTTGCTCATTAAATGTTTATTCAATCAAACGAATGACACTTATCTCTGTGATGTTCAACCTGCCAAGCGTCTAGTAGGAGGAAATGCCAAGTACCAGTTGATTTTTATACTCCGATTTCTCTCTCAGTTTTACAGACCACCGTCAATAATGGTATATGCCAAAACACAGAGGCCTAACTACATTAATAGACAGATTCATTAAAGAAGAAATGTGTTTCTTCTTTAGTTGTGAAATTTATAAGTACTC
Source organism: Paguma larvata (assembly GCA_030068075.1). Classification (NCBI taxonomy): domain Eukaryota; kingdom Metazoa; phylum Chordata; class Mammalia; order Carnivora; family Viverridae; genus Paguma; species Paguma larvata. The sequence continues at coordinate 68,634,210 of CM057834.1, read as the reverse complement.
AAGGCACCAATGAAAGGCAGAAGAAATGTTAATGTTTGCCTATACCCTACAGCAAAGAGTCAAATTATAATGGGGGAGGTTTATCTTTTTAGATCGTGGTCACATAATATATTCCCTAGAGGAATGTAAATTGTCTTCATTTGCTTCTTACTCAAGACTAAGTAAAAGGTCCAATAGACTGGTCTTGTTTGTTTGTTTGTTTGTTTTTAAGAATAAGAACCTACTGTGAATAAAGTTCCCTTTAACTGAGATATTCCAAATATATTTAAGTCAATAGAGGTTAGATTGTAGAATCACAATGGTATGTCCTTATTTAACAATTATCAAATGTAATGATTAAGATATTTATATAGCGTCATTATTTATGAGAAACTCAGTGGCACAATGTTTGATTGAGACTTTCAGAAATATAATATTTACTAACATCATGAAGCTAATGTTTTAAGTCTTTTATTTTTTTAAGGACCAGATATATGGTAGTATTCAATAAATTGTTGGTCATTCAATAAAGAAATTAGGAATGTTCAAGGTTGATTTAAAACTAGGTTATTTGATCATGTAAAGGATATGCTAGTTATTTGTTAACAGCATGTATCATTATTTATTTCCTATATATTTTTAAAATTTATTTATTTTTGTTCTTCCTTCCTTCTTTCCTTCCTTCCTTCCTTCCTTCCTTCCTTCCTTCCTCCCTTCTTTCCTTCCTTCCTCCTCTCTTCCTTCCTTCCTCCTTCCTTCCTTCCTTCCTTCCTTCCTTTCTTTCTATTCTCAAGTTAGTTAACATACAATGTAGTCTTGACTTCAGAAGTAGAACCCAGTGATTCATCACTTACGTATAACACCCAGTGTCCATCCTAAGGGAGACACTTGTTGGGAAAATTTTAAGTCTTAAGAATTACAGTATATATCAACAAATGCTTTGGAAAAATTACAATTAATGGCTCATATCTACAATATGGGCAATTTTAGGAAATGTAAAATTACTTTTATCACACATTTATAAGTCAGAACTAAATGCAATATTAGATTAAAATTGTTTTTATGTTTAATGGTTATGGGAGATTTTTTGTACCTTTTCTAGATAATCTTAGTTATTTCAGAAAAATTATAATATATTTCATACAGTGTACCTACTGAAAAGAATAATAAACATTTTATATGAAGAGGTATATCTTTTAAAAGTCCAGTAAGAATATTTTTAACCTTTTACTCTGTCCTAGCACACTTGAAGGATAAAACATGCTTCTATCAGTAACTTTGAGTCATTACTACAAAAATAAATGTTACTCCTGGGATTATCAAAAAACTATTCTCAGAAATAGTGTTAGGGCCCTAATGGTTCAATTTTACTATGGAGATTGATTTTATTTGACCCAATATGGCAATATTTATTCAGTAAAATTAACATATTTACAGTACTTTGAGGAACATACTGCATATACTGAAATATGTATAGTCCTTAAACCATGCATTACTTCTATTTAATTTATTTAGTTTGGATACCTTTAACTTACATGGTATTCACTAGTTAACTCCAATAGAAAATATTTATAGTCATACAAATTCTTTATCTCTTGTTTATCATTATGTTCTAATTGTTGATTAACAACATTAAAAAATAGCAGAGTACACTGAGTATTGCTATAGCCTAATGTATTGTCCATTTATTTGTATAGGTTTTCTCTATTTCACACACAAAAAATTCAAAAATTTTTTTTCTTTTCTTTTCTTTTTTTTTTTTGAGAGAGAGATAAAGAGTGCATAAGGCATGCTAGCAGAGAAGGGGCAGAGGGAAAGGGATAGAGAGAATCTGAAGCAGGCTCTATGCGCAGTGCAGAGCCTGATGGGAGGCTTGATCTCACGATGGTATGATCATGACCTGAGCCAAAATCAAGAGCTGGACGCTCAACCAACTGAGACACCCAGGTGCCCCAAAATCAAAATATTTCTAATTGAAAGGAAATATCTGGATAAGATGGGATTTCTTTTTAACCATCTACAATATCTATATTTAGTTCTTGGCACAGAACTGTAGAATGAATAATGATAACTGCTAGTATATAAGCATTATAAAAAAATCAAAGTTTAAGATTAGCACTTTAACAGTTTTATATTGTTTGAAAAAAATGATTCAATTAGTTCAAATTTGCTAACCGCGATCTTCATGCTTGCTACATAAATCTCATTGTTTTAAAGATGTAAAATGAATTCCAAAACAAAAACACAGAATTCTTTATTAAGATGCAAAGATTTAGATTCCTAAGACTCAAATGGTGGTTTTGTGTGTTATTTTTGAGTAGCTAACTTCTATCAACTGATATCTTACAAGATTCAATCACATCAAATAATTTTTAAAAAGTCTTTTTTTCCCTAAAGAAGAAAGTTTTACAGGAAAACTAGTGAAATAATAAATGTACATTTAGAAAGCATATGAAAAATGGAGGGTATGGAAATTCAATTTTCCTCATTTCCTTCTAGTAGAAATATAAGGAAATGATATAATTATATGTGGAATTTAAGGGTAGATTTATAAAAATTTCAAGTTTAGTTATCTCCATTTGTATGAAGTCAGGTTGAAATGAGAAACAATTCATGTTTCTTAAACATTTGTAACTTTTAGAGTAATATTTTGTTTAGGAAGCATTTTAGTTTAACATATCAAAGAAATAAACTAATGAATGGAACTAAAGTTTTAAAAGGAAAAGTTTGATTTTAGAAGAAAACATTTTCTTATACTTTTATTTATTTATTTTGAGAAAGAGAGCAAGTGGGGTAGGGACGGAGGGAAAGAGGGAAGAGAGAGAATCCCAAGCAGGCTCTGCACTGTCAGCTCACAGCCCAACGTGGGGCTTGAACCCACAAACCATGAGATCAAGACCTGAGCCAAAATCAAGAGTTGGATCTTTAACCGACTGAGCCACCCAGGCACCCTCCTTAGTATTTTTTAAAATGAGAGCGATCTTAGGCTAATTTGTGTAGTTAACAACTTACACTGCCATTAAGAAATTATTTACTTAATTTTACTTAAGATTTTAATCTTTTGATATAATAATCCTCCTTTGACCAAAATATAGATTTTATTTTCTAAATTCAACACACATTAGGGAAATATTTAATTCTCTTATTTACCAAAGTCAATAAGAAGACCATATAATTAAAGCCACTAGACATGGTAAATTAGCTATTAATTTATTAAAGAAATTATAAAACAGATACTTGCTAGTATAGTTCAATTATTCAAAAATATTCAAGATTTTCTCTTCTGTAAATTAAAATAACACCTGCCACAAAAATTTTACTGTTGTCTGAATTATTTTGTTTTGATTTGAATGAGTCTGCACATAGCTGCCAGTAGAACAGCACCTGGAACTACTACTCCACTTATTACCCCATTTCAATAGGTAAAAATTCTGCCTATCTCTCGATGAAAAGAAAACATATTTATCCTCCTAGAAATGTGCAACCATTAACAGCAAGACAGAACAACTGGAGGGAACAAATGATTCCTCATTCCAAATATACCTTGTATTACTTGTTTTATTCAGAATATTAGAAAATGCCCTGCTAAATTTCCTATACCTTTTTTTGTGTTGGCTAAAAATAAACTGACAAATGAATTTTAATTTTTCATCTTAAGATCTGAATACAACTTTAATTCTAATATAATTAATAAATCCTATATCTCCTTTAATCTGTCACCTAAAAATCACAGCCATTTATTGTTTTATTGCAAAGGAATACTGTTTCCAGATGACTGCAATAAAAGTTTCTTTTCTAAGATACACTGCCAGTCTTAAGGATGGAGTTTATAATTCTATCCTACCTCCCAATGGGTCTGACCCCGAGATGAAGTTCCAAAGTTCCATTTAAAGTCAATAGAAGTTCTAAGAAATATAACAAAAAGGTAGACTAAGGTTAATAAAACATAATTTTATAAATTGTATGCATATGTATGTATATCAAAATTTCTCTAAGATTCCCTGCTCTTACTTTCAGCATTATATTGAAATTTATTCAAATTTATGCAACAGTGTTTAAAGGAACTGGATTTTACATGATTTGAAGGCTCACTCCCAAATGATTTCGATAGTTTTGCTGCAGTGCTGTTAAAAAAACATAACAACAAAATTCATTATGATTTATCACTCTATTTGATTTATAAAAGCAATAGGTGTGACCCAAACAGCTGCAACAAAATGAAAATACAGTTGGAATTACTTCGATCCTTTATGAGTACAGATGGATTGTGCCCAATCTCAGAATTAAAACTAGGTGCATGTTGAGATACAATTGGTACTAGTCAATTTTGTGTCTCATAAATGGAAACCTTCAAGAAACATCCAGATATGGGTCTAAGGATCTTTATTTTTCTGATCCGTTGGCCAGTGAAACAAAAGAAAATCTAAATTACATCTTAACTCTCAGCCATTAAGTGAGCTTTGCGGCTGCTCCAGAACTCCTTTGAACCATTCATCTAAGAAATGTGTTTGCCTTGTTTCTTGGACTAAGTTTCTATCAAAAATGTCAGGATGGGTAGAAGGGTACACAGAATGCATATCCCTGTTCCTCTCTAATTCCCACTTTGATAACTTGGGTTCTGGCTCCTTGAAGAGATTTTGCCCTCAAAGGCCTATAATTGGGCCCTCTGGCTGTGGCTAGCCGTTCCCCACCCCCATGCAGCTCACTCAATTTTCTGGACTGTGGTCTATTTCCCTTTGCCACACTGCTTGATGGGATGCTGTCCCATCTACTGCTGGCTCTTGATGAAGCTCTCTCCTGATCTTTACAGAGACTGCTGTCCACCAAGATTACATATGGTTCATGTCATCAGGTCTGTCTAATCTGCGAGACAGGCTGCTCTGCTGAAACTATTCCTTTGCTCAAATTAGGTTGTAGTGCTGACTCAATGTTCAGTTTTCTCCAGAACTATGCTAAATTATACTCTGTTCCAAACACGATATAGGAATAGGGAGTAAAGCCAATAGTTACCTCTTATTCTAAATCTAGTACATTATGTCCTATTTTGACCTGCTAATTAACAAAAGGAATCTTTTTTTTAAATGTTCATTTATTTATTATTGGGAGAGAGAGAGAGAAAGAACAGGTGAGGGATGGACAGAGGGAGAGGGAGAGAGAGTATCTTAAGCAGGCTCTGTGCTGATAGCATGGAGCCTGACGTGGGGCTCAATCTCATGAACTGTGAGATCATGACCTGAGCAGAAATCAAGAGTCAGACACCTAACGGACTGAATCATCCAGGTACCCCAATGAAAGGGATCTTATATTTAATGTTGTAAATGCAAATTTTTCTATAGTGAGGTAACATTGCATGACCAATGAATACTGTTTCTTCTGACTTTTAAATGTTTTGATGATGTTACCATTTTTAGTCTTCAAAGATTAAGATAATGTTGAACGAACAAAAGAACATTAGTTTTCACTAGTTATGTTAAACTATTTGATCATCTGTTGCTTACACAAATTCTTTAATTCTATCCTAATGATGAAAACTGCTTATGGAATATAGAAACCGTGAGATAAAGTTTTAAACTGTAGTTTTTGGTGCAAAATATTCAAGTATATTGTAGAACTTATGTTAATGATCAATTTTAAATTCTGATAGGTAGTTAAAATACAGAAAATTTTAATATATATAAAAACATAATTTTTCATCGTGGAGAGTAACTTCACATTAAGTAATATTCTGAAATGATACCTGACTTTATGTAATAAATACCTTTGATCAAAAAATACCGATAGTCACCAAATATACATCCACTTCCCAAACCCTATGTCAAAAGCTGAAGTTAAAATACTATACAGGTATATTAAAACCTTCATTTTACCCTGGTAGTAGAATTAGGAAGAAATTAGTACAGCATATCAATATTCCTTTTCTAACAATGCAGTCAATGACATTTTGACCCTTAGAGAAAGGAAATTTCTAAGGCTCAACTAGTGTTAGTGCAAATGAAGATGTTCCTTCTAACAAGGTATCTTCTTTAGATACGAGATAGAAGCAGTAAGCTACAATGCTGTCAGCTAAAAGTTTTCCGACACACTTTGCCTAAATGGTGGGGATTCGAGCCACGGATGTCAGATATCATCTGTATAGTTCTATAAAAATCCTTCAAAACCCTATAGGAACCCACAAATTCCCACAATTGGCACGGTAGGGAAACAACACCTTTTAGCTGAAGGCTCTGTACCTCTGGGAGGATCTTTTTATTAAGAGGAACTAGAATGAGTTGTAAGTGCCACATACGGGGACTGGAATAATGTAAAAAAGAACAGCAGCCACTGAGCCACACTTGTAGCTTAAACTTAAAAAAAAAAAAAAAAAAGATGAGATGATAAAGAGCTGGCATAATCATAAGTTCTGTACAATCACTGTGGAAAGAGATCTCAAAGCTAACTAGCAAAGTTAATGAAAAGTTTAGAGATTAAATAAAAATTGAATTAAGTCAGAATGAAAATTATGAGGCCCAGAAATATTAAGCCAAAAAAAAAAAATTAAAGGTGACTGAAAAGTTGTGAATTAGAAAATCTGCAAAAACATATGTAAAGCAAAAAAAGAAAAAAAAAAGCTTTTATGTTTAGAGCTTCGAAATGCCCCTTAATGACCCAAACTATCAGCAAAAATAGTGCAAGCTTAACAGGCCTGAAAACAATGAGAGGGAGCATTCTACTTGCTTAACTTGTCAGTCACTTTCAACTGCTTTCCCCTGAAATACGGAGCCACTTTAATTTTAAATGCTTTTGTCCAAAGAGAGATCTAAGGTCTGTAGGGATTTTATATAAAATGTCACCAAGTAAAGGTGGAGGGCCTGCAAATTCTGCATGTACCTACGAAGTACAATTTAAATTTTAAGGCAGCCAACGAGCATAGAAGGAGGCAAGGCAATATTATATACGCGAATATCTTTATCATGTTCCATGACAACTCATGATTTACATAGATTTTCCATACTGTTTTACAAAATGGAAGTATGGAGGTCCTTTTTAGCGCTCTTGGGTTGCAAAATATAATTGCCGGGAGAGGCTGAAGTTATCATTGGAATGATACAACAACTGAGGTGTATCTGAAGAAGAAGAAGATGTTGTAAAGACGACTGGGACACGTAGTATATAGAAAGTTCTGGGGCATGTAGAATACATGTTCAACATGTTAATCAAAAAGATTAATGTGATCCCTGTTGCAGTCCTGAAACACTACTACCTGACTCCTCTTATGTGATGCCTCAGCCTTTGATTTCATTACTCTAAAGTTTTGGCTTCTAAGGACAACAGATTTATTTCCTAGTCTTATATGAACCATATTAACATTCTGATTCTATATGGAAGATCATTAACTCTCAAACTTCAAATATTTGCTTTAATAAGAGGGAGAAAATAATAATCACCTGCAACTAATATAGAATATTAGCAAGTGGAACTTTGAAATGACATAGAGGCTAAGAGGATTCAGGAATGACATGTAAGAAATGATCTGAAAACTCAACAGTAGGAGACTCTAATAATCAGAAAGGGGAACGACATGACAATGGAAGGCTTTGTGTGTAAAGGCCTCTATACAAAACCAGTCCAGGAAGAACATTGATTTTGATCTCTAGAAACAAAATTTGAAAATACAAAAATAGGAATCTCATTTAACATGTTTCAAAAGAGAAAAAAAGCAAAGCTGAACCAACTTATTGAGAGCGAGGAGAAACAACTGATCAGTAAAAAAAGAAAAGAAAAAGAAAAAAAAAAGAACCAAGTTGAACTAAATATGGTAGGTATATCAATAAACTCTTTCTGCTTCAGGTTCGGAAGGAGATAGGAAATGGACTGATTCTACCAGTACCAGTTCACCTTCCAGCTCTGCTTCAAGTGTTTTCTTATCTTTTCGTTCAGTTACACCTAACTCATGGGAGAAGGGAGTAAGTTCAAATTCTTTCCACTGGAACCCAGCGTCAATCCTCTCTAAGGAGTCTTTTTAAGAGGCAAACATTGATATAAAACAGGAATCTAAATTAATTTTATCCATATTCTATAGAACTCCGAGAAGTCAGTAAGCGGAAATACCGGCATGAGGTGCATAAGGAAAGAGTATTCTAAAATTGTTATGATACACAGCTCAGACTCTTAGGGGAATTCTTCTTTTTCTTCTTCTTCTTTTTTTTTTTAACATTTATTTTGAGAGACAGAGAAAGACAGAGCATGAGCGGGGGAGGGGCAGAGAGAGAGGGAGACACAGACTCCGAGGCAGGCTCCAGGCTCTGAGCTGTCAGGACAGAGCCCGATGTGGGGCTCAAACTCATGAACCAAATTGTAAGATCATGAGCTGAGCTGAAGTTGGAAGCTTAACCCACTGAGCCGCCAGGAGCCCCAGGAGAAGTATTCTTTACATTTGTTCAGACCATGACTCTAGAACTCTTGGACAGCCGAAAAATACAGATTTTAAAAATCTATTTGACCGAAAAGAGTCAGATCAAGTGTAAAAAATTCATTATGTAGAATCTATATTATTCTACCTGGCTTTAACTTTTCCTACTTTTTGCTAAAATCCCCTTGAACATTCGATCTGATTAATAATGCATTAATTTCAGTACTTTTTTTTTTCTTTTTTAATTCACCTTCAACAAAATAAATAAAATTTAACAAGATCTGAGAGGATAATCACGAATGAGGTGAAGGGGCCTGCTACTTCCTAGTCAGATAAATTTGAACAGTTATAAAATACATATAAACTAAATAATTAAAATTAAAAAGAAAACTTCACGAGCATACTCTACCAATATTTAGAAAGATCTCTGAACTCCCTCATAAGACGAACATTATATTTAGTTATCTCTCCTTCCTAAAAATCCCTTGTTCTCCTTTCATCTTCAGGGTTCTAAGAGAATCTTGGCTTTTCCTCTTGTAGGGATTACGTTGTGAAGTCAAACCATTTCACATAAACTCGTCTTCCATGTGATTCTTCATAGTCATCATCATACAGTCACCCGATGCTTACTTTGTCTGGTTGTCTGGTTTAGCGTGTCAGAGGTGTCATATAGTACAATATGCCCAGAACATAGGATCTGTCCTTCAGCTGGGGCTGTCTGCACGTGAGCATGTGGGAGGCTTGAATGTGCACACATTCACCCACAGGCTCTGCTAGTTCCAGGAAATGGTATGTGGAGTAAGCTCTTCCAAAGTGTGGAGCAAAGTGTGGCCTGACAGCACTGTTACTCAGGAAAGCTTCCTGGGAAAACAGGAGTAGGCTCTTAAGAAAAGGCAGAATTTAGGTAAGACAACGGAGATAAAGAGCCAAAAAAGGTAAAGGCAGAAAGGCAACTAGTGAATGCAAACTGAATGCATTAGTTTGGCAAAAGCCTTCATTCAGGACACTCTAAGAGTGAAGCTTGGAGTGAAGAGAAAGTGTTAAATGTGGAGCAAGAATATAGGTGATAATTTGACATCTCCTGTTCTCCTAAAATAATTTATAAGAAGCACTAGCCCATTGCTTTTCCACTCTGAGAGAGTTTCAAAACGTCTCTACCAATCCCAGGAGAATAATTCTATATTCTACCATGTTATCATTTGGATTTTGATTTTACCATTTTGGAGTTGAATAAAAGACTAAACAAACAAACAAACAAACAAAAAAGTTGAGTTTCCTGCGTCAAAGGACACTTAGGCTCTTGGATTCAACAAGTAAAACACTGAACACCTCGTTTTTCCTTCTTGAGCCTGTGCTCATAAAACTTCTAGTTTCCTTTGTGAGCTTCCGAAGTTGCTATGATTTTTCGTAATTTTCCTCTTTGTCCCCAACATTCAGTGGGTTGTCTTATCTGGTCTTTTTTCCCACAATACTTTTTGCATTGATTCCTTGCTCTCCACTCTGAGGCTTGTACTTAAGTCAGGTGCTATCTGCCACAAGAATTAATCTTCTGCTCCCAGTCTCTCCCGACTCCAGAGTATCCTACCATGTGTGAGTTTCATTCAGCACACTTCCAGATTGCTCTTCCTAAAGCACAGCTCTGACAGTGTGGAACTCAAGCTTATGACATTAATGGGCTCCATACTGACTGAAACAAACACCACAGCTTGATATTTAAGGCACTCAATGGTCTACTAACTACCACTTCATATATTCTAAATTCTGTTTTCCTTTCTGTGTTCTAAATTCCTGTCAAACCTAATAGTCAATGTTTTCTAGGCATATATCATGAGTTCTTGTTCTGGGTTGATATTATTCACCTGAATTGTTCATTATCTATAACCTCAAATAACATCTTTTTTTTTTTTTCTTTTCTCAAAAATCTCTTATCCTGCTGATCCTGAGTAACCTGCTTGCTACCATAAAGTTCTGTCTCATATGGTTTCCTTTTGTGAATTGGCTTACTTCATGAATTATAAGAGGGGGTTAGAGGAAAAGGAAAAGGATGGTCAACGAAACTCAACACACATTTATGGGCTACCTTAAAAATGCATTAAAATGTGAAATATCTTAATATCATTTTTAGTTTCATTTAGAGTAACAATGAGGTATTACAACACATAATATAAGCTAGTAACTGTGTGAAGGACACGGAGAGGAATTATTATCTTCCAGGCACCCATTTCATTTGAAAGAATCCTATGAGGTAGGTATTATTATTAGTTACCTCGTATTCAGCTGAGAAAACTGAGGAAAGAAATGAATCCTACTCAGCTATTAAGTGCTAAATCTGGGATTGGAACCCCTACGATCTGTCACTAGAGCCCATCCACCAAAAGCAGCAGGCCTTTCTGCTTCTTATTCACCACTGCATCAGTATTTGACTACTCTCTTCCAAAATAACAACAAGAACCATGGCTTCATTTCAGGCCACAAAAGTATGCGACTTAAATATTCTCTAACAATTCTTTCACTTCTGTTTCATTTTCAAAGTACTTTAGTTATATGTAGTTAAATTTCGGTTGAGAGAATCAGGTAACAGTTTTCCTTTGCCCCATAGTGTACATACAATGTTTAGCATTCTTTAAGTACGAGTGTATTAAAACTCAAAAAAGGTGAAGATACAGAATGCTGAAGTGATACGCCATCAATAATATTTGACGTCCAATATACAAAAGCTTAATGATAGAAGAAACGGAGTCGAAGAATGAATGACAACTCAATATTTTGCAAGATAACTAAAAATTTGATTATTATTTATATAAATTAGGAAAAGATCATATTTGGTCTTCCTCGGATTTTTTTCTTTTCTGAAATCTACTTCCAGAAGGCGAGGGAAGCTTTCCTTATATCTCTCTATGGAAAATACACCTACGTATTTTTCACATGCACTAACTCATATTGCCAGAAAGCATACAATAAATTGACTATGAACATTTTAGTTTTATATACCCACAGGGGCAGTACATCAAGCACTAAGTATAATTTTTATATATTATTTCATACATTGTACTTTTTTGCTGAGATATTTCACACTTAAACTGAACTAAATAATAAAATAAAGACCCTAACACAGCAATTGCCAAGCGAAAAAAATACAACTAACTTAGCAATGCCATAGCTTGGCCCAATTACTACTTCGGGTTTTAAAATAAAATGTTTAAGCAACTATTTGACTGAATCATTAATTTTTATTTTATTATCCTTATCACTGGATGCTTACACTTAAGAGAACACTTCTTTACATATCCTTTCTGTGTGGTACGTGGCCACCGCTACCCACTGCATGTTAACACAGGGAGTTATATCAGCGGCTTACACACTTTCATTATGAGCGTCTTTCATTTCTCTGAAATAAGTCTTTTTTAAAAGGGGGAAAACAGGATCTAACTCTTGTTTGCTCTTTAAACTTTTATTGTTTTAGCATTTTATACAGAGAGCGAGCACCAGCATACTCGGGAGAACTACTGAAAGTAAAAGGCCTCCAGCTACCCACTGCCTGGCTGATAGGATAAAGCAGAGGTATGAAAACTTTTGTCTGATGGCTCACTTCCCTTGTTTTAGAGTACTCCTACTCTCAAGAGCATATATGCATGTTCTTTCTACTTCGAGTTTTATTACTTCTTTTGTATTATTTAATACATCTAAAGACACTTCCACAAGACAAATTTTTCCATTTTGAAAAAATAATGGTTTGGAACCTGATAAAACACGTTAATGTTCACAGTGTGTTTTTCGCAAAGGTGACAGAGTAAAAGCGCTATAAAGCAATTAAGCTCATGATCTTTAAAGACATTAATATGTCAAATACAATAAGATGTTTAAAAAGTCAACAAAAATAATATGCTAGGAAAGGTCAAATGGATATAGGCATGTATAAAGACCACATTTCACATTCGGGTCTTCGGATATTTAATGCAGAGATAGGGAAGAAAATATAAAGATGAGAGAAAGTACTGTTCTTACCTCAATAACTTGAAATTTAGAAGTATATGATGTTTAACTCTGGGAGGTAAGGACGAAAGTGTTGGCTCATCCTAACAGCAGGATGGTGTATACGCTTCATTATTCAGATTATAATTTTTCCCCCTGAATTCTAATTTCTACCAAGGTCAATACTTTTTAGTAAACAAGAAACTGATATGCTTGGCCTATTGGATAAGGCCAGGCATTTTTTAAAGTGTCATACACATTTCTGAAATCCACAATACATCAATTTTTAATACATCTACTCTCTCAGCTCCATTAAAAAGATGGTAGGGGAAAGATTTTAGAGTAATTAATGATATAGTTAGCTGCTAAATATTAATAGGAATCGTAGTCTTGCATAAAATATAACATATAAACCTTGCCAATACAGACGCACCAGTAATTAAAGTTGAATATATAATTACACTGATTTATAAGACAGGCAAAAAGTTACACTTTACTAGCTTCTATGTAAACTGTGGCTAACAGTTAAACTTTGCATTTTACGGTTTATAAAAACGGGCAATATCTTGACTACAGTTCATAAATGGTTTAGAGACCTGTAATAGTAGTAAAAATTACGACAACTTATTCCATCATGAATATTTTTATTGCCCCATACAAACCAAACTGTGATAATGACCCATAAGATGTAGACTCATCTTAGACCCTGCTGTACCCCCAAGAGAATGCTCGTAGTGCTAGAATTTGTAGAGGACTGCTAGTATAATAATTATGGGACATTGGAGAGAATCTAAAAGATGCATTAAGACTGATTTCGATACATTTTTTCGTATCATGAACATGGGGCAACTGAGCTCTACTTAAAATTGTATTTTGTACTTCTATGCCATCAGCAACTTCAGCAGACTCCTGCATCGGAGGAGCACATGCGTACAGGCCCTCCCCATCGCGGGGCCTGCTAATCCACTTACATGTGCGGCTGTGGCGAGCAGCCTGGACTGCTGTTGCCGTTGCTGTCGATGTGATCCAGGGAGCCGTTGAGGTCTTCGTGGACGGCCTGCAGCAGGCCACTGGATGCGTTATTGATCAGTCCCGGGTTACTAAGCAAAGGCAAACTGCTCTCTGCCAAGGCAGCCTAGGGAAACGAAGAAGGTGCGATACAACTTTGGAGCGGCCCTTTAAAATAATTTTTTTAAACGTGTATCTTCTTTTAATGGGTTCGGATCCCAATGCGGAGGTTTTAGAAGCATTTAAATAAAATGCCCGGGAAGGACAGAGACTCCTAACTGGCCACTTGTGGCAGAGAGATCAAGAAAATGAAGTGTGATGCGAAAATGTAAATAGAAGCTCACCCGGCAAACTTTGTCACTCACGTTTCAGCCCTCCACGTGATGAAGCGTTGCATTCTCACATGTCGTGAAAAACCCCAACATAGAAGCAGTTGCTCTGCTTTTTAAAAATGACCAGGACTTAGCTCAAAATAAAGAAGTCCTGACATTTTCCTCCTCTGCATAAAAATTATATATTATAATTAAACTTTAAAGTTTTTGCCACAAGCACCATGTTCCCCAACACTATGATGTGAAATCATTTATGACAGCCTGGATAAATATTAATGCATAGCCACATGCATTTGCAAAAGCTTCTATCAATCCAGCATTTGCAGGAAAACCGAGTGTTCCAGATTTTGCCACAGGGTGTCCTTCTTGCTTCTTCACATCAAAAGTAGCTGGAATTGGAACCAGT
>CM057834.1:68580124-68610124 GCA_030068075.1 Paguma larvata | reverse complement strand
CGCAACTTTGGCTATGGAGGGGGGAAAACTTTTATAGCTTTCCTTATGTTAAAAGGTCAGAGAAAACAAATAACACTTCATCTTTTTGTCAATAAGAGAATTGAGGTCACACTTGCCTCGACAGTAACAAGTTACTGAAACCATAAATTAGAAGGCCCGTGGTGTCTTTTAAAGTCCTGTGGACACTGTTAGCAATGGACTGGTGCCAACAGCTGTGAAGGGGTGAAGGGTTCTCAAAGCGAAGCGCCTGCCAGGATTGTCTACACACTTCATGCATTCCCACTGAGGTCCAGTTAGTGCCCCCTGCAATCTGCCATCATCAATCTAATTCAACAGAGTGACAGAGACCAGGCAGTGTGAAACGCTGAACTCTGCCTCGGAGTCGGCATCTACACTTGCACTGGGTCTCATTACAACTGACGGACCTTACTTTTCCATCAGTCAGACACAGCAGAGGAGGGGAGAAAAAAAAAGAAAAAAAAAAAGAAAAGAGGCATAATTGGTCACACTGCAGACTGTCTCATCAGCTAGACGCTTCTGTTTTCGTCTACCTTTTACAAACAGTAAACAGATTTACAGAAAGCTTTTTGCGCTACAGCAGGGACGATGCTTTTTATGTGTTCTTGATTATTTTACAAGTCAAAATAAAATATTTTTAGTAGCTCTCTGGAAGAAAGCAATGACATGATGAATTTCAAACAGTTTAAGACGTAGTAATGTGTTTAGAAAAAGAGACTGTATGTTTAATTAAATGAAAGTAAGTATTGGTTTGAGAAAAAAACAATCTTTATGATGAAATATTAGAGAAAGCTTTAAATATACATAATGATAGATGGATCAATTCCTTTCAGATTAGTTTTACGAGCTCTGTTTATTTTTGACCAAATTCTGTTTCGATATTACAAGCATTGTTTTTTAACTTAAATTAGCAGCTTCTGAAACAACACATATATTACTATCTGTGAGACTACAGGTGACCTGTCATTATTCTAGTAATGAATTTTTACAAGTTCTTTAATTAAAAAAGACAAAAGAAAAAAGCACTAGTGGTAGAAAGGAAAAAAGGGTTTCGCAGGGTATTATCTTACAGGCATGATACTGTAAAGACTTTTTGCTACATCATAAATTCTTGTGGAACAAATCAAGATTGGCTCATGTGAAAACTGTCTGATAAAATAGCATCCAATCACTGGGTTTAGTCTAACTTCTATTAGGGAAAACTTAGATATGACTCCTTAGGGATATCCAAATCTATACGATGTAGTCTAAAGGTTATAAAGGTCTAAGTGATAAGTACATTAAAGTATAGCGACCCACCCTGAGTCATCAATCCTTGCCATCATTACAAACAAAATGAATATTCCATGTATTTCTATCAGTCACTGTGTTAAAGGGCTCCGGGTCTGCCCATCACTCAATGTAACACACCAGAAACCTGAGAAAGGGGTCCATTAAGAGAGCACCCAACAAACCTGTATTTCTAACTGTTGGACCACCTGCATTTGCACTCGACACTGGGCAGTGCTTCGGTCATCCAGAGCATGTTCATTGTTAAGGTGCCTAAAGACACACAAAACACAGAACACGATGTTAAACAACATCTATGTTAGCGGTGTATGCTCCCCTTAAAGTACACAACACTGAAGCCGCACTTGGCTCCACAGTGGGAAAAAGAGACAAGCTTGAAACTGTACAAAGAAAAGTTAAGTATGCTTATGCATTTAGTAATACACAGAGACCCCTCAAATGGCAGAAAATGGCATTGTCTCTAAGCTTAACAGTTATTACAAAAAAAATATTTCCCCAAACCATTTACAGAATAATAGTAGAAATCACTAGATGTATTTCAGATACTCATGCCTTTTTTTAAAAGGGCACCTTATAAATATATGAACCAAAAGTAATTCTGAAAAGAACAAAGGCAATTCTCTATTCCATTTCTGTTAAAACAGTCCGTGGTGCCTATGATGTTATTTAGTAAGCGATATCTTATTTCACCAGGATGGATGTGAATTATGTAAAGATGGCAAATTATCATCCCATGGAAACATCAATACTTATGAAGAACGATCACTTGCTGTTACTAATAAATAAAGTACATTGAAGATTCTGGTAATCAGACGCGTAAGATTGACACTTCAGGTCCAGTGTCCTATTTGGGAGACATTTATCCTAATTTTACACAAAAGTGGTAAAAGATAAGACATTCTCATCATTTTACTCTAATCTTGATTATGTATTAATCTGTTGTTATGATTATTATTATGGAATGGTGTTTAAAATGATGTCTTTAATGAGTGGTACGATAATACGCCAAAAGTAATTTAGGAGAGCTGCATCTCCAATGAACATGAAAATATTCAATAATATGTACTTTGCTGTTTGTATTATATAATTTATTTGCTGACTCCTAAAATTAAAAAAAAAATAATCTTCGCGTAATTTAGTATCCTTGGGTGGGTCTATTTCACCAACGAACAAACCAAGGCAGCAATTTAAGAGATGTTCTCATCAATGCATATAAGTGAAATACTGAACATACTATTCACGAAATTAAATAAGAATTTATATATGTGTCTATCTGGGTTCAAGTACCATTTAGAATGGTGTGATATTCTAAAAAGTTTAGGACAGCCTTAAGTGTACCAAATTCAACAAAGATGTTTTTGTGTCCATTCAAATTATTTACCAATATTTCTTAAAATCAGTAATGAAGTGGAAAAAATACATAGACAGACATATATATATATATATATATATAACACATACAAAGAAGAATTAAAATGGTGTTTCTCAGAAAGAACTAATGTAGAAGGAAGCAGTTTTATTTGTTAGTAGGTCTAGGTTCCACAATTAAAAACCTTTGTTCCATTCTGCCCTATCCTTTGATAAATTAAATCAGTTGCTTTCAATACCTCCTCACTGATCATAACAACAAAACCTCCATGTATCTTGGCACGGTTGTCATTCTTGGTTGAAGAGAAACTGTGGACTAAAATAGCAAGGTGTAGAAGGTCAAGTTTGAGGTATGTGGTCAGAGTGCAGGAGAGGCCCTTCACTACACCTGTCTGCTCTAAGCTTAGCTCCATTCAGTTCTGTTAGGAACCTAACTGTAACGAGAACTAAAATCCACTCATGCGCCCTGGAAAGGAGGCATGGAATGAACCAGAGGTTAGCTTATGATGTAAAGTGTCACTAACTCTTAATTAACGGGCCATTTAGAAATTGTTTTTCAGATTTCCCCCACAATTTTAATGAACAATGAGACAATTTTCTGTCAGTGTACTACAATAGAAGCTATATTCTTGAGGCTTAACATTACTGTGTTTTCTTAAGGTTTTTTACACCATGAACTCTTGGGGTACACACATATATTTATTCCACAATCAGTCTAAATGATGCATATTTTAAAAAACGCTTTGGCTATACACAAAGAGTCGGTGTAAATGGAGCAAGATAAGTAGAATATATCGCCTCACAAGAAAAGCTATCTTCGGTATAACATGTTTATTTTTGCATAAAATCACCTTTTAAAAAGGTTTTTTTTACACTTGTTTACTTCTGAGTGATAATCCTTATCCTATATTTAAAAGACTAAAAAAGTACAAAATGTTTGCATTATATCCTGGGGTCTTAGAGACCTATTCAATTTATCTATGCAGCTTTTATTAGAATAGAGACTGTAGACTACAATAATAGTCAATGAGGTTTTGTCTTGATTGAATTTTTCAGTGGAACACAAAAGAACCTTGCCATTAAAATAGTCCTTTATTCTCCTGTATGAAGGCGAAAGGTTTTTAAAGTGTTGTGATGTTCAGTAATGAGCCTCTATCTAAATTATCATTGGTGACAAACTCACAAAGCACTTTTCGAGGACACATAGTTATGAAATGCCAGAGCTGCCACTTTCTTTCCTGTAATTATAGGCTAGCTTGCAGCCCTTCAATGATCATTTATAGAACAGCCTCCAGTGGATTACTGAGAACTTGAAAAACACATACATACCTCTGCCACATCTCCCTTCTTCTTTCCTCGCTATTGTTTACCAGTGATATGTAAAATAATGGTGCCTATTCATTCCCCCTACTTAATTATGCCAATCAAAGTACAGAAATAGTGTCGGATATAAATACAATGCAATAAGACTAAATAAATAGGCTATTAACATTAAATTATGAATTTATGTATTTATGACTATTTTGTGCCCAAATTATTCTCTTTTATGTTTTTATAACTATCTCAGGTACTACATATTGCTGTTCAAAAATTCTCTATGATTTATAAATCAAGAATGAGATAATACTGAAAAATGAGAGGATTGGTGGATTTTCTCAGTCAGCGCCTAATTGCTGTTTCAAAATGCATATGCAAAGGGACATTTCATTAATCATTTAATCATGTCCCTTGCAGGAAGTTGGAACTAATGTTGCAAATACCCTTTTCATATGAATGCTCCATAATACTATCTTATGCATTTGATATATTGCCTATGTCATAAATTATAGCTGCTTCAAAAGGACCAAGTGGGGTTGTTATCCCTGAAGATGCTTGTTACGAAACCTTTATTAAGTTTCTTTTTTTTACTTATTGCTAGTTCTATTTCACAGCTTCATACTAGCCAACAATAATACTCTTTCTGATGGCAAAGGTCTGTAAATTACCCATGCAATCACTAACACCATTTCACAGGCCTGTTCTACTTCTACTGGTCTGCTAACAAGGCGATTACACACAAATTACTGAATGCCTATGAAATATTTAAATGCATTCTACTCTACTATGCATTAATAAGAGCAAAGCAAGCCCTGGAATTCTGGTTAGCTCCGGTCCCTAATGTCCCCTAATGAGCCTCTTACTGAGACTGCAGTTCAAACAGAGAGGTGAAGAAAAAATGCAAAGGGTGCCTTCACAAAGGCAGCACTGAACAAACATTGTGTGAGCCAGTTCTAATTTATGGGTCACTTTCTAGGTATATTGATTTTTGTTTTCAAAATGGAATAAATGATGTGGTCGACTGACGTTCTTTCAAAACTGCATTGAATCTGTGTGCTAGGTAGGTAGCGGGAACTAGAAACAAAAACATAAATAGACAGTCGCATTCTTTCTCAAAACAATTAAGCAAGCGTTTTAGGAAGACAAAAAGTAAGGAAGGATCCTTCCAATTTATTTGGGGCATAATTCTCTGTAACAAAGCTTTTAAGGTTGTGAATGCATGTGGTAACTTCAATTATATATGCCCCAGATTAGCAATTCAATTTTAACCTCTGGATTTTTCAAATTCATTTAAAGTTACAGCATTTTATAAGCTGAAAAGGGATCGGATTTAAACCCAAGTATGTCAGAGACTGTTTTAACAAAATGTTTCACTTGCATATCACTGGTGTTTGATTTATTTTGCATCAAGCTTTTTATGTTTAAACACTGACAGGAGTTTAAATACAAAATGTTAGCTGTCACTATTCATTTAGCTGATTATGTGAGATGCCTTAGTTTTGAGAGATGGGGGCACTGTCACCAAAAGAAACAACATTCTGACAAGTTCAAAGAATGCCTTCTTGAGGTCATAATTTTGTAGCCATGCTGCCTAGTCAAAGACAAAGAATAGACAATACGCACTAAGTAAGAGCATAATTTTTAGAGTAGTCAGCTCCACTACAAAAAAAAGACAACAAATTTCCATTAAATAAACTATTCTGTATCCAATACCTTTTCTAGGGCTCTATATACAGTGCCAAACTTAAAAAAAAATCTAGTTTTTGTAATAAACCTAATACACTTATCTTCATCAACTACCGACTCCTGAATAGATTGATATTCTTGTGGACACTACTCATTCTGCCTCTCTTCACAGAGAATATTTCCATCTCTGAATCTCAGATCATGTTTTATTTGCTGGCACCTGTGTACGCAGACTCAAGAACCCTAGTCTGCTAACTGGAAAGCTATATGGTAAACCCTTTGGTTTAAACTCTAAAAGTCGATCCATCTATATTCAAGCTGACTCAGGTCCAATGGAATGATAATTAATTTTGCAGACAAACTACGCTAAAGTTTTGTCAGATGTTATTACACTTTGACATTTATAAGACAGTAATGAAGAAGTAAGTAGAATAAAATGCTTTTAGTGATCTAGTGAGATCCTCAATTAGTGGTCAGAAAGATGGTTAGCTTCTGTCAACACCTACTGTACAATAAAACTCAGAAATTTTCCTAATCACCTTTTTAGCCTGGGCTTTCTTCTTCTTTTTTTTTTAGTTTTCTTGCCTTTATCTTTGCTGCTACGAATAACAGTTTCAAACCGGTCTTAATTCAACAGAAAAAAAAATATTCATTGAATATTAAAGAATACACATAGACTGACAATATATATATGTACATAAGCAACTGTCCTCTACTGTCTTTCTATTTGGTGCTGGGGAAAAGTAGAGGGATTCTACTAGTTTGTCTGGGATATAATGTGAGAAAGGGAATTTGGGACTCTTAGTGTATTTTCTACTATCCTTTGTTATTCAACATATGTAGGCTAAATAGTAATAACAAATTTCCTTTTATTTCAAACCAGTGGCTAAGTTGTCTGATGACAAAGTAAAGCTCAAGTTATACATTTATTTTTCATGCATTTCAGAAATAAAAATGCCACAACAATATTTTCTCCAAAAACTTTTATAATAAACACTGGATATAAAATTTCTGGAGAGTAGTAAACACAAAAACTGAGAGCTGAAAACGTTTCCCAGTTTTTTGACTTGTCTGACCTTCATTTTCCCTAAGTCTCAACTCTCCCCCATAATTACAAAAGAAAAGCAGAATCTTCCTTCCAAGAAAATTTGTATTAGTGGTGACGTCTTCTTCATTTCACTTTCCACACAGGCACTACACTGTTTTCTGAATTACTGAACTTAATTAATTTCATAAAATATATTATTTCTTTTTAGATTTCCCACACACTTTAAGAAAAAGACAATACCAGTATGGAAGTGTATCTAAGAAATATTTTTTTCAGTATAGTATACTGGTATTACATCTATTGACAGAATTTGTCTTGGAGTAAGAGAAGCTAAAGCAAATCATAACAAAAATGGACTAAAAGGAAGACCTTACAATCTACTGTCATTTGTTCTGTCATCTCTATAAAGTTAATGGGTTGGAAAAATGGTCAGCCTTTGGAACCAAAGTTGATATTTAATTGAAAGGAAATGCTTTTTTAATTGTAATTTCTCCCCCCCACCCCGGACCCCTGTAATTTCTTTAGTTTTTAAAAAATACTAGCATGAATGTAAAAAAGAACCATGGAGGGTAAAATGAGGGGTCATATTCACAGTGCTCGTTAGTAATAAAAATAGAAATATTTGAGATGAATAAAAATGCTCCTTCCCACGTTCTAGGAAGGAAATCACACTGAGGGGAAGATATGTATATTTTCTTAAAAATTTATTTTTAATTTTGTCAGAAAGAACAACTTGGAGGAGTGAAATGGTGGCCGGACGAGTTCTATGGCCTAAATGACCATATTTACGAAATAGTAGCAATAGTCCTCTAAACAATCTTCATGATAAGGAGCAACATGACATATTGATAAGGATGAATGTACCCAAATGAGAAATATGAAATTAGCTGGATCAGTTTCACATCCAACAAAATGGCAGCTCACTACTGTTTTGCGATAACAGCCAGGGAAATTTTTACTTAAGGCCTTTTACAAAACCCATAGTAATACGGGAAGCAAATTTTCTTTTAATTGGTCAGAAATGAGAAAAAGTTTAAAAGAAAATCCTTGTGGAAGTCTTACTGTAATTCCGTTATGAAGTTATTACGATGCCAAGCACTTGTGCCTTGTTGTTAAGGTGCTTTTACTCTATACCCTGTAGTCTACCATTTGTAAACACATCTTTTTGATGTTTCTGCCAACATCCTGGCAACAAAGCAGTGCAATTTCAAATGAGCTAATTAACTTAATTGTTGATGAAGCATGAAACAGTTCATTCACCCTGTTAGCTGCTCCATGACAACATAAGAGTCTGAGCCTGTGAAGTCACTCATCTCCATAAACCTATCTGTAGCTCTCTGTCTAGATCTCTTGTGTGGCAGAATTGTGCATGGAAAATCTTTCATAAAAGATGGATATTCTTATTTGAAAAGGAACCTCTTAAAATTAAATTATCACCGTATGAAGAAATTAAGGATATACAAAGTTTTGATTTTAAGCTAGAGAAGCCAGAGAATTTACGGTACAACTATACAGCTGTGTGTGTTTCGCTGTGATCCTGAGGGCAACAAGTAACAAAGGTAGATGAAATACAATTATTTCTTAAAAATTTGGCTCCTGTTAACCATCGTCTTTTCATTCTCATTAAATAAATAGGTTAAATATTATTATTTAAAGGAAGCAATATCAAGTTTGTGATTAAAAAAAAACCCTGTAAAAATATGTCTGTTAAATTGGATAAATTACATGATGCCTCGTGTAATTTTACTTAAAAATTTTATTAAAAACTTGAAATTTAAGTGAATCCTGCACATGTCTCCCAATTATTAATGGCACTATTACAGTAGGCTAGTATTTTTCATTTTTTCAAAAACCCCTATTGGATGACTTGTGAAATATTTTGATGAAAAGGTAAAGATGGACAGTCGCCTTCTTAGCCTGACTTCGGTCCTCTACTTGTCGGAACACACGGAAAACTCAGAGGGTGCTTATGATGGACCTCTATTTCCCCCTTTCAGCTTTCTCTTGTTTATTTACAACAATGCGCTTAAAACTCCCCCCGAACCCACCCCCTACCCCCAAAAAGGTACGGAACCTACTTTAAAAACTGTCCAAAATCTTCACAAATGCTTTCACAGCCTGGCCATTTGCAAACTCCATGGCCGTACAGAGTGTGAGAAGCCCCAGTCTCCTCGTGTGACGAGCTGTAGCAAAAGAACACGGCGTCAGAGTCATCTCAAAAAGCCATAATCGTTGCAGGCTGCTAGCGCCTGTCAGGTTACGATCAGTGACAAACAGGTCAAAACAGGTCAATTCAGCTCAGAGCAGTCAGAAAAATTTAATCGTTCTATTGAATAGTTCAACTGCCAAGGCTAGATGATGTTCCAATTAGAGGAGAAATAGAGCCAAAGATGACTGTTAATAAAGGAGGAAAAACTAAGAGGACGGAATAATATCATATGCTAATCTTGGCATATGACCTTAATGTAACATTTACTTCTAAATAAAACATATATATTCATATGTGGTCAAGTGAAATAAACCTGTGTTTTTAAGAAGGTAATAGGACATCAACCATAAGATTTCTGAAATGCTCTTTATAAAGAAGATATGGACCTTTAGGATCATTTAAATTGTTTAATGTTTATGTTTGAGCTATATATACTTCTACTAGTTACCGCTGCTTAAAAACAATTCTACTTTGGAACAGTATTCATTGGCTGTATCCTTCTACAATTATCAAGGACTATTGATAAGTGAGTATTATGTCAGATGGAGAGATCCTAGAAAATTCAACCAACTTCTGCAATGTATAATCATCAAATTGTCTCAATTAAAACAACAGCATGAAAGCATTCAGAAGCATACCATTTTTTAACGATGAAAACTAACAAGAAACATTTTTCATGATACTCAAATGAAGACCAGAAACACCACCAAATTACAGCATTCTATTTTAAAATGTGCAGTAATTAAATATAGGTTTCTTTAAAAAAATTCCTTGTGAGAAAGGATAGGAGACAGCTAGGCAGACACTCATATTACGTAACAGAACACGATCCGTCCACTCGCTACACTCAAATGTGAAGTTTAGAGCAAAATACCATAGGAGGCTAAGTCACTCTGTTAAGAAATCCTACATTTATGTTTCATCCTTAAAAAATACAGTTTTTATGTTAAGCAATATTTTAGCTTATATATTTTATGTAAGTTACTTTAAAGGACTTGATTAGATATGGCCACACGCTTGAAGAAGAGGAAGTAAATGGACAAAAGTGCATGGGTGCTCCTTTTATAAACACGGTTTTACACAACTGAAATACAACAAGAGGTTGAAAATTATCTAACATAATGTACTCAATATTGGTAACTGAAATTAAGTAATTTTCCCTATGATTTTGAGTCAAATTTATTCAGAGTTACCATCATAACTTTATTTTTTATAGAACTATAAATTCCCTTATGCTCCAATAAGAAAAGGTAAATCAGATATTCTATCTTCTGATTTATTAATGCCTGTGTCTTTACCCTTATATATACTGATTCTCTGATACCTATGGACATATTCTTAAACATATACTAAGTACATGTTTTTAAACATATACTAAAGGTGATATGTATGCATCTATAGTTATTCGAAAGGGGTTCTTAAGTTTAAAAGTGGTAAAATGTTCTCATTTAAGCAATCCGGCTCATCACAACATATTAGCCATAAAAATGTGTCGACACACTAATTCCACATGCACTTATTAAAAAATAACTTTCTTCAGGCCAATCCTCCATCAAATCCATCAAATTCCTGCTTATTTGAGCTACTTTCTGTAATGAAATAATATATAAGGTTAATAATCTAAAGGTTTTTATTTAATTTGTTCCACACATTTTGCTCCTGTTAAATACAGGTCATAGTCCTCAGTTTTATGAATGGTGGAAGTAAAAGTTGGTGACAGATAAATATAGAATAAATCTCATGAGATTTACCTGTCCCGCCTTGCACTTAGAACTGAAGACTGTCCATTCACTATGGAATGATGGGTTATTGGTGGTGATGCTTTGGAAGTGGTGGAGGAGGTAGTCGAGGAGGAATTGTTAGTAGTGAGGTCTAGCCCTCCATGTTTAATGCCATTGTCTTCCATACTGTGAACTCCAGTCACTTCTTTCCACAACTGCTGAATCTCAGCAGGACTTAAGCCAGCTATAAAATGAAAGAAAACCCCACTAATATAACAAGGTAAAGTTCATATAATAAGCTTAGTGTTATTATTGGATTAATGCCAACAATAAAAGTGATATTACCAGCATAATTAATATACAATAATAAATCACTTTACATCATCAGCACCATAGCGTTTCTCATGAATAATCAGTTATCTACTAAAGACTACCAATTTGGGAATAGTACTGGGAATAATAGTATTGGAACTAATATCAAGGATTAATGGAATAACTCAGCAAGTTCTATTTGAAAGTTAAGCTATTTAACTTTTAACAGCAGCTTTTACTTATTGCTAGTACCAAGTTTTAATCAGTGAGGAACTGAAAAAGAAAGAGATTTTTAAATGAGATAGGTCAAAAGAAATGAAAAGAAAAACAGAAGTAAGGAGGGTAAACAAAAATGTCAGGGAAAAAAAGTCAGGGAAAAACAGTAAACATTCAACTCGGAAAAAAAAAATACATTTGACCATTAACTTTGACAAAGTTACTTTACTTTTTCTCAGACTGACAAAATAATTTAGTTCCATTTGGAGGTCCTAAATAAGCCAATATAATTGGATCAATTAAGCAGATATTATGAAAACTTCATCTTTTGGCCAATAGAATAAATGGAACTCCTCATTTTAAACAATGCCCTGTTTCAGATCATGGAAATTTACCAGATATATGAAAGATGAAAACAGCAAATCAAGGCACAATCTTTTAGCTTTTAACTATAATTCTGAAATAAGGAATTGAGAGATTACTGTTTATAGTATTTGACTTATATAATAGTACTTATATGTGCCAAGTACTATGCCTTCCTGTATTCTCTCTGTACCTTATGCTCCTTAATCCTCACTAAATCCAGTGGAGTTGATAACTGTATTTTAATCAGTTCATGGATAAGAAAGCAAAGTGAGAGACAGGTTCAAAAATGTATCCAAGGTCACAAAGCTTCTATGTGGTAAAGCTTTGATTTAAATCCAGGCAGTGTGATTTGAATGCCTTTTCTCCTAAAATATTACATTAAAAATATAAAAGCTGAATAAAGACATACAAGGGGGAAATGCAGTTGTAATTATTATTGCTATCTATCGCTTATTGACCACCTGGTGTAGTCTGATGCTTTACATTCATAATCTCAATTAACTTCACTTGAAGTTAGGGGTTATTCCACCTTACAGATGAGGGCATGGCATGGAGGTTTAGATATGTTACCAAATCACTATGCTCACAACTAGTGGATGGGATTCAATCTTAAGGCACTGTTGCTCCAAAATCTAGGTTCTTTATTACTGTGTGCATCTACAACATCTAATACAAGGACGGAAGTACTAATCCAATGCCCCACCCCCACAACCCAACGCACGTCTCCATCAGATGCTACAGTGCTACCGATCGATCAAGAGGTGTGTGAGAGTGGAGCAGGATCGAACGGGCAGGGGAGGCAGAACACGATGTCGAGGAGAGGGAGCCCTCTCACCCCTACCCCTGCAACTAGAAAATCCATCAATTTAGACACAGTAGTAAGTAGCCCCAAAGTGACAGAAGAATTCTCACTGCTCCAAACATAACTTCTGGTCAAATTATTCATCACAGTGGTAACCTTGAATTGCTATGCCTATCACAATTTCTTACAGATAGTTTTACTGAAAACTATCATTTTGGTGATTCTGGCTCCTGAACATTTTTAAACAGCCTAAGACTGAAGAAAAGACTGGATAACTCAGGTTTCCAGTTATTTAAAACGATTTTTTTTTTCTACATAAAAGAGGATGGCTTAATAAACTAAGGTATCCCTCTGTTACACAGGAAATAATTTCTATATAAGCATCATTAATTATTGCTTTAACCCAGGATTCTGAAACTTATCTGATTGAACTCCATCAGCAAATCCTTTTATGTAACAGCTTCTACACGTCTTCTGCAAGGGAGCCCTCACCACCTCATTCTGCCTCTCTCTCCCACCGTCCACTCTTGCCTGGACCATGGCTATCCCTTCCTGTCTTCCTGCTTCCCCCTTGCCTTGCTGTAATTTACTTCTTGTCATATATCAGCCACAATTTCTCTCTTTATGTGTAAATTAGGGAATGACATTTTCCAGACGAAGCCTCCGATGGCTTTCCAGAACACTTAGAAAAAAACACAAGAAAAGAAAGGGAACACATGACACCAAAAAACCCTACTATGGCCTGTGGGGTGCTGGGATTTATTACCTGGGTCTTGCCTGCCTCTCTGACCTCATCTATTGCACTCTCTCTCTCTTTTACTCTGTTATGCTTTCCTCTGCATCTTAAAGGCATCAGATATTTGCTTCCTTTCCAGCTTTTGCTCTGGCTGTTCACACAGCATTGGCGATTTGGGTTGCAGATCTTCCCATGACTCCCTCACTTCCTTCACTCAGATGATTCAAGGGTCACCTCCTCTGAGAGGTCTTTGACCGCACTCTCAACTACTGCTTCTCCCCACCTTGCCTTCTAACATTCTCTATCGCCTCATTCTGCTTTATTTTTCTTAAGAGCGTTTATCAGTCTTTGAACCTATATTATTTATTCGTTTTACTTGTTATCATCAGTCTCCCTCTACTACAATTTAAACTTAAAATGGTAAGAGTAGGGACTTCTTATTTTACTCATCTATCTCCAGGGCTTATGCCAGAGCCTGGTACGTGGTCAATAAAAAGTAGTTTTTATTTATTTAATTGATTATAACAGATTCATGGAGTTCTCGAAGGCATTTTGGTTTTCACAGGGAAGTTTTGTGGCTCTTGTAGGGCTTACTCTTTATGAGTACTGCTATCCTGTAAGGCCAATGTCTAAAGGATTATAAGCAAGTTGATCCTAAAGACTGAGTGGCTAATAAAATTTTATATCTTGGCTAAAGACTCTTAGATGTTTTTAGAGACTATATCAGTTAGAGATGTTATTAATAATTTAGTTTTTGAATTTTATTAATAATTTAGTTAGCCTAAGTATCCACTTACCTTTTAAAAGCAGACTTCTATTATACTATTCATTTGTATGGAAAATTAGTGGTATCAGCATGATATCACAATGATATGGCAACAAATACTAAGCACATAGATATTTGATGAATAAATAACCTGCTCACTATCCAAATAATGATTCTTAATTAAGCGAGGAAGGAAATGGTTTTTAAATATTACAGATAAGGGGCAGAGAACAGATGATGTCAAAAAGAGACTTCTGTTAGTAGAAGTGGTTCCCGAAGTGGCTGCATATTAGACTCACTTGGGGACATTTAAAAAATTCCAATGCCGACCACAGCCCAAGCCAATTAAGTCACAATTTCTGGAGGCAGGACACAGGTATAAGTCTGTTTCTGAAGCTCCACAGATGATTTCAACGTGTAAACCATTTGGAGGAAAATTTTTAAAAGCAAATTATCACATTGCTCATGAAACAATGTTTTCACATCTATAATCTACTTAGCTCTTTTCCATGGATATAAACTATGAATATGGAACAACCAGCCAATCAGTTTTGTACAATTTTGAAAGTTTCATGATTTTTAAAGTTTTGAGGTTTGCGAAAAATAACTTATTTTCGGGCAGTAATGTAACATGTTCAGTACTTCCTAAACTGTGTTCTACGGGACAGTAGTCTGCTAAACACTCCTAATCTGAGGGAACGAAGAGGTCTGTGGTTTCTATCTTGGAGACTCACGATTAATGTTAACACGCATATCAGTTCAGCCATGTCTAGGAACAAAAAAACCCCCTCGAGTCTCTTCTTTAACTCAGTGTTTTACAAACCCAGTTGAGGATAAGAACAAAAACAGCAACAAACTCTTTTAACAATTGCATTAATTTGTTTCAGTTTTAAATAATGGGTGTGGGCTTAGGATTCACCAGGTGCTCTCCAGCCCCTCCCATGAACTGCAGGCTGCCTGTTTATAAACTTAACAGACTTTTCCCAAAAATTTGCTAAGTTCAAAACCAAGCTTCTATATATGCAGCCCCTCGGAATCCAACTCACTGCTCCAGTAGGTTCCTTCGTCTCTGTTTTGCTAGAAACTTACATGGTACTTCTGATACACCAGTCACTTTTCTCCAAGCTTCAATGCTAATCTAATAGCCTGAGCTACTGTTATTCTCATTTTAGAGATGAGGACACTGAGGAACAGAAAAGTGAGTAACTAGCCCTAGAGCCGATGGGTGGCACAGCCCCTCTCATTTGTAGGTCATTGCTCACATAACCCTTTTGCAGGACTCCTTCCCTGGCCGCCATGTCTGCCATGTCTAGTTCAACCCCTACCATTTCCAAGGTTTCTGTCTTTTTTCCTACACTGACTTTATTTTTTTCCCATAGCACTAACCACTATACATTTTACTTAATGTGAAATCTAAGTTTTGTGATAGTAGGGATTTCTGCCTGTCCTCTTGACTGCTTTGTCCCCAGCGCCTAGAGGAGTGCCTACAGTGCGTGAAAGCTCAGTGTGTATTACTTAAGAGTTGCTCGATGATCAGAACTGCAGGAGTGCATAATCTGGGAATCAGTGGACTAGGCCGTCATAGAATAGCAGTCAACTTAAAATCCTAAGTAAAGACTATTCAGTTTCCTTAGTAACTTATTTCAAGGATACATACATAATAATACTAGTGCCAGAAAGTTGTATGATAATACAACTCTAGGAACAAAAAAACCGCCTCGAATTTTAAAATTCCATGACCACAAGAAATCAAGAAATGATGATGGATGACAGCTTTAGGATGATGACTTGGACTTGCCCTCATTCACTGCCGGTACCACAAATCAGCATACAAAGGTTTGTTTTTCTAGGAGTTGAATGAATAAAAGGATGAATTCCTAATCAAACTGCATGTAATACCACAGGTAAAGCAATTAACCAATAATTCCTTAATCCTGGATTCAGAGTTTGTGGAGTATCTAGTGGGTGACAAGTGCTGTGCTAAGAATTAATTAAAATTTGATAACTCATATCTAGATGATACATTCTTGGAGCACACAAGGTTTAAAAATTCCAATATTTTACTTATTGGTAAACATTACATTAGCAGCTTTTTCACACAAAAATAAAAGATTCTTTCAATGTCTTTTCATTTTCTATGTCTAGTTGTTAATTTTTAATATTAAATAAATAATTTTATACATTATGATATAAAGTAAGTCTACTGTGATTTTTTTAAATTAACTTATCTTATTTAATAGCACTCCACTTATTTTCTAGAGTTACTCATGATTAAAAGTAATAAAAGCAAATTTTGTAGAAATATTTATATCATCCACATATTTTATTGAACGAATTTGATATTTAATAATTTGAATTATTGAACCATTATCATGTAGTAGTCCATCTTAATTTTCATTAATTTTCATCTCAAATTTTACATGAAAAAAAAACTAGTACATGCACATGGCCCAAAAGTCATAGAGGAGTTTATACATCGTAAAATTGAATTTCCCAAACCAGACCTGACATCACGGTTCCTAGTTCTCTCCACAGGCAACCATCATTCTGATTTCTGGGCTATCCTTCAGAGACTTGTGTTCATTTATAATTTGCCAGACCTAACATATTATTGATTTATATTTGACCGGGGGCCTATTTTTAACCTGTAGGTATACTGCCCATCCTTAAAATGTATGTTTAATGAGAGGGGTACTGAATACATATTTTGCCCAAAAGCTGAATTACAAGGAGCAAAATAGCTATTTGGCTAAAATCGAGACCAAAGGCAAACATCTCTACTAAAGAAGGAACTTCTGGACACTAGAAGGACACTTCTGGACACATATATGTATGTGTGTGTGTGTGTGTGTGTGTGTGTGTGTAAAATAGTATGTGTGTATATAAATATATTTCATTATAGTGAAATAGTGAAATCATAGTAAATATCCTACTATGATTTCACTATTAAAATTTTTATAGGCGGCATTTTTTAAGTTTGTAATTTTATTTTACAAAACAGTAATTTCTGTTTTTCTCATCATGGAACTTTAATGGGTCAAAGTTGACATTCTGCTTTTGAGTCTTCCATCAAGGTATAAAGAACTGACAAAAGAACTTTAAAAATACTTCTGGCCTAAATGGAAATATATTGATTTTAATGTATGCATGCTGGTACACGAAACAATTCTGTGACAATTAGAATTAAATTATATTAATTTAATATCCATCTTTCTATCTTACTTATATTTCCTCAAAAACTAACTCAACACGCTTAATATTTCCCTATGTATTTAACTTTTCACGAGTTACTTTTTATACATAAAATTAATAGCATTCACGGTTAACTTCTAAAAGTTTTATTCCTGCATTAATAAATCCAAACTTCATCTAAACATCTAAACTTCAGCTTATGAATGGAGCTTTAGCATGTAAAATCCCAAAGGAGAGTTTCTCTCCAAATTATAAACTGAAGACTGACTGGTATTTACAAGGAAATACTAAGATGGTAAATATAATTCTGCACACATGCATTGTCCGTATTGCTGGTGCCGCTACCCTGACTCGACACAGAGGTGATCTATGCAAGCACATGACTGCAGGTTAGGCAAAAAATCAAGATGACAGAACCGATGCTGAAGTATGCATCTGGCTATTTATTTGTTTATTTATTTTAGAGAGAATGTGAGAAGAGGAGAGGATGTGAGAGAAAGAGAGAGAGAGAGAGAGAGGGAGAGAATCTTAAGCAGGCTCCATGTTGAGTATGAAGCCCAACACAGGGCTCGATCCCATACCCTGGGATCATGACCTGAGCCAAAAATGAAGAGTAGGATGCTCAATCAACAGAGCCACCTGTACGTCCTGGCATTTGACTATTTAGATTTCCATAATAAGAGAATAAGTCAAAGCCAAATACCTGATTTTGACTGAATACTCGTCCTAAAGACAACCTTCAGCACATTCCTAACTCAGTAAAGGACATTACTATACTTTACTTAGAAAGATTTCACTTTATTTATCATTCAACAGTTCTCTCACTCCAAACTCATCTAGTTCTAGAAGGTGTTAGTTCAAAATAGTACTGGCTAGATATTCTAGCATTCTCTGTTTGGTCTTGCAGATTGGTAACAAAAGTGTTACATTTTAAATAGCTTTTTTAAATTCGAAAACATGTAGAACGTTGGAATGAAGTAAAGTTTCTGCCGCATATATTTTAGCAAAAACATATCAAAGTTCCAAGTGCGTGCACAATAATTTCCTGTTTTCTAACCTGGAGACAATGATACCGGGTCATGAAAATGTGTCACTAAATAATTACTAGCTGGCATACAAACTGTGCTATCTATGGAGTAAATAGCTTCATAATCAGTATTTTATTTGATACTGATTTACAAATCCACCCTTTTTTATTGACTTCTGTGTACCTACAGTCACTCTATACATGCTTTTATTTATTTATTTTTAAATGGTTATTTATTTGGTTTTGAGAGAGAGAACAGGGAGAGAGAGGGAGACACAGAATCTGAAGCAGGCTCCAGGCTCCGAGCTGTCAGCACAGAGCCCGACGCAGGGCTCGAACCCATGAACTGTGAGATCTGATCTCAGCTGAAGTCGGAGGCTTAACCTACTGAGCTACCCAGGCATCCCTATACATGTTTTTAGAGATGATAATTTAATTGACTAATTTACATCAAAATCCAACATTATGGTAATATTCTTGATGACTTTAAATACATAATATTTAAAATAATTTAAAGTGATACAACATATTATGTCCTTTCACATTATAGAGAAAAATGCCTATACATCTCCCACTCTTATCAAAATTATTATAATTTTGTTACCTCACTCTCGTTCTCATACGCTTATTTTATATGTGGTTGAAAGAAGCTGGAACTTTAAAAAGTAGCCTGAGGAAGTTGTGTTAAATCACAGGGACAAATACTTCAAATAGGGCATATTGTGAAAGATTATCCTTGTGTATAAATCCTACTTGGTGTCCCTGTGGTTATCACTCATGGCTGCTCCACCAGCCACCCAGAAATGTGGTGGAAAGCAAACTGGGAAACTGACAATAAAAATATTTAAAATATTTTTATCTGAAGTAACCAGTGGCTAAGGGAGAAATAATTCAAGACTTCTGTTATCTAACAATTATTATTATTTTTTCTTTACTTTCTCCCATTTGATTTTGGGACTCCAGCACCACCCCGTGAAGTTCTGCTCCTCTGTTGTGGCTGGTTTATGTGACACATCCTGCCTGTGCTTGGCTGACGGGTCTCCAGCGGCACTTCTCACACTTCTTCATCCAAGTGGTGAAAAACACAATGATGACTTGCATGTATTTTGTTTAAAATATAAATATTCTGCTCACACCCAGATGTGCTTTCAGATTTATTTCATTTTCCTCAATGTTCTCTATCTTGTGTGTTTAACCTCTCATACATTTAATGGAGAGTACAAATAGAAGAAAAGGAAAAAAGTGGTAATACTAAAAAAGAGCTCAGAAATTAGAGTAAATTTTCATTTGAAAAATCATTAAAACGGTTATATCATAAAAAAAATTTCCTTTTTCATCAAGATATGTGTATGTTTGTTTTGAAGTTTAACAAACATATTGCACATAAATTAGAGTTTAACAAATGTATTGCACATAAATTATATTTTACTTCCGTGAACTTCTGAGATAGAGTGCAAGTGGGGGAGGGGCAGAGAGAGAGGGAGACACAGAATCTGAAGCAGCTCCAGGCTCTGAGCTGTCAGCACAGAGCCCGATTCAGGGAGGTCATGACCTGGGCTGAAGTTCGACGCTTAACTGACTGAGTCACCACGTGCCCCTTTGTGAACATCTATTT
This sequence comes from Paguma larvata, assembly GCA_030068075.1. Taxonomy (NCBI): domain Eukaryota; kingdom Metazoa; phylum Chordata; class Mammalia; order Carnivora; family Viverridae; genus Paguma; species Paguma larvata. The sequence goes on along the minus strand of CM057834.1, from coordinate 68,590,435 downwards.
TAAACTTTCTTGAAATGTTTGTTTCAGCGGTTTTACTAAAAATCATGATAGATCTTGCATCTCTCTATTGAGGAGAATCTTAAATGATTAGATCCTAAACATAGATCTTATGTAAATTTTCCTGAAAAAAATCAGTATTGCTTTGGTTTTAGTATAGTTTCTACCAAAGAAATCCATGTTTATGTTGAATTAATTTATATACACTTTCTTTTTTTAAAAACTTATTTCTTTATTTGTCCTCGAATCATATTTATTTCTTCAAAGAACAATAGTTTGTGAATAGAACATTCATTGGTATGGTGACACCGTGGTTTATTTCAATTCTCTTTGGAATGGTCTAGAAAAGTGGGTTTATTGCCTTGTTTGTCTTCCACTATTTAACCTTTATCTTTCTTGATGTCCTAGGAGTGATTCAATCAGATAAATCAGAAGATCTGAAATCAAGGGAAAGAGGGAATTCTGGGACAAACATGCCAAAGTGACAGTAATTTGATGAAAAAAGGGAAAAACATTTACTGCAATATTTTATTTATTGTATTTTATTTTTAAATATTATTTACTTTGAGAGAGAGAGAGAGAAAGCGACAGAGAGAATGAGAGTGGGGGAAGGGAATAGAGAGGGTGGGAGAGACAGTCCCAGGTAGGCTCCAGTGCAGAGCCTGATGCAGGACTCGAATTCATGAACTGTAATCATGACCTGAGCCAAAATCAAAGAGTCAGACGTTCAACACGCTGAGTCACCCACGTGCCCCTACAATATTTGAAATTTCATGTGCCAGAAACAAGATTATGTGCATTTTATAGACTATCTTTTACTTACCCAATTTTTTTTTGTTTAATTGTTCTTGATATTATTCAGAATATCCTACTGAGTCAGCAAGATGAACGTAAAATACTACAATGTGAGCCCCTTTGTAACAAATATAATTAGTCCATTTGGATTAAAGTTTGTTCTGACAAAATCCAAATGCAAATTAGAATATGCTTTTATGAAGTTTAATGATATACAACTTTTGCCTATACCAAGAATTTTAGCACACAAGAGGTCGGTTTGTTTACTATCACTTTTTAAACTAAGAATGCTTTCCATTTCCCAAAAGTTGAGTCAAATGACTAATATATACAATTGTATGATTTATAGTGTTGTATTATATGGGACTATATTATTGCATTACCAAAGTACATCCAAAGTTTTCTTATCAGAAAAATAAGGGGTGCCTGGGTGGCTTAGTTGGTTGAGCATCCAACTTTGCCTCAGGTCATGATCTCGCATTTGTAGGTTTGAGCCCTATGTCACGCTCTGTGCTGACAGCTTGGACCCTAGAGCCTGCTTCAGGTTCTGTGTCTCCCTCTCTCTCTGCCCTTCTCCTGGTCATGCTCTGTCTCTCTCTGTCTCTCAGAAAAATAAAAAATAAAAAAAATAAATAAATAAAAATAATAAATAAAATAAAATAAAAAAGGAAGAAAAAAGAATAATACAATTGACAGCTTTTTGAAGCTTTAATTTACAATATATGCACAGGCAATATTATTTCAGAGAAAATAAGATCAATATGGTCCCATGACATGGATGGAATTCTACGAAGCATAGCCTAGAATGGAATATGCTCTGTAGACATACATAAAGACTCTTTTTTATATGTAAGAGTTTCAGCATAAAGATTAGGAAGTTTTAGGAACTTCTATCTTTTTTTTAAATTTATTTTTATTTTAGAGAGAGTACACAAGGAGAGAAAGGAAGAGAGGGAAAGGAAGAGAGAATCCCAAGCAGGCTCCACGCTCAGCATGTAGCCCAACACAGGGCCTGATCGCACAACCCTGGGATCATGACCTGAGCTGATACCAAGCCTTCAACCCACTGAGCCACCCAGGCAACCCCCACCCCCCTTTTTTTAAGTCAGTTCTTCACCCAAACTCCTATCAGCTCACCTTTGTTAAATGGAATGTCCTTAGCCTTCCCACTAATCTAATTCTCTGCAGGTCTTCAGTGTACATTCAATAGTGCTTAAATTGTGTTGCCCTTATAAATTATTTTCTGCCATAAGACTAACAAATACGCATTTCATATCTAACAAAACACTTGAAAGCCGTTTTACGACACACCTGGACTCAGCGTGTAGTAAAATCTCGGAGTCTCAAGAAAAATAGGCCGTGCAGCCATGTTAACGATCGTGTTTTAATAATAAACCTGAAGATCATAAAACGAAATTTCTCAAGGCGTAAGGCAGGCAGGGCATGAAATGGTAGAAAGTGCCACGCGAGGAATGAAGCGTGCACGTTCCGTGTGTACCTTGAGGCAGCGACTGGACAGGAAGCGCCGCCTGGCCAGGTGGGATGGAGATGAGTCCCTGACGCTGAAGGCTGAGCAGATGCTGCTGCTGCTGGAGTTGTTGCATCTGGAGAAGCTGCTGCTGGAAGACAAGCTGCTGGGCGGCCAACTGCTGCTGCTGCTGCTGCTGGTGCAGAAAACCCGGCCCCGTCAACGGCGCGGAGCCCCGGTGCGCACCACAGCGCTCCCACCGAGAAATGCGCGCGCCTCTCACTGCCCTGGCGAGTTTCCGAATGGGCATCCCACGGCCAACGTTCGAAAGCGGAAAATGTGAGCAAGTTCTAGATTTTCAGTTGCCTGTCTTTCAAATATTACACGGCAGCAGAAACCAAGGAACTTGCATGAAGGAGTATGGAACGAGCTTTAGAAAGAGTATGTTACATGAAGTTTCAGGCTTTTTAAAAAAATTGGCTTCTCGTAGATGATGACAATAAGTTTATCTATACTAAAAAAAAAAAAACACTTTATAGCGACAGTCGTTACTTCAACAACCCTCTTCTCTTTTTTTTTCCAATTGAGTAAGTTTGATCTGCAGAGGCCCATGAATATGGTCTCTGGTGATCTATTAGTAAACTGGATGCAGCCTTCATAGGACAGGCCTGTTAGCTCTCTCTCTTCCTCTCCTCTCTTGTTGGAATACATTAAAGGCAGAATTATGTTCAGGGCAAAAAAAAAAAAAAAGTGCCCTTATTATAAGGAAAAGTATAACTTCCAGTTTTGTGAGGCATTACAAGGCAAACCAGAGTTCTCTGGACTCGGGAGGGTATGAGGAGGCAGTCACACTTCACAGACAGACAGGCTGCTGGGGAAGACCTTTCCTTTTTAGTTTGGGGAAAAGAGAAACTTCTGATGCGCTCACTGGAAAACAGACTGCATAATGGAGCAAGTCATGTGGATTGCCCAGAGCCTCCGGAGAAATAAGGGAGCAATTTCTATTCTGTAGTTGATGGCTGTCTGAAATTCTATTCACAAATCCAAACAGAAACAAAGCCTCAGGAGGTCAAAACTGTTTCCTGTACGTTTGCATAATGGGCAGCTTGAAGACAACGGCTCTGATACCTGCTGATCAATTTAACTACTTCAACATGTTTTGTTTGTATTATGTTTATATTTGATGCAGTTTGCTGACAAGTGCAAGCTAGGCCTGAGAAGCCAGCTTGTCAGTTTGATTTATGAGCATATCAAACTGTAACTTTCTACTCGCCACTCCAAACCTACAGTAGCAGTTCATTAATCAGGGGCCCGTGACTTTGAAATCTGTGTTCCACCGGTTTCTCCCCTCGCCCCCCACCCCACCCCCCAAGCATGGGCTACATTTGCATGCATGTTCTCTGAGCTGCACCACTGAGAAAAATAAGGTTCCCTCACCAACTTAGATTCTCGGTGAATACAAGATAATCAGTACTTTGTCCACCACAGAGCTTGCTCTTTGTACACTGTGATTCATTAGTGAACATTAGACGACAGACAGCAGCATTGGATTGTAACTCTCAAGTCCCATGCTACAAGAAAGGAGAGCAGGAGAGTTCTACTGTCACTGTGATTAAGCTGGGTAAAAATGTATCATAATGCATCTCTGACAGGGGAGCCTTGCGCTAGGAAGATCTCGGGCCGCCCTGGCCTTGCGGCACCCCGTCCCCACCTGGCACCGCTGCGCCCCGCCGGTGAGCCCGACAGCAGGTGGCTCCTACCTCTTTCGCCTGCTTGCCAGGATGCGGCGGCGGCGGGGGCTGCTGCTGCTGCTGCTGCTGTTGCTGCTGCTGCTGCTGCTGCTGTTGCTGCTGCTGCTGCTGCTGCTGCTGCTGTTGCTGCTGCTGCAAAAGCTGAAGATGTAACTGCTCTTGCTGTTTCTTGTAAAACTCTTGTAGTTGTTGCTGAATAAACCATTTTGACTTTAATAAATAAAGGCAAAAGTTTCATGTATTATAAATCTCCTAAACTCTTCTAGACTGGCATATGGTAGAGTATCCATTAAGGTTCACCTCCCAAGAACAACAAAAAATACGCAGTGGACACGAGGAGACAAATCCACATACATTTTTTTTTTCCAAGGCAGCTCTGAAAATTTCCAATCCAGAATCCAAAAAAAATCCTAAACAGGAGGGCACGGAAAACCTGTATTCTAATGGGCCAGAACCAAATGAATACCCGAAATGATTACATTGGAAGTCCCAATGGGATATTAAAATAGGTTATATATACTCTACCACTTATAAGAACCAAATACATGGCTACATATAATCAGGATGTTCAATTCTTATCGGGAAAAATTTTTGATCCATCAGATGTACAGAAGAATGTCAGACTTAGAAATAGAAGCAGCTGGCCCGTAGCCATCATCCGTAGAAGACAGCAAAGTGATTACATCGATAAGAATTTAGGTGAAGCACGTTATTTTCTCTACGATAAGTAAGTTTACAACATCAGGTCCACTTTATATACACTCAGGGTTCAATAAGGTTCGTATTAGGAGTGCTAGTCTTCTCACTAAAAATGGTAACTTTCATGGATTAGTGACTTAGTCACCTAACTTTGTTTTTCTAAGTAGATATTCTCTATCCTAAACACCAAGTATATTTTGGGAAGGAAAATGTAGGGTGCTACCTTCCCTATTGCAACCGATTGGCCAGTTTAAATTTCATACTTCCATGAACAAAAAGGAGTGCTGAAGTGTTAACAAGTTTTATAAAAGCAAGAATTATCTAGAAGCCCCTTAACACTTTTGTTGGCAAGTCTACAAATCTAACGTACCTAAGCATATGAATCCGAAACTATTAATTTAGTCCATGTTGAAGCTACGCCTCTCTCTGCTCTTATTGTAGACTTCAATGCATTTAAAAAGACTAAGGGATCTAAATTTTCTGAGGCAGTTCTGCAGTTACAATGCTGCACGTATGTTCTCGCCCGCCGATCAAGCGGAAAGTAAGCGGCGAGCGCCCGCGGCGCTGTCGGCAGGCGTACACGTGGTGCTGGGACACCAAAGCAGGTAAGCCACATTACCTGCTGCAGCATGACCGCCTGCTGCTGCTGGAGAAGGGCTTGGAGCTGCTGGGGAGACAGGACTTGCTGCTGCAGAATCTGCTGCATTTGCTGAGGGGTGATCACCTGGGGAGTCATCATGGCCACCGACACAGGCACCTGGGCAGAGAGAGGAACAGAACGGGTGGTCATAACAAAACGTCTGCTCACCTACTTCACAGCTATAGGTCACCGCTAGTAAATCTTTCAGAAATGATGGTTGGCAATGTTTATACAACATCTGTCATATCACTGAACTCTTTGATTCTACTATTAAAGTACCACAGCGTGGAGACACTGGCCTTCCAGAGGCATCAGACTTCATCAGATGCTGTCTTTACGTTCCATACTTACCTCATATGAACTACGCTAAGATGCTGGAGCTTTGACTAGCATCGTGAAAAAAAAAAATAATTGTCAGGGTTCTCAATACTTCACAATTGATCATCTCGACGATGTCACAGTGCTATCAATGGAAAGCCTTTGGCAATGGTTTAAAGGCATGATTATGATAAACAAGTGAGATTAAACAATTTGAAAAATATGCATATACATAACTGTTATCAAAGCTAGTGAAAAGAATGTATGTAGAATGTACTTATGCATAAAACATAATCGCCATCTTCAAAATTTTATGGATATATGTATATCAAATATATAATAAGTATTAGAAAATACATATAGTAATACATATTAGTTCATGAGTACATGTCTCAACTCATACAGGATGTATATACACATGTGTTTCCAGAAAACAGCTACCTTGACAGGTCCTCTCAAAGAAAGAATCATAAGCCAAGCATTCTGCTCTAAACGTTTTCTTATTTCATGCTAGCAAAACTTATACCAGGAGGTCTGGAAATCTAAAGATTATTCAAAGGTTATTCATTTAACTGAAAAAAAAGTGTTTTTGTCTAAAATTGTCTTTCCTTTTAAGGTTCTGAGAAATACGGAGTCAAAAGGAAAAGCAAATAAGGAGGAAGAGGAAAAAAAAAAAAACAGGAGAAAGGGGAGGCAAGGAAAATACAGAGTGAGGAAGAGCTAGGAAGGAAGTCCTAGTGACAGGATGGCAGGGGAGGTGAGCAGGACAGAAGCTTGTAGGGAGGCCTGTGCTGGATGGTCAGCCCGGCCACAATCGCGGTGTTGGGGGGCATTGCTTGTATTAACCAGCATGGACTCAAACAACTTGTCAACTCCCCCAGTTTGCAACCTTTGAGAAAGCAATCACTTTCTTTCCTAGAAAGAACAATCCATTTTTACTAAAAATAAAAGCACGTATTGACATAAATACTGTTTTAGAACAAATTCATGGGACAACTATATGTCTCTGAAAACAGAAAAAGATTAATAGACGTAGTTCCCTATTTTAATGGTCATTTTAACATAGTTCAAACTTTTCGGGCACTCCATGTTATAAAGAAAGAGGAATTAATAATGAAAGAGAAGTGAGGAGAGAAAAAAATAAAAGAAACCCAGGATGGATAATGTCCCTCTCCAAACACAAACCCTTCACATTTAATACTAAGAAATAACTTTGTCTGGTCTATCCCATGCTGATATCTCAAAACATGGATTGATTAGGTCTGGTTTCATGACAAAAAAGAAGCACATTATCATGGGAAAAAAACTCAGTGATTATCACAAGTATTTCTGGATTCTTCTAGAACATACTGACATAGGTTACTATATTTGCATTTATCATAATAGGAATTCTGAAAATGTGTGCTCTGTAATTAATGGACCCAACAGGTTGCCTAAGTGTTTAGTTGTTTAAAACTCGAGTGGTCAGTTTACTTAATTGTTCCTCAATAAACAAACAGAATGGTTAGATAAGTAGTTTAAAAAAAATCTACCACAAAGATGCCTTTTCTTCCGCCAATTATTTACCTCATACTATCTCTAAATAAAAAGGAATCAAACCAAAATTAAGTGCCAGGGTAAGACAGAAATGTTAAGCTTTAAAAAGACTGCCAATCCAGACGGACAAAAAGACAGACAGATACTACATATATATAGGCAGATACCACATATATGTAGACAGTTATTACGTTATGTAGATGGCCAAATACATACATATAGATATACATGCACATAGATGTATACCTTCTATAAAGTCAATCATGTGATAAAAACTTGTCACACTTCTCTCATCTAGGCCTGTCTCACTTTTTAGCATATGGAGAGCTTTCACTTAATTATCTCTACATCTGGGCCCCTGGGAGGCCAAGTCAGTTGAACATCCTACTCTTGATTTCAGCTCAGGTTGAATCTCATGATTCATGGGAATCGAGCCCCGCATCAGTCTCCACACTGACAGCACAGATACTGCTTGGTATTCTCTCTCTCCCTCTCCCCCCAAATAAATAAACATAAAAAAATAACCTCTATATCTATAAGGAAAAGTGCTTCATGTGTGACGGATAACAAATGCACTTTTTGAGAAAAGTTTTATGGAGGCCTGTCATAATACACTGCAAGTTTACAGTTAGATTTCAGCTTATACAAATTGTAGGACTCTTTAAAACACACACACACACACACACACACACACACACACACACACACACACACATAAACTTTGGGGCACCTGGATAGTTCAGTCGGTTAAGTACCTGACTCTTGGTTTTGGCTCACATCATGATCTCATGGTTTGTGGGTTCGAGTCCCCTTCAGGCTCCGTGCTGACAGTGCAGAGTCTGCTTGGGATTCTCTCTCCCTCTCTCTCTGCCCCTCTCCTGCCCACTCTATCTCTCTCTCTCAAAATAAATAAATAAACATTAAAAATACATAAAAAGTAAAAGAACACGAACTTTATTAAAAGTAAATAAATGTATCATATAATATGTACTGAAAATTATATGATCCTATAGCTTGCTGGAACTGTGACTCATGGTATACAAGCAAATGTAAGCAAGTATTCTACCTTTGCATTTTATTTTATTTTTATTAAATTTTTTTTCAATATTTCTTTATTTTTGAGAGACAAAGACAGAGCATGACAGGGGAGGGGGCAGAGATCGAGGGAGACACAGAATTCGAAGCAGGCTCCAGGCTTTGAGCTGTCACCAACAGCCTGACACAGGGGTCAAATCCATGAACTCTGAGATCATGACCTGAGCCAAAGTCGGGCACTTAACCAACTGATTCACCCAGGCGCCCCCTACCTTTGCAATTAGAGTTCGTTAGCCTTTTACTATGGTTAGGTTATTTTTTTACATTTTTACTTTTTTTTTTTTTTAGAGACTGAGGACTCACCCAGGGTTTGTTTTTACCTGAAGTGGGGCTCGATTTCACCAGATCTGGGACCCGAACTCACAAACTGTGAGATCATGACCTGAGCCGAAATCAGATGCTTAAAGACTGAACCACTCAGGCATATGATTAGTTTTTACTTTTATCTGGTTATAATGAAAAGTTTATAACATAAAACTAACCATCGCATCCTCCTCCTCCTCAAATCGTATGTATCGCACATATATATAATGTGCTACAAACTAAGCAGATTCTATCTTACCTTCCAGAACACTGCCATCTAAAACTGACAATATACAGGCATACAGATAGGTGGAAAGACAAGCAAAACAACACATAACGAATTGAACACTCTAGTTCCATAAATATGTACTTAAAACAGTTTTTCCTACAACAAATGTCAGTTATATGTATTATATGTTACATGTAGACAACTTTACTTGCCTTTTTTAGAAATTAGTAATTTTCAAAATGCAAAACTTCTCCATTTTAAGTAACACATTTCCTTTGCTCCTCCTATATCACTTTTGTTCCAATCTCTTTGCATTTCTTTCCTATTCCGAACTACTGGAAAAATTCACGGACAAAGATGGATAGAGATTAACTGAGTACATAAAATTTGTTTTTGGAAATGATGCTACTTTATCAGGGAAAACAGGTAAAACCAGCATCATGTTTGAAAATACACGGGTAACTTTCTGAAATACACATATATTTATAAGTCTAGTGTTAGGCTTAAGAAAATATTCTTCACTGGATATATAATTTTGTTCATGCAAATATTCTAATGAGGGACAAAAACTTAGATACATCACAGAGGAGGGAAGGTAGAGCTTACCTCAGGTATTATCTGGTGAGAAGGCAAAGAAAAGTCTGGTAGGGTCTAAGAAAACATGAAACATTACACAGCCACCAAATGGGAAGAATAGCTGGTTCCGAATGGGTGTCCCAGGAAAACTGTAGTCTATCAGTTAAAATCTTCAAAAGTAAAGGAAGGGAATGGAGTCAACTTTGGTTGGGAGATTTGTTTTTCTCTCTTGGTGTTTACTATACTGACAGATTTAAAATTCCCCACAGTGATAAACCAAAGAAGGGCTTCCTTTGCCGTTATATATTTTCTTACAGGTGAATTAAGTACACATCTGATGTGTCGTTCCGGGTGCCATGAAGTACTGGCTAAGTGGATATAATGTTATATATTCTGAAAAGAGAGAGGAAAAATTCTGAGACTGTCCTCAAATGAGTCAAAATGGTTAAACGACAAAAGTATTTAGGTATTATCCTAGAACAGGTAGCTGATGACTTCAGATTAAAAAATTATAAATGTGTTTACATTAAACTTTGAATATACCTCATTGAAGGGAGTCAAAAAGTTATCGAGACAAGTGCAAGGATCATGCCTCACTTCAAATGAATCAAAAGAGTTATTGTAAGAGTAGTGAAAATGGCCTCAAGTTTTATATGCTACAATGAGCCCACTGTCCTTTTACAGTCAGTGCGACTGGAGCTTTTCCGAATATGTTGGGTCTGCACAGTAAGCACACCACTTAATTAAACATCCCGAGTGTATGTGGGTGATTGGAACAGTTCTTAGCATAGTATCGGTCTAATTCTTTCTTTGCTAAATGTGAATGAGGAAAAAAAAGGCACAACCTATAGGTGAGGTTTACAGTGAAAAAATATTATTTCCTTGTTAACAGAGTCTGCGAACT
>CM057834.1:68400124-68575124 GCA_030068075.1 Paguma larvata | reverse complement strand
AGAGGATGATACAATTTCTTAAAAAAAATTGGATATACAAATTCCACTACTGCAATTTTTAAACCACAATGGCCTAATAAATTTTCATAAATAAAAAAGCCTAATAACATTTCTTGAAATAGCATCATATTCAATTCTCAGTGAAGCTTATTTGTTATAAATTACTGTTTCTTTATTCTCTTTTTTATTATACCTAATGCAGATTTAAGTTCCTAGATTTGGAATACATGTTTCAAATCTAATATAAACTGTTGCAGTACCATGAAAACACAGTTAAAGAAATCCTACTTAGAAGATGTGTTAAAAATGATTACTCTTTATAGATGAAATCTAAGTGGTAATACCGGACCTACTGATTGAAAATAAGCCTCTCATTTGGTTTTTCACAGATAGCTCTTTAATGATTAGCGAATATAATACAAGCAGAATTCAGTTTCTTTTGACAGGTGGCCCTTTCTTTCTTCATATCATTATACCACACCAGAGGGTCAATCAGATCGTGCAAATACAAATATTTTTTCCTATGAATGATGATGAAAACAATACTAATGAAGATGGAAACAGCACCAAAAAGCCTACTTGCAGTGTCAGACTTTGAACCCAGAAAAATTCAAGTTGAATAGTGCGCCTCTCACTTGTTTGCTTTGTCCTCTTGGTCAAGCGATTTAATGCCTCGGAGACAGTAAAGTACAGGTAAGAACATCCATTCCACTGGCTTATTCTGAGGATTCACTGTGACGATACGTGTACATATATAACACACAGTAACCACTCAAATGACCTTCTTTCCCTCCTCCCTCTTTACCTGGATCAGCTCCTTCTGAGACTTAATAATACATAATAATTTGCCTCAGTTTATTACAACTGGAATGCTGATAGAAGCTGTTTCACCTGTAGTCTATACTGAGACTTAATATCTAAAACCATTAAAAAGTTGGGATCTCATAATCTACACTGAATCCTGAAGGGTTTACATCAGAAAGGAAAAAAAAAAAAGTAGTACATAGAAACTGTTAATAGTGTTGCCTGCATACATTGATGCGTTTTACTATTTATTTAAAAACATTATTCTGATATAAAGTATATGCCAAATAAAAGGTTTTGGCTTTGCTTCTCCTACAGCAGGAAAGCTTTGTCTGAGCAAGCATGTCTCTCTCTAATCCCAACCCAGCCTTACAGCCCCCTAGGCCCAACAGGGCTACCTTGCAACAGGCTTTAGTGGTACCGGATGTTTGGTTTCAAAATGTTTCAGTTTTAACTCCTGCTCACAAGATTCCTGTGTCTTAGTTTCCATTCCTTGCTTCTGGATTTGTCTGTGCTCCTAATCCAGGCTTTGTTTTGTTTTGTTTTGGTATCTAGGTTTTATCTTTCTCCAACTCTGGCTCTATGTTCTTATCACAGTTTCAACTTGCTAGGTAACTTCTTGAATAATAAATCCTCCCTTGGTCATTTATTCCAACCGGTTTGCTAACTTCTGGGCAGAAGTGAGGCATTAGTAAAAGCAAGACTCTTTTGGGCAATAGCAAGTCATTCCTTGTGGCTGGGGTATGAGTAGGGGGTACATACAGCACAGGGAGGTAGGAGCCAGGTTGTGAGAGGTCCACGGCTACTAGATTCAGAAGTTAAACATTTTTTCTCTAAGAACTACTTGAAAAGAGGGTGAAGAAGTGTGGACATCCTGAAGGACTGAAGCAAAATACTATGAACAGATTTAAATTTGGGGAATATCCATGGCAACGATGCTAGTTAGGAGGCTGCTGCAGACATTTTAGATTACTTGACTGGATGAAGAGGAAGAGAAGCCGAGACGTGTTAAGGGATTTGAACATACAGGATTTTTTTAAGTTTTTAATTCCAGTTGGTTAATATATAGTGTAATATTACACTCTGGTGGAGATATAGTGATCCCATCCTTCCAGACAACACCCGGTGCTCATCACAAGTGCCCATCACCAATTTCACCTATACCCCCATTTACCTCCCTAGCCCTAAAGTTATCCCTCTGGAGAGGCCTCTGAACTGCTTGATAATAGGCATACACCCTTATACTGTCTTTAACCTTAACCTTTATTCTCACCTTAAACCGAACCCTAATCCTAGATTTCAGGGGAAAAAAAAAAAAGATGGGGTATTATATATTTATGTGTGTGTATACACACATACACACACACACACATATAAAAATGTTTAATGTTACAACAATATTATATAATAATATAACAATAATATTATATATGATAAATGCATGTGGTATATATGTATAACATATATTATAATATACAATATGGACTATTACTGGGCCATAAAGAAGAATGAAATCTTGTCATTTGCAACAACATGGATGAAGCTGCAGAATGTTATGCCAAGAGAAATAAGTCAGAGAAAGACAAATATCATATGAACATACAGGATTTGACTGATTATATGTAGAAACTGAAAGAAAGGGAGTAATTTAGATGACTCAAAGGAATCTGGGCAGAGGATGGCCTTATTTATTAAGGTAAAGAACACAGGAAGAGGATTAGTTTTGAGCAGAAAAGTGTCAGACATGGAATATTAAGGAAGATTATCTTAGATAGTATGGTTAAGGAAGGCTTTTCTGAGAGGTAGCATTTAAGCTAAGACCTGAAGAACGGAAAGGGGCCACGTATTGACAGGATCAAAGAGGGCTCATACTAGTTTAGAAAAAGCTCATATAAACTTGAAGTTGACTTGACCTTGACCTGGAACGAGGGAATGAGGTGGAGATGAGATAGAAGAACTTAGCAGGGGCCCAATGGTACCATTAACCTGGTTTCCAACCAGACTTCTCAAGCTGGGCCTTGTCAGTGTCCTCTCCAGGCACTGATTCCTCTGTGCCTTCAAATGACAGTGCTTCCCCGATGTTTGCCCCCTTTTGGATCACTTTCTATGATTACCATTTAGTTGCATAATTAAGTATTTGCTTCCCATTTCCTCTATTACGATGTAAACAAGGGCTGTATTGGGCCCCTGCTAAGTTCTTTTAATTACATGGATTATGAGGAGAGCGAGTGGTAGAATCGCCAAACTAAAAGAGTAAGTGGATTGCATGGAGGCTTACTTGTTTAAGAGAGAGATCTGGGGCATGCTTATGTATTGAGTAAATAAATTAGTTGTAAGAGGAGTGTTTTGGGAAAGTGAGTAAAAGGCAGAGCAAAGTCCTTTGGCAGATAGAAGGAGATGGCGCCCAAAGAAACGAGTGGTCCGTCAACAAAATGAAAAGCCAGCCTATGGAATGAGAGAAAATATTTGTGAACAACATATCTAATAAGGGGTTAACATCTTAAACCAAGGAACTCGTATGATCCAATAGCAAACAAACAAACAAACAAAAACACCAAAAAACAATTCAATTAAAAATTGAGCTAGAGGTCTGAACAGATACTTTTCCAAAGAAGATATATAAGTAGCCAACAAGTGCATGAAAAGATCCAACATCACTAATCATCAGGGAAATGCAAATCAAAACCACAGTAAGAGATCACCTCACACCTGTTAGGATGTTATGGTCAAAAAGAAAGAGATAACAAATGCTGGAGAGGATGTGGAGATAAGGGAACCCTCATTTACCGATGGTGGGAATGCAAACGGGTACAGCGACTATGGAAAACAGCACGGAGGTCCTCTGAGAAATTAAAAATAGGGTATCATTCGATCCAGAAATTCCACGCCCAGGTTTGGATCCAAAGGAAATGTAATCGGTATTCTGAAGACGTATTTGCACCTCCATGTTCACTTCAGCATTACTCACAATAACCAAGATATGGAAACCATCTAAGTTCTTTTCTAAAAACAAATGGATAAAAAAAATGTAGTACATGCATACAACGGTACATTATTTAGCCATAAAAAAGAGAAAATCCTATCATCTGGGACACCATGGATGAAACTAGAGGCATTATGTTAAATGAAATAAGCCAGAGAGAGAAAGACAAATACTATATGTTATCATGTATATGTGGAATGTAAAAAAAAAAAAAAAAAAAAAAGCCAAACTCATAGAAACAGAGAGGAGAAAAATGGTTGTCAGGGGCTGGCAGCAGGCGGGGTGCAGGAGAAACAGAAAGTGGGTGGAAAAGGGCACAAACTTTCAGTTTTATGATGAAAAAGGTCTGAGGATCTAAAACGCAAAATATTGACTTATAGTTGATAACACCGTGTTCTATAATTAAAATTTGTTACGAGAACAGAACTTAAGTGTCTTCACACACACAAAAAGGCAACTATGTGAAGTGATGGGTGTGTTAATTAATTTGACAGGAGTCATCTTCTCACAATGTATATGTATGTCCAATATCAAATTATCATTTTGTACACTTTAAATACCTTACAATTTCATTTGTCAATTTTACCTTGAAGCTGTGGAAGAAAAGCAGCAGGATGATAAACTATTCCTACACATTAGAACTTTAGTTTATTATGGATGATGACAATAATGACTTCGGAGGAAACGCTGTGTGTGTGTATAAAAATGCTTGTTACGTCACAGCTTACATTAGGATAAATTCCCATAGATCAAAGATTTAAATGTAAACAATAAAAACATAAAAAGTCTAGGTAAAATGCGTAGAAAAACTGTTTTATAATCTTGGAGGAGGAAAGGTCTACCAACAATGGCATAAAACCCAGAACCCGGAAAAGAAAACATCAATAAATCACCTGCATCAAAATAATCTGCATAGTAAAAACCAAAGGCAAAGTTAAAAGTAAATGATAAATGGAATAATAACTGCACTCAGAATTTCCCTAGTACATGAAAACTTCCTAGAGACCAACAAGAAAAACACTGACAATCCAACAGAAAACATGGACGGAACAGTTTGCAGAAAATGCCTGTTTTACATGTGAAAATAATATATTCAATCTAATTCATAATAAAAGAAAGCAAATTAAAAATATTCTGAGAAGCCTAACAGATTGGGAAAGCTCCTATTGTTAAATACAATACTGTGTTGGCCAAGCTGTAGAAAGCATACACTACGTTAAGGAAATACAAAATGGCAACAGATCCATATACAGCTTTTGGGTGGTATCTATCAAAATTACAAAAGAACATATCCTTTGACCCAGGAGTTCAGGTCTAAAACCTTATCCTCAGTGATACTTGTACGTATGTGAAACGACACATGCTCAGAGTTATTCGGTGATGCATTTTTGTTAGCAATAACAAACTAGAAACATCCCAGGTGGTAATCAAGAGGAAACTCGTTAACTGACATCATCCTTCAATGGAATACTATCTAGTCATAGAAATGAATAAGGAAGCTCTTTATGGGTTGCTACAGCAATGACTTCCAAAATACATCTCTCAGGGCAAAAGGCGAGGTGCAAAATTGTGCACGGAACGCTGCCATTTGTGTAAAATAACCACAGTGCTTGAATTGCACGAAGTATTTCTAGAAGGTATCCAAAAATATTGGTTATCTCTGGGGAAGGGAACTGTCTATGGGACAGGGGTAGAAGTATTATTTTTTGCTTTTTATGCCTTTTGAATTTTAAAATATGTAAATATGTTACTTCAAACACTAAATAACAATTTTTAAGATGCAGTTATAGAACACATTAAGATTATAAATAATTCACAGCTTTTTGAAAGAAATATTTTCTAAGAATAATGCTTGTAAGAGTCAATCAAGTGCAAAATGCATGATAGTAAATACTTCCCACCAGTTTTAAATTATTATAAAAAAATCCTCTGAGCAAAACCGCTGACATAATAATACAAAGTAACTTAGCTGTGACCCTAGTACCATGGTAATGTCTAAAATATTTTGTCAGGCTAGTGAGGTTTTCCAGCAGAATATATAGAAAAATGTTGCAGAACAGTATTAATAAGCAAGAATTCTGATTTAAAATAAACAGGTGAGAAGAAAATTAGATAAAGTGTATCAGATCTCTTCAGGAACACCCTGGGAATATAATTTACATCAGTAAGGTACTTTTCATCTGTGGATATCAAAGGCATGATAAATGCTATTATTTTATACAATTGACAAAACCTGGAAGTGGTAGACAGTTACTAATCCTTTGGTTACAGGAATATCAAAAATGCCAAAGTGTGTATCAAGCCTTGCATTCTGTCACTTAACACTAACACTATTTTAGAGTCAGGCTTCCTAACAGTCCGTTACATTTCTCTCAAAAGACTAGGATGGCACCTCCAACATTCTTAACCTTCACTTGAACACTGTTTCTGAGTTTATTAATCGGGGATTAATCCCAACTGCCCTGAAACTCATTAATTCACTCATTCACTCCCTGAGAAAAGACAATAGCTGTTGCCAACATGTGCTTCCTGAAGTCTCTGAGGTTACAGATTTGTGTGGATCCTAGACATGCCTCTACAGCAGGTGGTGTGAAAGACGAAGCCCTGTATTAGACACAATAGGATATATGGAGGGTGAGAGAATACTAGCTCTTCTTCCCACTAGGGAAGCAAGTTTCCAGATCCCTCTCCTCTTGTCTCCGGAACCTGTGGATGAAACCCAGGCTATCAGACCCTCAGTCTCTTTTCACTTTTTGCCATGTGACACTAAGAGGAAAGAAACGTGCTGGTATCAACTATATCCTCCTCGTCTCCAGTGGCATTTTTAAACTCTGCTATAGTGTCTTTTCATATGATTAATTATATAGAGTCCCTAAAAAGTAGCTTTGAAGTTTTTCATAATGAATCTAAGTTGCTTTGTCATTCTCTTTCTATTCTCAACCCCCTTCTCCTTTTCACTCCTCGTCCCCTCACCTACCTCACTGTATCACTTCCTCCCTCTCTCACTTTCTTAGCTATTGTTTATATGTACACTTCTACCCATGAAGGCAGTGTGATGTGTTCACGCCGACATCATCTGGGAGCCATCCTTATCATGATGTTACACCAAAAATCCCTAAGGATGTAATTGTCAGTTTGGTTACTACTGAGGCGCTGTTGGTAAAGATGTTTTCCTTTGGAAAGAACAGAAAAGAAATCGCAATTGTGACTAAATACCAGGTTTAGGGTGCATGGGGTGGATGCACGGAGGGAAAAACTTCTTGCAGACCTTTTAAGCAGTGAAAAAGTATTCACCACGGATCTAGGTCCCGTGAATTTAGCTATAAATGTATTCTGCTTCAGGTTATTTCTTGCTAAGCTTCACAAGGAAGCTATACCATTGTGTTTACTGTTGTGTCCTCAGGGCTTAATGTGGTATTTGACACAAAATAGATGCGATCAAAAAATATTTTGAAGAACAACTTAATGGAGTAATGTTTCTCCACACATTAGCTCTGTCTCCTCTGAGTGGTCGTGAGGGATGTGCTGTTTAGGAGACAGGAAAATCATTTAGATGTCTCCGAGGGCATCAAAAATACAACATCATACTTTGCCTATGGTTTTCTCAACACGAGAGGTGTTAAATACTAAACATAAAATGAATACAGTTGATATTTGACTAACGTTTTTGAAATTGTTCACCTGGGTGGCTCAGTAAAAATTCCTGTTTCCAAATAAGAAAGAAAAAAGAATCAGAAAAAAAATCTCATTTCCTATGTTTCCAATAATGCAAACAGGGTTTACATACATGTTCCTTTTGGCACGTCCACAAAGAACCACAGAAGAAGATAACTCCACTGATTTGTTGATTAGTCTTGACTAACTCACTATAGATGTACAAAGATACCAAGTGACAGATTTCTCATGCTTTGACCACAGACTATTACACATTTTATTTCAAACTCTTTCTCTTCACAGAAACCTAGGCATTGAAGTAATAATAGTATGAGAAGAAACAAAAAAACTAAGTGTTATTAGACATCGATCATTTCAATGAATCAGTTCACATTGGGAACCCCCTGGTTTCTATCATTATTGCTCTGTCCTCTGTGCTGAAGCATATAAAAATACTTACTATGCCACTTTTAAATTCACCCGTTTAAATATCTGTCTCTCCTTACATAGTAAGGTTCTTTAGGACATAAAATATGCCTTATTCATTTAGGTATACATGGCCCCTACCATGTTTCTGGTCTATAATAAGTCTCGATAAATGTTTAGGGACTAAATTATACCATAGATAAATGTAGGATAAATTTACAAAATTAATCTATCTTTAAAACTGTTTCTTTTAGGATGGTATATGTAATGAATCCTCAAAGTCAAATTTAAATATTAAAATATGGGGACACCTAGCTGGTTCAGTTGGTAGAGCATGTGACTCTTGATCTCAGGGTTGTGAGTTTGAGCCCCACATTGGGTGTAGAGATTACTTAAAAATAAAATAAAAAAAACTAAAAAAAGGAAATACTAAAATATGAAAGAAAAATCACCTATAATTTCATTATCTTCATTACCATCAAGCACTGGTATATTTTTGATATTTATAACACCCATTTTTAACATGAAGTTTATTTTCTTGTTTAAAAAGTAATACACATTCATTAACATCCATTTGAAACATAGAAAAACATAGAAAAAAATCCGTTTGTAGATATAGGTAGTCTTTGCTTATTATGCAGACCATTTAGTTGCAATAGTATAGTTAACCATTTCCCCCAACAGCACAGTTCAGATTTAGTTACCACGGTATATTAACTATGAATAACTATATAAAGTGTAAACTTCACTGTAGATCTTCAGTCTGTAAGTTACTATGTAAATATTGCATATACATCCTGATGCATAGACGAGGACCCAGTCCATTCGTACTCAGCCTCTTGGCCCACAGAAACAGTGAGATGATAAATGTATACTGTTACAACTTGCTAAGTTTGGGAAACTTGTTAGATAATACTATAAAAGTAACACACTATGCCTAAAATATTTGATTCACAGATTTTTTTTTCTTCAATATTCTCTGCATACGGTTCCAGTGGTCTTTAGGCATTTGTATTAGAGAAAAATAAAATCTGAAGTCAGTTCATTTTACCTACTGATTTGTAGGAAACCTTTCCCCTCTCACTGAATAATTGTAAAATTACTTCCGTTATGCTTATTTTACAAGAATGTTGCCAATATCTAGGCATAAATTTCTCTCCCTCTTTCCCTCTCTCCATGTCTTGTTTGTTTTGAAGAATAATTTCTTGAGTTTTACATTAGATTCCTGTTTCTATTTCAAATATTCTGATCTCCTCCCATTCAAGAAATGTTTATATTCAGAAACTCCCTTATTTTTAGGTTCAAACACCATTCTCTGCCCTATTACTGCCTCACATTTTAAAACCTCTGTACATTTTTTATATTGTGGAGAATAAAATTTTCTTCCTCATATTAGGTGTTTCACTTGGAATGTCGACACTACTTTTAACTACTATATCTCTCAAGCAAAATTTAATTCTGATACTGTATTTTAATTTCTCTGCAATCTTTATTCCATCACTTCTTATCTCATTCTCTCCAAACTTATACCATTTCCTTTTCATCTCAACCTGTTCTGAACTTTCAGCTTCCTGTTTTATAAACCCAAGTTTTCCTGAATTCTATGGAAGATGCCAAACATTTTTACATTTCTTTTCTTTCAGATGATGTAGTAAAGTGTTCTTTGATGCGTTCTTCCCCTCAGTTAGTAGAAAAGATTTCTTTTCTTCTATGTTTTTCCTCCTTCTCCTTCTTAAGTAGTGATCTATCTAGCCTTGCACCTGTCAACAGATGGGTTGGGTAGATTGCAATTTAACAGAGTCTCTATCCACATGTATAAGTTTGAATCTTTTCCATTCTGCAACCACAGCTTTATAAAATAAACAGACACTAGCCCGGTCTTCAGCAGGGTTTCATCTAGTGTAGCACTGCTGGGTTAATGTAGAATCCTCGCTCCTTTGACAGGTTCATGCAATAACAGAGTAGTGTTGGAGGGGTAGGCTCTACAGTCAACTGGGTAGGATGAATGACCTGAATTATGTCTCACTAGCAATGCTAATGTGGCCAAGTCAATTAAACTCTCTCTGTTTCAGATTCCTTATAAGTAAAAATGGGAATAATAAGACAAAATCCCATTAATTGTCAGCTTTAAAGGAGACAATGCACATAAAGGGCTTAGCACGGTATTTGGCACTTTGTAAGCACTTGATGTTAGCTTCCTCTAATTTGATCATTATCATACAGAAAACCCAGCCCCTGTAAGTATACCATTACCGAGGCTCTTTGTTCATTCCAACTTCCATGACTTTATTTGTAAGGACGGCCCTTCTTGAGTACATTCGGCTACTACAGGCTCCCAGGCTACAACACCCTCCTCATTTGCCTAATTGGGCTGCAAGGAGCCTGACAAGGAGAAGGCAACGGGGAAAATAGTGCTCAGATTGCTTCAACAATAAGCGACAAGCAGTTAATGAGACGAGTCAGTTTTCTGGTTCCTGCTGACCCCTTGGTTCAGGATAGACAGTGGCAGAAGGGTAGCTCAGGTGGGCCTCCAATTTCACAAAATGTTTAAAGTTTTCACAGGCCTTCAAAACAGTGGAAATTTCTTGACAAATTCTAGGTATACTCGACAACCGATTGGCTTTGGCAAAATTATCTTCTGGCCCAGAAGGCACACACACCTACTTTCTCTGAGTTCAAGATCTGAAAATAAAACCATCAGTTGTACATGTACAGATAACCAACCAGACATGGCCAAAGCCCAAGTTCAGTCCTGATGCCGCAAAGCTGCTTCTAGAATGTACCATGGATCCTGTCTCACTGAATAACAGTATTCCTTTCTCCGTCAGCCAAACTCGCTACTCCAAGGTAATTTCTATTCCTCCCTCCACCTCGATTCAGTTTCGAGGCATCAGTAACTACTGCCCAAGCATTTCTATAACGCCTCTCTGGTCTAGTTCTCTCTTTTCCATCCACACTCCCGCAAGACTTCATCCCATCCATCACCGTTTTCATCTGGACTCCTGTTCTCGTCTTTGCAGTGGCCTCTGGGCCTCTCAGGTCCTCCTTCGGTAATCGGTACTATTTATAGTTGCCACACTTACCTTCCCCAAATACAAATCTCATCATGCTGAATGTGAACGAGGCTTCCCAATCCTACAGGAAAGAGCTTATTTCCCTTACTTGAAATCCAAGGCCTATCACCACCAAATCAGAGACCTCTTCAGGGCAAACCTCGGAACCAGCGGCCACCTAACCATGCTCTGAGCACGTGCGGCACTTTTGCGTTCTGAGAGTTTGGATTTTGATCCCTCTCAGGCTGAAATGCACTGTGTTGGGCAAACATCTCAATCTACTGAAAGCTTCCTCGACATTCAAGGCTCAGAAGCGGGGCCACCTCTATGGAAGGGTCTCCAGGATGCTCGGATTAGCAATAAATCATTTCTTTACTAGGCATTCACTTTAATTTGTTTATTCTATTATGTTCATTTCATTCTGCCTAGATGAGAGAAATGATTTTGCTTCATTTACTCTGATCTTCTACAATCCAGCAAAATGTTTTGATACGTAGCAGCCATTCAAAAAATTTTCCCTGAAGTTATCAGGGTTAAAATGGAGACAGGGAAACTGAAAAGACTCCACGAATGAAAAAGCCATGTTTTTTTCCTTTGCTTCTTTTCCTGCTTCTGTTTTTGCTAGGACCTGTACCCCCGCCCTACACATGCCTTCCTGCACGTCCTCCTTGTAAGGGAGGATTTAAGGATTTCTCTCCAGTTTTCTAGCACAACAGATACTAGCTAAGGAATGACAGGGAAGGCCGTCATGGGCATATTCCAGACGATTGGTGCTAGAAATCATGACGCTAAGACCCTCTGACTCTGGGAAAAAGTGCTAAGGATGGACACCTGGACACTGTCCTTGTTCTGACCAGTTCCTGAATGCCTGAGAGGGCACACGCACCAGACTGCAATCGTCAACAAGAACCCTAGGCCCCAAGGAAAAACAAGACTTCTGCTCCTTTCCTTTATGAGTCACCCGGATACTCTGTCTGTATCTGCTCTCCCTACACTTTCAATAAACTCTGCGTTTACCTTCTGCCAGCTCACGTTTGATTTTCATCCTGTGTGAAGCCAAGGACCCTCTTAGCTGATCCTGCAGGGCCCCCTCTGGGTCCCTGAGCCTGGTCTACCTGCATCGAAACTTGTAATATGTGAATACTGCTTTATTTAATTACGATATTAAAATATGCATTAAAATGCTCATATTTCATACAGAAATGAAAGTGAATAAGACTATAACTTCTACTTTTGGCATTCTCCAGTATTTTAGGGTCACTTAATCTGCTATGAAGATATAATAGCTAGATAAAATATGTAAATATAAGTTTCCGGGGCATAGATTGCCCTCCTGCATAGTAATTACCTTCAATTTAATCCTGTGTTCTTGGAAAGTACAACTCTGAGTTAAACCATACTGTGGGTTTGTTAATGCTATCTGTAGAGTATTTTAAAGTTTACAAAGTATTTTCACATTTCTCATGTAATTATATCATTTGTTAGATAACATACTTCTTATTATCCATTTTTATGGGTTCGGACAAACCAAGAAATTAGAGAATAAATAAGAGAGAGAACTGGACATGTGAGTTATTTGGTTCCCCCCAAATCCAAGGGGCTGTTCACCACCTTGGTTATGGTTTAATTTTGTTGAGCTTTCAGTGTTCCTAAGAGGCCCATTCTCTGAGTATCAGGATTTATAGGAGTCTGTATTAAAGGCCTAAGCAGGCCTGGCTACCAAGTGAGGTGACCAGAGAATTTACTGGGACATGTGTGAGAGTAAAATGAAGCCATAGTAATAATTACCAGCAGAGGCAAATGTAAACCCGGATTGTTGTGGGCAAACTGAAAAGTGCAAACTACATACTCACCTTAAAAATTGAGAGAACCATATTTTCTCTCCTGTAAAACCAGGCATAGAAAGTTACCCATGAATGTTCTATCTTGAAATATTTAATAGTCTCTGTTAGAAATCTGCATTTTATAGCAATGGCATTTTACTTTTTTTTTTAATTTTTTTTTAACATTTTTATTTTATTTTTGAGAGACATAGAGACAGAACGTGAGCCAGGGAAGGGCAGAGAGAGAGAGAGATACAGAATCTGAAGCAGGCTCCAGGCTCGGAGCCGTCAGCACAGAGCCCGACGTGGGGCTCGAAATCACAGACCGTGAGATCATGACCTGAGCTGAAGTCGGCTGCTTAACCGACTGAGCCACCCAGGCGCCCCAGCAATGGCATTTTAAAAATCAAATTTACTTAAGAGACCTTAAGAAATGTTCAGTTTTTGAAATAACTGTAAAAATGTTTATTTGCCAGTTTCAGCTGGAAGACTTGCTCCTCCTCCTAAAACAAACATAAATACACAAACACATCAGAAACCATTGTGAGAACAAAAATCTCAGGCATACTTATTCTGTACTTAATGTTGCAAATGGTCATATAGTTGATGCCAGACAGTATGTTGAAAGCATCCTTGAATCTCTGGCATTACCAAAGTTTCTCTCACTCTGTTTTGCAGATGCATTTTTATTTTTTGGTTGACTTTTGATATTTACTTTAACAAATAAAAATTGTATATATTTAAAGTGTACAACAAGATGTTGATATATGCATGTACTGTCAAATGTTGACCACAATCTAACTAATGAAAATACCCATCACCTCCCGTTGTGTATATGAGTGTGCCGACTACATTTGAACCTTACTCTCCTAACAGATTTCAAGTATATAACACATTATTATTAACTATGGTCACTATGTTGTACAGTAGGTCTCCAGAATTTATTCATCTTATAACTGAAAGTTTCTGTTCATTGATCAATATTATTTTTTCCTAACTAAGAACTTCTAAAAGAACATACAAGAGAGCCACATACTACAGATCAATTTTTAACAAATACCAATATGTAACTTGGGTTTTTATAGTTTCATTATTTAAACAGATTTTGCTTTTTAAGGTTTTAAGTGCAGCCTTACCTTTCCTTGGTAAAACTTAAGTCACTTACAATAATCCAAATTTCTGTAAGCAAAATCAATCATCCATTATTGAATATATCAGCAGTTGGCCAATCATTCTTACTGAAAAGTCACTTAAAATTTTAATTCTTTAATTTTATAAAAATTCCAACTCTCTAGGGGTGCCTGGGTTGCTCAGTCAGTTGAGCTCTGACATTTGATTTCGACCCAGGTCATGATCCCAGGGTCGTGGGATCAACCCTGCGTTGGGGTTGGGCTTGGTACTAAGCATGGAGCCTGCTTGGGATTCTCCCTCTTTCTCCCTATGTTCCTCCACCCCTGTTTGCATGGTATCTCTCTCTCTCTAAAATAAATAATAAAAATAATTACAACTTGCTAGTTTCTGTAGCACCGTGAAACTTATTTGTTAACCCAAAATGATAAGAAAAAAAAAATCTTTAAAGAACAACGCCTTACTCCTGTTCAGTCACCATATAAACTATTCCTGCAGTGATGCAATACTTTGAATTTCTTTATTACCAAAATAATTTGTTATTTAGGCCAATAAAAATTTACTGGTGGCAGGGGCGCCTGGGTGGCTCAGTCAGTTAAGCGGCCGACTTCAGCTCAGGTCATGATCTCACGGTCTGTGAGTTCGAGCCCCGCATCGGGCTCTGTGCTGGCGGCTCAGAGCCTGGAGCCTGCTTCGGATTCTGTGTCTCCCTCTCTCTCTGCCCTTCCCGTGCTTGCGCTCTGTCTCTATGTCTCTCAAAAATAAAACAAAACATTAAAAAAAAAATTTTACTGGTGGCAGAAAAGCCATCCATAAAAGGTCAGAGATACTTTCATTCTTAGGATGCGAATCAAGTTTTCTTGAATTCCCTTAATCCCAGTTTAGAAAAGTAATTTAACACAAAAATAATCATGATTATTAATTTTTAATATGAGTCGAGTGCTCTGAGAACATTTTGCAATGCTCGACAATTAAAGGACCCCCTTATTTGATTTTACAATAGTGAGTAAGGGTTGATATTAATGAGTAATACTCTGATGTGTTTGCACTTTGATGAGCCTTGCCTTCGATGATCTTGTATCACACTACTTATTCTTTGGCATTGACTATCCTGGGCCATAAAGCAAGTGTCAACAAATTTCAAAGATTTGAAGTCACTCTTGTTTCTTACCATTGTGAATTTAATCACTGTTAAAAATAATTCAAGATATCCTAAAATATTTCGAAATGAAACAATGACTAAATTATCTGTGGGTTAGAAAAGAAATCATTATGGAAACCAGAAGATATTTCAAACTGAATTGTTGCGAAGCTATAATATATCAAGTTGCGGAATACAGCTAACTCGGTGTGTAGAGGAAAATTCATAGTCTTAAATGCATTCATTAGAAGCAATGAGAGGTTAAAAAATTGATGATCTGAAAATCCACCTTGACAGGTTAAAAAAGGAGCAGTAAATTAAAGCCAAATAAAATGAAAGAAAAGAAATAATAAAGTTAAGGAAAGAAATTAATGAAATTAAAAAAGCATGCAATTTGGATCACACACATAATGTAAAACACAATAGTTTACGACTTCTAGAAGGTAACGCAGGAAAGTCTAAGTGACTTTGGGTTTGGTAATAAGCTTTTATATGTAACACAAAAAGGATAGTCTATAAAAAGTAAAAGGTTGATAAGTTGGACTGCATTAAAATGAAAAACTCCACAGACTAGAAAAAAAATACAACTTATATGATAAAACACTTCTATCCAAAATATACAAAAAGTTCTTAAAACTCAACAATAAGAAAATAAACAACCCCATTAAAAAGTGGGCAAAAGACCTGAAAAGATAGCTCACCAAAGAAGATATACAGATGGCAAATGAGCACGTGAAAAGATGTTCAGTATCATGTATCACTAAAGGAATAGCACCTTTAAAACACCTCTGCACACCTATTAGAATGGCTAAAATCCAAAACACTGACAACACGGAGTGCTGGCAACAATGTGGAGTAGAGAAGCTTCCACTCATTGCTGATGGGAAGGCAGAATGATACAGCAAATGGAGAAGACAGTTTGGCAGTTCCCGATAAAGCTAAACAAAGTCTTAACATGCAATCCAGCAATCATGGTCCTATGCATTAATCCAAAGAGTTGAAAACTTTTGTCTATGCAAAAATCTGCAAATATTTATAGCAGCTTTATTCATAATTGCTAAAACTTGGAAGCATCCAAGATTTCCTTCAACTGGTGAATGGGTCAACAAACTGATACATGCATACAATAGAATATTATTCAGCAAAAAAAAAAACAAAACTGTTATTGCTCCTTGAAAAGACAGAGGGAACTTAAATGCATATTACTAAGTTAAAGAAGCCAATCTTAAAAGGCTATGTATTGTATGATTCCAATTATATGATGTTCTGGAAAAGACAAAACAATAATGATGTTAAAATTTGGACTTTAGTTAATAATGATGTGTTAATATTGGTTCATCAGTTGTAACAAATGTACCCCACCAAAGCTATAATAAGGGTAACTGAGGGCAAGGAGTAGGGGAAGGAGTCTATGGGAACTTTCTCCTCAATTTTTCTACAAACCTGACATTGCTCTAAAATATAAAGTTTATTAATATTTTTAAAAAATTTTAACATTTTTATTCATTTTTGAGAGACATAGAGACAGAGAGTGAGCAGGAAGGGCAGAAAGAGAGGGAGACACAGAATCTGAAGCAGGCTCCAGGCTCTGAGCCATCAGCGCAGAGCCTGATGCGGGACTCGAACTCACAGAACGTGAGATCATGACATGAGCTGAAGTCGGCCGCTTAACCAACTGAGCCACCCAGGAGCCCCAGAGTTTATTAATTTTTTTAAAGTTCAGCTGTGTTCTAAAAATGCAATGGAGGAACATGAACAAAATAAATGTTTCTTTTTTATAAAAAGAACTGATATTTTACCAATGCTGATCTTATAAAAATAATCAATATTGTAAGTGGAAAAAAACAGCACTACAGATCATGTAAGTATTAAAATGTAAGAATATTATGAACAATTTATGCTAGTGAATTGAATATTTTAGGTGAATTGAACAAATTCCTGGAAAAACATTAGCAAAAGCAGTAGAAAATCCAAATATTCTACATCTATTAAAGAAACTAAATTAGAAGCTTTCTCACAAAGAAATATCTAGGTCCAGTTACTTGTGAATTCTTCTAAAATTTCAGATAGAAATAATACCAGTCTTTTTAAAATTTATTTTTTATTTTTTATGTAATCTCCACACCCAACATGAGACTCAAACTTAGAACCCTGACATCAAGATTCATATACTCTCTGGACTGAGACAGCCAGGGGCCCCAAAATAATACCAATTTTAAAGAAAATCTTCCAGATAATTAGTTTAGTATTTGAAAATCAATTAATATAATTTATCACAAGAATAAAATAAAGAGGAAAAATAATACGATAATCTAAATATATGGAGGAAAAGTAATTAAAATAATTCAACATCTGTTCAGGATGAAAACCTTTGGCAAATTAGGAATAGATGTGAACCTCCTTCATCTGAGACAGTAGCCACAGAAATCTACAGCAAACATCATACCTGGTGAAGAAATATGGAAAAGTCCCCCTGCCCCCAGGATAGGGGGGATGAAACAAATATGCTCATTATCACCAAATTTATTCTTCATCCTACTGAAAGTCCAACACAGTAAAATAAGTCAAGAACAGCCTACTAAATCAATACATCAAGAAATAAAAGTATCATAAGTGAAGAATATGACTACATATGTCAAAAATCCAAAAGAATCTACCATCTATCAGAATGAATAGTAAATTTAGCAATGTTGTTGGATCCAAAGTCAACATCTAAAAAAACAGTTGTATAGAGTAGTAACTGTGAGTGAGAGAGGTGCCAGTAATGTTCTATTTCTCAATATAGATGCTGGTTACATGGATCTTTTCACTTTGTGCAAATCTATAGCTGCACGCCACTGATAGGATACTTTTTTTGGTATATATTATACTTCAAAAAAAGCTTACGTGATGTTTGATGGATATAAAGTTTCAGTTTGCAAGATAAAAAAATTCTGGAGATGGGCTGCACAATAATGTGACCGTATTTAATGGTACTAAATTGTACACTTAAACATAGTTAAGATGGGAAATTGGATGTTACGCGCGTTTCACAATTATCAATTAAAAATATTTACTTTAGAAAAGAATGGCATTAAGAAATTAATATTAAAGATGGGTGAATTGAAATAACACCTGGGAAAAATCAAAGTCAAACTCGTAGCCCACCATTAGAGAAATTCTGCCTCCCTCCATTTCAGGCTGAGCAAAATTGTCACTCACATTGATAATGGGTGAAACACCACACTAAGAAATCATGACTCTTCAGTTGTGAGGCACTATTCGTCATGAGATATATCACTGATGTAATAATACCTTTTGGGTGAAAACCTCACCATGTTTATACTCACTTGTAGACATATTTGAATAATAAAAGTGCGTGTGCCTTACAATAGAGAAAGTGTGGGATGAGTATTAAAATGAAGAAAGATGAACTCTTTTGTCTGTCTTTGGAGTGTCAATCTAATGTCTCGAAGTAGAAGAATCCATCCATTTAAGGGATCTTGACCACAAGAGTATTTAGATTATGATAACAGAATCCAAAGAACACCAGCATTATAAGGGAAAATTTATCCTAGTACTGATTTACTTATATATTGAAAAAAATAAGCATAAACTACCAAAGGAGCCTATATGTTTTGTACTTGATCAATGACTATCCTGATCAAAGGGCCACAACTAAGCCACCAAGTACTTCTGGAATCTTAGCATAGATTTACTCTTTCAGGTGTACGGCTTGGGGAAAGAAAGGAGGCTGAATTTTGGCCCTGATTGTCTGGTAACCTGGTACTCGTGTGTCGGACATACACTGGCTTAGAGGTGAAAATCAGTTACCATCTTTTCCGGCATTTATGGTGATACCTGACTGTCAGAGACCCTTGCATAACAGTATCAGTATGTGATGATTTATCCTCATGACTGGCGACGAGATAGAGGCTTGAGTGTAACGTAGTGACACTGGAAATAAATGTTACTTCTGCTCCATGGATAAGCAATATTTGTTTTTAAAGATATTTTAAAATACATTCTGTGAAAATACATTTGGAACAGTTGCATGGGTTTGCTTTTAATGAGTGGTGGAAGAATGGAGAGAAGGAAGCCTCAGGGCCTCAGGCACAGATGATACTCCTGCCACAGAAGAATACTAATAAATTGTGGTACTTTTCCATGTCCAGTGTGGGTGAGTATAACCTTTCAGCTTTCCATGTAATAAACTGACTCTTTTTTCAAAGGCTGTGCAGAGAAATGCCACTTTGTTTGCAACCATGATTTCAATTATATTATTTATAATTTATATCTTACAAATATGAGCACTGAGAGGAGTCCCCGATTTTTTTCACTCAAAAACAAAGGGTATGAACAGCTTGTTATTTTTTTTGAACTATAATGATTCTGAATTATTTCTGATTAACAAAGAAAATGTTCTGCGACTTCAGTGCCTGTGATTACATTGCAAGTTCAATAGAGAAAGGTCACTAATGGGTACCTCTGAGGTCAGGACTGAGACGATAGTGTTCAAATTTGTTAATAATGAGCCCAAGACAGGGATCTCCTTCTAGGGTGCCACAATTTGTGAATAAAACAAAATCTAAAGTCTTGTTAAAAACGTTCCACAAGCAGACTATCTAAGAATACCATCCCAACGCACCGCCTCTGAAATAAGCAAGCCTCTCGCGAATGCCTGAGACACGGACGGAGGGGGAGAACTTAATCAGAGAAACTGCCACTCTCATCAATGGCAGGAGCAAAATGGGAAATTCAAGATGCAGAAAGGAATTACTGCAAATATATGTGCACTTTTGGTCACTGCTTTTTGATGAAGAAAATATTGTGCATAATAACTCGAGAATGTATTTAACATAAATTATATTTGCATGAATTATGTTTATTCATATGGTCAGATACATAATGGCTTGCTTGATAAATGTCTGATTAGTCTTATAATCAGCCCAAGAGGGACCTGCTTCAAAAAACTCTCTCCTGGGGGCATCTGACTTTCCAGATATTTTCCATTTTGCCTTTCAAAAGTGCAATGTTGCTAGATTCCGGGCACCCCAAATCGCTTATTTCCAGCGACCAGTCTGCAATCTGGGCATTGCTTCCTCAGGAGGGACTGCATAAAGAAATCAGACAATTGTAGTCACAAACCTCAGACATACAACCAAGGAGTCCGTGCAACACTCATTCCAAGGAAAGATGGGTTTTCATAAAGAGAAAACATTCCAAGGGAGTCATGATTTCTTTCTTTAATAATATAAGCAAAATGTGATATTTTTGCCAAAGAGAAATAATTATAATAATAATTAGTACTTTTAATCACTGTGTTTTAATCCTAAGGCTACTGACTCTACCTGACACCCTACACCGAACACTTAGATGTGGAACATGCCTTCAGTACTACAGAAAAACAAAATAAAACAACAACAACAACAACAAAACTTAAAATATTGTCCTATAGTTAGGTAGCCTTATTCTGTTATAACAGATCTTATGTTTTTACTTCACGTCTTGCTTCAGTAATATTCCCAATGATTATGACTAACTCTTTCTTCAAATTGATCTCAATTGTCACATATTCTAGAAAGTTTCTCCTGACTGACCCCCACCCAGAACCATCAACCTGCATTCTTTGGTATTGTTGATTATACTGTATCAAAATGAATAGGATACTTGTCAATCCTTTCTTTTTGGCTTCCCATACTGTAATTTTTTTGGGGATTAGTCCTGTGGATTATTTGCTTTCCTGAAAGTCTAAACTGAATACCTGGTCCTTACTTGACTTTCAACTAATGGTGAATAAAAACATGAAGTCCTTACAAAGCAATTCATTTCTATTATATACTAACACAAGTATTTCTACCCTTGTTTACTAAACTTGATATTTGGACATCTATTCACTTCTGTTCTTGCCATTATCATAAATTCCTTTCAGGAAAGTCAGATTGCGAAAATAAGAATCTTCAGTATTTTCAGGTAGAAAGTTCTGAGATCAGTATTATTTCACTGGAGCAATAGATCTGCGTTCAGCTAAGTGTTTAATACCATTCTCTTTCTGATAATATAATGGTAGAGGTTTGTGGGTTCAAGAAAACAGAAAAATTAATATAGATATGTAGTGGTTAATTACAACATGGAAAGTTAATATCATAAAGCCTATACCAAGAAAGTATTATAATTAAAGGGGTGCCTGGGTGGCTCAGTTGGTTAAGCGGCCGACTTCGGCTCAGGTCATGATCTCACGGTCTGTGAGTTGGAGCCCCGTGTCGGGCTCTGTGCTGATGGCTCAGAGCCTGGAGCCTGCTTCAGATTCTGTATCTTCCTCTCTCTTGCCCTTCCCCTGCTCATACTCTGTCTCTGTGTCTCTCAAAAATAAATAAACGTTAAAAAAAAACTTTTATAATTAAGATGGAGAAATTCAAATAGCATAGGATTTTCACCTTTGCGTTGGTTACTAGGCAGAATGACCAATTAGGGCAGATATTATATAATCACTTTTATGAATCATAAGCATGCCAATTCCTTATTATAACTGTTTCTTCATAATATAAGTTCATTATATTATAAATAATAAGCACTTGCTCCTTGCAAAGATGAACAGAGTTTTAAAGGTCAAAGTACCAGATGTGAAATCACTGTTTTTAACAAAATGTCTATGGCTTATGGTATCTGCTATTTCTTGATTTTGACTTTTTAAAAGCACTTTACAACCTTAAGAAAATATCTTTATGTACTGCAAATAAAAAAATATATCCAGGTATATACAATGCAGATTAAATTTTACTTGATGGCATTTAAAAACTAAGTGGGGGCCAGTAAGTAAGTAATTAGAGGTTAGTTAGCAAGTAAGTAGTCGGTAGAGCAACCAACTCTTGATTTTGGCTGAGGTCATTATCCCCGGGTCCTGGAATCAACCCCTGTGTCAGGCTCTGGCTGAGCATGGAGCCTGTTTAAGATTCTCTTTCTCCCTGGGCCCCTCTACCCTGCTTGTGCTCTCTCTTTAAATACATACATACATACATAAAAAACAAAAGCTCAAATCAGTCTTTGGAATTTTTTTAAAAGAATTCTAAAAAGCTCTTTTTATTAAAAAACTCAGGAGCTGAATGACATTTTTAGAAGTATAAATTAAATATCTTTCTAACAAACATATACCAAACAATTAGAGTGTATCTTTTTTTAAATCTTACAATCCAATTTATTCAATCAGAGTAGGAAGATTTATTGGTATACATATTTAGACTAACTCATATTTCTTGAAAAATTTCACTGCAAATTAAATTTTTATCTTTTACTTAACTTTTTATTTTAAATTATAAAATAAGAAATGACCCCTGATTACTGTCCTGTGATTGATTGTTTTTTAAAAATAATTTATTGTCAGATTGGTTTCCATACAACACACAGTGCTCATCCCAACAAGTGCCCTCCTCTGTGCCCATCACCCACTCTCCCCCCTCCCACATCCCCCTCTCCCCTCAGTTTGTTCTTAGTCTTTGTAAGTCTCTTATGTTTTGTCTCCCTCCCTCTCTGTGTCTTTTTTTCCTTCCCCTCTTCCCCTCCCCCCTGGTTTTCTGTTAGGTCTCACAAAGCCTACCTATACGTGGAAACATATGGTATCTGTCTTTTTCTGACTGACTTATTTCACTCAGCATAATACCCTCCAGTTCCATCCATGTTGCTACGCATGGCCAGATTTCATTCTTCCTCATTGCTGCATAGCATTCCATTGTATGTGTGTGTGTATATATATATATATATACCACATCTTCTTTATCCATTATCCACAAAAAAAAATGAAAATAGAACTACGCTATGACCCAGCAATTGCACTGCTAGGAATCTACCCAAGAGACACAGGAGTGCTGATGCATAGGGGCACGTGTACCCCAGTGTTCATAGCAGCACTTTCGACAATAGACAAATCATGAAAAGAGAGTAAGTGTCCATCAACAGTCTTTGGAATTTTAATAGAAGTTGTGTCCAAGTAGAAGATATCAACAACATAGTTTATTTCAACATATGCATATTCTTATGAATATAGACTTTGCTAAAATACCTGTTGCCTTTCAGAACCCTTCAGTGAAACACTGGAAACAAAGGTTTTACTCTCCAATGCTTGCATTTTAAATAATCCCATTATTGGGGCACCTAGGTGGCTTAGTCAGTTAAGCATGTGACTTCAGCTCAGGTCACGATCTCACAGTTCCTGGGTTCGAGCCCCACATCAGGCTCAGTGCTGATTGCTCAGAGCCTGGAGCCTTCTTCAGATTCTGTCTCCCTCTCTCTCTGCCCCTCCCTGGCTCACACTCTGTCTCTCTACCTCTCTCTCAAAAATAAACAAACATTAAAAATAATTAAATAATCCTGTTATTAGATTTGGCTCTCACTTGTTACTTTCTGTTTCTGCAAACATCTTGTTTATTTAGTACACCTTTCTCATTTATTTATACGTTACGTAACAATGGAATAGCTTCAAAGTCAGAATATTCAACATAGTATCTTTCCTTGTTCAACAGTACATTCAATCTGCCACCCATTTGCTAAACTTCCTTGAAACAAACCACTGCTCAGGCAGCTGTGAAAAATGTATAACAACACTAATTGTGATTGACAGACTAATTAAGTTGGGGGTGGGGTGAGGGTAGAGTGGGCAGCCCAATATAGATGATTTGCCTAAGCTGAACTTCCCATTAACCTCACAAGCCATTTAGCAAATTTAATACATAGACTTGAGATTCTTTTTTCTTAAGAATTCACATTCTATGTAATTCATTCTATGGAGGAATTATGGAGGAATTATTTAAATATTAGAAATAAACTGATTAGCAGAGAATGCCTGTTAATATATATTGTTAAAATAGGCCACATTTTGACATAAAACAATAAACCAACTATGCTTATTTTTTGAAGTGTGTGTATATATATATATATTTTGTGTGTGTGTGTGTGGTTTTCTGAAAGATAGTTATTTCACAAAATAGGTCCTTATAATTTCACCCAGTAGACATGGAAACATTTTAGATACATTTAAGTGAAGACCTTCATTCATAATATTTAAAGACTGACTTGGTAGTGTTTAGTGGGTCAATCAATTGATTAAAGTTTAGTTAGTGTCTATACGTTTTTAGCAACATATAAGTAATGAAGAATACAATCTGAAGAATACAATCTAAATGCATTGTAACCTGCTTCGCTATAATCTAGTGCATTTGATTGCTAGTTGAATTTTTTAAAAAGAGTCTGGCAATTGAGTATGGTATTACACAGTGTAAAACAATTCTTTTCCTAAAACGAGTTACAGGAGAAAAGATGCTCTGCATTAAAGGTGATCTGAGGCCGGTAAATTAGGTAAATCTGATAAATTAGGTACATGCTCTATACGTGAAGATTCAAAATGCATATTACCACATGTTTGGCATATCTGGCGACATACACAGTCTATAAATATGTTAAACTAGTAACTTCTTTAATATCCAAGAAAATGCAAATTAATACAATGATAAGAAATAATTTTTTGGTAAGTCATATTAGGGAAGGGAGAAAAACAGATAATCTTCAGTTTTGCCAAAGCAATGGGGAAATGGGTGTACCAATATAGAGAGCAGGCCAGCTCAGCTGGCTGTTCTATAGCTGGGTGCTAACTTTCAGGCTAGGAGTGTGCACCAAAAACATGCTTACATTTGGATCCAGCAACTCTTTGATGACTGCAATCTAGAAAAGATATAAAAACTAAGGCTGCAAGTGTACACACACGCATGCGCGCGCGCACACACACACACACACACACAGAGTTGGAATTTTTTTCTGGGCTATTTTAAAATTGCGTGGTGAGATATGATTTTTTGGGGGGGCTTACTTTTATTTTCTACTTTTCAAAATTAAAGTTTTTAAAGGACGTATAAAAATTCTTTGAAAAAGAATATTTGAAATGCTTTAACCTAAAATTCAAATCTCTGATTTTTAATAGTCAATATTCTGAACCTTACAGAATTTAC
Organism: Paguma larvata; assembly: GCA_030068075.1. Taxonomy (NCBI): domain Eukaryota; kingdom Metazoa; phylum Chordata; class Mammalia; order Carnivora; family Viverridae; genus Paguma; species Paguma larvata. Next base: position 68,550,138 of record CM057834.1, on the reverse strand, counting down.
TGATACAGAACCCAAGGAACAGACAAAGACGGGTTTTTATAACCAAGTGATCAAAACCAAAGACAATAAAAACAAAGAAAGATAAGATGACCCTCAAATGTTTTATCATTCAGTCCACAAAGCTGAATTTGGTGCCTCAATTTGTTGCAAGGATAGATGAGAGCTAACTCATTATTTGAAGAAACCACTTGAGGTGAATGGACATTCACAGAAATATCAAGCTGGTGTCAAAAGATGCCAATTTTTAACATAATAGAATGCTGCATTACTTTCATCTTCTTAGATATGTTACTTGTACTTTTATTATTGTAATATCCATTGTTCTAAAACAATATATCCTTAAATGTAGAATCCTTAATAGTCCAAAGGGACAGGTTAAAAGTAGTTACAGACTATTACCACTACTTGAAAGTAAATCTAGAGAAGAAAGGCTAATCAAGGAGGGCAATATTTACAGATTTGGATTAAAATAGATCAGTAAAGAAAACGGAACATGATAGGTTCAATAGAAATGGAGAGTGAGGCTATCTCCTGAGAGGCAAAGAGGGGAATATACATTAAGAATAATCATTTGTATCTGCTAAAAGAAAAGTCTTCCCACATAAAAGGCATTATGTTTGTGGGAACTCTTATGTCTTGTGGTATGTATTTCATTTAAAATCAAATTAGGACATCCAACAGATTATTCTAGTGCTCTAGATAAGCACAAAGCTAGACATGAACTCAAAGTAGTAAAGTAAAAATATTACTGAGAATAATACACATGAAAATTATTTTTAAAATTACCTAAATAATGAAGACAATGTCTCTAAATAATGTCGATACAAAGATTGCCACATATATGTAGAAGTGTTAGGTCATGTACCATATGTAAATTTGGAAAGTATTTTTTTTAATGTAGAGAAACGTTTTATCACCCAGACTATTATCTGATTCAAATCTCACAGTAACACTTTATATCTGTATTTAAGAAACACTATAAAAGCATCTCAGTTATTTCCATCTTCTCCCTATGTGGTCCAATATGGTAGATACTAGACACATATGGTTATTTAAATTTAAGTTAAAATAAATTAAAATTATATAAAAGTAAACATTCACTCCTCAATCACACTAGCCATATTTCCAGTGCTCAATAACCACAGATGGCTAGTGTTTTCTCTGTTGGACGGTACAGATGCAGAATATACTCATCACTGTAAAACAGTCTCTAGGCAGGGCTGCAGAGAATGCACGGGAGAAACATATGCCCTCCTAACCATCGTGTTGACTATGCAAGAAAAGCCCACATCAATAACCAAGGTGTAACCCTGTGTACAGCTTCTGGGATCATGATACACAATGCAGTGCGTCAATTCAGGAATGGTTATCCCATACTATAGATTAAAATTCATGCTCAGAATACAAAATGCCTTTCCTGAGGTATATGTAGTATATGTGTAGTACATGACATATGTATGGTCATGACTGACCCATGAATCCAACACTAAGCTCTCAGGTGGTCAGAGATCATACTCTGAAAAAAAAAAATCCCCATGTAGCATCTACTCAAAATATAAGCAAACATAATTCACTACAAGGTAGTTCAATACAATAATCACTGCCATCATTTTTCTCAAACATTTTGTAATCATATTAACAAAAAACTACAGTGCAGCTACTAAGTCAATCTTAGTTAAACAGACTAAATATAAACGATCTCCAAAACTACTGTGTACAAAATGTTAGACAAATGTTCAAGGGCTAACTGTATTGAGCAATACAGAATAAGATTAGAAGTACTAACGAATTCAGTAGATCAATCATTTACAAACCCTCTTCCCTAGTTAGATCGCTTGAGTGGAGTCTAACTTGTTATTCTATTTAAGCTGGGAAAATACTGGGTACAAAGCAGCATTTTTAGGAGATCTTTGAGATATGTGGAAAGGAGATGACCCTTACATTGGTTTGAGCATAAAAAGCATTTTGAAAAAAGGTGCTATATTAATAGTAAAATAATTTTGGAAGACAAAGAGTCCCGAATTAACTTTAAAGATTCTTTTTTTCTTTTTTTTTTTTGGCCCGAGATTTCTGAGTTTATGATTTCTCTTGAGGAAGTATGTAGTGTGATCATAGTATCATTTATTAAAAGCAAAATAATTATGCCATATTTAAAACAGACTGTTTGAATTTTCTCCTCTTTGTCCAACTGGGCCTATCCTGCAAGGCCAAGAAAAGAACACATGTATCTACCTCTCAGCCTCTTCTTCCCAGATACTAGTATTTCCTCCTTCTTCTTCACAGCCAATCATAAATGCCAGCCTTTATCATATTCTGGCAAATAAGTGTTCAGTATTTCCATAGCCAAAGCAAGAAAGGCCCTCAAAAACCATAAATGGCTCTAATGGTTTTCTGCCTGTATCTGCATATAAGAAGCACCACAAGAGAGGAGCACTTGGAAAGTTCACACAGAACCCCCTGGACAGCCTTCAGGCTGAAAAGCCTGAATCAGTATAACCCTGTGAGGGGCTTTCTGGTCCTGATCCATAGTTTGGAGAGTCAGTTTTAAGAAATCCAGGCTACAGGGTTTACTACAGTACACATTAAAATAGCAAAGTTCTTCTTTTCAATATTAGGTCAAGATCACAGATTTAAATTTTCATGAGGCTTCACTTGTAGGCAGAATTTCTTTGGGTTACGATTTTAATACTAGGGAAGGAAAAAAGTAAATCGAATTGTTTTGAGGAGGAATCGAGACTATCTGAACTATGTGAGTTAAAGGAATAGCAAGCAAATTTGAGCTCTACAAGGGATTCTGCAAATCTGTAAACCACAGCACATTCTGCCCTTTAGGTAGGGGAATGTGACATCAGAGACCACTCGATGGCATTGCATAACATGGACACATAATGTACATACTAGGTGATCGTGAATATCTATCGCCCACATGGTATTAAAATATAAAGAAGTATTGACTTCTGGTTTTAGTGGAATAGAATAAGCACCTGAGTCTACTTCTCTTCTCTCCCTTTGTTTTTTGTTTGTTTTGTTTTTTTTTTGTTTGTTTGTTTTATTTTTAAGAGCAGGACAGACAAAGCATGAGCAGGCAAGGGGCAGAGAGAGGGGAAGACACAGAATCTGAAGGGGGTCCAGGCTCTGAGCTGTCAGCACAGAGCCCGATGCGGGGTTCGAACTCACAGACCGTGAGATCATGACCTGAGCCGAAGTCGGACGCTTAACCGACTACTGAGCCACCCAGGCGCCCCTCTCCCTTTGTTTTAGAAATAATAAAATTATATCAGTGCTGGGGGAAAGAAGGAAAGAAAAGGTACTACCTGCAGACCAGAAAGTTTGACAAACCAGGTATAATGTGAGCAGATGAAAGGGCACAGACTGACAAACAACAACATGGAAAAAAGCATCCTAAAACACTAGAAGTAAATTCTTACTTCTCACAGAACACAAAGGGCAAGAGTGGGCCATGGTATAATCATTAGGAGAATTAATTAAAATCCACCATCAAGAATAGGCAGGCCGATAAAACAGCTACTCCTCCCACACCCTCTCCAAGTCCTAGAGCAAGCTTTCTTATACAAATGGCTTTTGCCCCCAGAATAAAGTGAGACGTGCATTATTAGCCTAAGAGAACAAACCATCTGTCTGGGGCAAGCACCCAATATGGGTGTAGGAATGCAGAAGCTAAGCAGAGCAGAGTGCGGAGATAACTTCCAGTTTCAATTACAGACTTACAACTTAAGTCAGTCATGCCTAAGGAACACGGTCTTTGCTTTCGCAATGGTGGCAGTTGGTACACTCAATTCTAAAGTGAAGACCCTAAAGTGAAGCCTGTCTGCCAACATGCTCCCATTTAAAGGACAAGCTTCTGTTGAAAGAAATCTACACAGCTGGGAAAAAAAAAATTACCCTGTTATTAATCCTATTAATCAGCCTTCATTCGATATTGAACCATCAACCAAAAAACATCAGACATTTGAAGAAAACCAATAACATAAAAAAAAGAAAAAGATTAATAAATATAACATGTGTCAAAAGCTGAAACAGACAATTTAGAGAACAGAAGAAAGCTTTAAGTTTAAGAATTTTCTAATTTGAGTCTTCAGAAATATTTATTGGCTCCATAAAATAAAATAAAAATAGCGGCTAGCTGGTTTTTTAAAGAGCCATCATTTTTAGCAGAGAATCAATATGGAAAAAAGAATAGATATTTAAGTTTATTATTTGAGTAATAAAGATAACCGCATGGAGGGCTCCAAATAATATTAAAAGTAGCAAAAATTGTTAGGAGGTGAAAAATTACTAAATTTCTAATCTTTTTTACAGAAATAAGTGAACATTTTCAACCTATAATTAATAAATCAAGAAATTAGAAGCACTATGTTTCATATATAAATACTGTAGGACTTCAGAGGAAACAACCAGTTACTTGGGGGGCAAAAACGACATTGCTCGAATTCAGTTTATTTTTAAGAGTTTGTGTGTGAAGACAGCCAAGTCAAAATGTCCTGTATAAGAGAAATATTTAGGACTCCTTTTCAGTTAATGAACAGGAATATCAACTAGTATGATAAGGAAATATAAGACAAAATAGGCAGAGAGGGAAAGGATTAGGACCTGAGGTCCCTGGGTGGAGACAGACAATTTTGGAACAATGCTGGGAATGTCTGACTACAGCAAACCCCCTTGGGTTTAAGGTTCCTTCTAAGAATGTAACAGACCCCGCCTACTCCCCCTCAGGTTTCCCTGGGGAATTTGACAAAAGACCGAAGTATGGCCATAGGCCACCCCTCCTACAATGGAAACGAGCCAATCAAGAATGGACAAGCCAGCATTTAGAGTTATCCAGCCAATAAGGATAAAACCTGAGAAGGAACACAGGGAAAGGGAACGGGGAGGGTGACCAGAACCTTACAAAACAAGGACCCTTGCCTATAACTCCATGGACATTCACTTTCAAATATCCCCCCTCCATAAAGAGAGCTTTCATACTATTCTTACTTTCCAATCTTTTACTCTAATGAACTTTTGACTGCTGCTCATTTTGTGTCCACCCTTTCATTCTTCGAAGTGGGGAGACAACCAATCCTGGGTTTTGAGGTAAAAAATCCTGCAACACTAGCATTTATTCCATATGTTTGGAAATCTTTCTAATGACAAGTCTAAAATAGTAACTAACCACCTGCTTATTGGCAAATGTTACAGAAAAGCAATTCCCTTCAGATCTCAGAAAGCAATAAAGCAATAATCTTGTTTCTTCAGTGTTTCACTTTTGCATACAAGAGAAAAGAAAGAGAGAGACAAAGGAAGAAAGAAAGAAAGAAAGGAAGGAAGAAAGAAAGAAAGAAAGAAAGAAAGAGAGAAAGAAAGAAAGAAAAGAAAGAAAAGAAAGAAAAGAAAGAAAAAAGAGAGAGAGAAAAATAGAAAAAAGAAAGAAAAAAGAAAGAAAGGAAGGAAGAAAGAAAGAAAGGAAGGAAGAAAGAAAAAAAGAAAGAAACCATTAAAAAAGGTGCTTTCTTCTGGGGCTGGGGGAGAAGAGACATTTCTTAATGTTTTTGACCATTTCATGTATACTTTTTAAATATTATTCAGGAATTATTTAATTCCTTGAAAGTATTTTTTAAAAATCTAATTCACCAATGGGGCTGAGACTAGGTGGTTCAAAAACTGAAAGAGCTTAAAATAAATATTAGACATGTTCAAATGACTAAGACACCAAGAATGATAGATTTTATTATCTCATGTTCACCAAATTTGCAGCTGATTTGAACTCGGAGAAACTCTTGTGGAACTAGTAAGAGAATCATTCCGTCTTCCTATTCAGGTTTAGGGAATATTTCCAAATTTCTATCCTTGGCTATGCCTTTTCTCAAGTATTTATTCACACCTTGTTGAAAATACTGACAATCAAGGTAACCCAAGCTGAATTAGTTACAGTTTTTAGAAACACTATGCCTTGGTGTGTTTAAAGTTGGTTCATTCGAGCAATTATATTTGTAACTTACTAAGAATAATAAAAAATCTAAATTTTTATTATGACTTAAATAATGAGTACCTACTAAAGTCAGTATTTAAATAGTAATGATTAATTAGGCTTTAATAATACTAGTACTAGTAGTACTTTGTTATAAAAACTTCCTTTGGGGCACCTGGGTGGCTCAGTCTGCTGAGTGTCCAACTTCGGCTCAGGTCATGATCTCTCGATTTGTGAGTTCAAGCCCTGCATCAGGCTCTGTACTGACAGCTGAGAGCCTGAAGCCTCCTTCAGATTCTGTGTCTTCCTCTCTCTCTGCCTCTACACTGCTCACACTCTGTCTCTCAAATATGAATAAACATTTAAAAAAAATTAAAACAAACAAAAAACCCCCCAAAACTTCCTTTACTAGTATGAACTATGATTTATAAATGCACTGGAATATCAAGAAATTTTGGGCTAATTCAAGAAAAATTGTTTATAGTAAGTAATATTGTTAGAAATATATTTAAGCATATATAGAAGAATAAGACTATGAATTATTGTTTGGAATCTTGACATCCTGATATATTTCAAACGACTGTTCTGGGGGGGAGCTTCATTAAAAAAATCTCAGTCAAAATGGAAATACATCCAATCAAATACTGATATATATCACCATTCGAGAATCAAAAAACAAATAAATATAATACACAGAAGTAATTTATTTTAAAAATATTCAATAAGTCGAAGAAATGGTTAATGAGTAACACTATGACAAATCATTATTAAATGTATTACAAGATGCAAATATTGTTAAAATATATGTGCATATTTAATGTATGAATTAAAGTCATCAGGCATTCTGTACAGTGTCATTTAATTTAACAAATGTTAATAAGGTATTTATAAATGGAATCTTCATAGAAGAGTAAACATCCCTAAAAATACTTCCAATAACTCACTCTATAGTAGATCTCTTTATCCTCCCTATATCCCACAAATACTCTTTTTACTCTTGAAATACTTACAGGATGTATCTGATATGAAGTGATATACACATTTTTTAATATATAAGTTTAGCCATTGTATCTATCTGGTATTCACAAGTTACCAGGTGAAAAATTCAGTCCAGCAAGTTAGTAGCATTTTGTAGACAGAACTCTGGAAGTATTTATATTACTTTTAAACTCAGTTTACTCAAAATAATTTGTGCAGTCAGTTCTGTCTTCCTCACATGCATACAAAACAACGAAATAAATAGCTAATACTGTGCTAAAATAATCATAGAGCACAAAATTGTTTTTTAATTTTTTAATTATTATATTATTTGAATTATTATATTAAACATTACAGCAAGCTATAAGGATCCCAAACATTTCTCTAAATTATAAATGCATTAGTACACTATCTTGAAGCACTTTGTTTATACATATGATATTCATTTTCTAATAGTTGTGCTTTAGAACAGTGCTTCTTAATTTTCAGTGAACATGTAAATTAGCTAAGGATCTTGTTAAAAATGTAGATTGTGACTCAGCAGGTCTGGGGTGGGGCCTGAGAGTCTGCATTTCTAACCAATTCCCGGGTGATGCTGCGGGCCCACCGAACACACTGTGTGAAGAGGCTCTTAAATAATTGTTTCCTAATCTTGACTAATCCTCAGAATCATTCAGAGCAGTTGGCAAGAAATACACTGAAAATAATAAATCTCTTGTTTGGGGTGATCTTCAGAAAATGCGGCCAGATGGCTTACCTAAATTCAAAACACTGACTTAAAAACTAGTAAACCTAACAAAAACTCTCTGCATTCTTTAATGTCTATTTTCACCAATATTTACATACTTCAGAATTTTTTCTCGATCAGTAGGAAAAAACTACCATTACAAGAAAAAACCGGAAAGAGAAAAACTGAATATTGCTTACCATTACGTTTTCACTCAAAACTGTATTTCCTTCCTGATTCTATGAAGAGATGTTTAGATTAAGTACTATAAATGACACCCCCCCCAAAATTGCACAGAAGCAAAAGAAAAGGAGATTGCACTGTAAAGTATTATTATATTCCAGACACTCTGCTAGAAGCACCTTTGTCCATTTCTCATTATGTAGCATGGGAAAATGGAATTATTTTCCCCAAGGTAATGAGACTCTAGAAGAGAAAAAGGTGGAACAGCTTTCCATTCACACAGATTTTATGGTAGCAAGTTGAAACGGCCTTATTCAGGACATGGTATGGACTCCCTGAAATCCATCAGCCCAGGTAGTAAATGGAGGGAGAGACTTGAGTGGTCAAAGGCGCAGAAGTGGAAAAGGCTTGGGCATATTGAGAGCAGAGTGAATATTTTGATTATTTTGGAGAGTCAGTTAAAAATAGGGAATAACAAGACATATGGCAGGAGGGGGAGATCTCTGAAATATAACACAGAGTCAGGAATGCCAAATAAGTGTTTCAACTGTCAAAGGGAAGTAATTTAATGAGAATAGAAGATTTAATGAGAGTAAAGTGTTGGTTCAAAAAAGATAAGGAAATGTAAACTAATAGGAGAAATATAGAAAGTTGTCAGAATTGAAAAAAAAAAAAAGAAACAAAACACCAACAATCAAATTTTTGAGAGCATGAGTTGGAACAGTGCCTGGTGATTGTCAAATCCTTTTTGGGTTCTAGTCTGGAGTGGGTGGGGCTGAAAACCCCTGGTTTACAGGAAGTAGGGAAAAGTGAAGTCAAAGTGTTCAAAGCAGCCAATATGATTCAAATATTCAGGCACCCTTCTAATGTGGGGGGGCTGGAGGAGCTTCCTTATAAATGATGCTGGTAGTGAAGTAATTAAAACCCCCAGAAAAAGCCACAGGTGGTAGAATGTAAAGGAGAGATCCTGGAGTCAGAGCTGAATTTGAATCTTGGCTTAATCACTTGCTAAAACGTGACCCTAGATAGATGATTTGTCTTCTCAGTTAAGCTCAGTTTCCTCAATAGAAAAAAAGAAATATGCAAAGGATTGTTATGCCTTAAAGACAGGGCGAGGGCACTTGGATGGCTCAGTGAGCTAAGCGTCAAACTTCGGCTCATTCATGATTTCGTGGTTCCTTGGTTTGAGTCCTGTGTCAGGCTCAGAGCCTGGAGCAGGCTTCAAATTCTGTCTCTGTCTCTTTCTCTCTCTGCCTCTCCCCCACTCACGCTCTATCTCTCTCACTCAAAAATAAATAAGCATTAAAAAAAAAAAAAAAGGAAAAAAGAAAAGAAAAGAAAAAAAGAAAGGGCTTCTGCCAAAGAGACTATATTTGGATTTTGCCTCATAAAACCTGACATAATTGATACTTTCACCAAAACGCCAAAAAGGGCAAAACAGAAAAACAACTGAATTCAGTTTGGAAAACTTCAATATATTTGCCTCGCAGAGGAGTGAAAACTTTAAAAAAAGGAGAAGGTTTTTACTCAGCATGTTGAAGTACATTAGATTCAGTAACGACGTAGGAACTTTCCGGTCAGAAGTCATGGAACCATTTGGGGAGAATACACTTCCACTTATGTACCACCAGTCCCTGAAATTCTACTATTGAAGAGATGTCTCCTTGGTAAAGCAGAAATATTAGCTGCCGTAAAAGGCTTCCAAAGCAAGGTCCCGTTGTGTCTTTCTGAATTTTCCTTATGCTTGAGTTCTGATTCTATGAACAAAAAGGTTTTTTGTTTAAGGATACGTTACCCTGTCATATCTTTGTATCCAAATTGTGTAGTACTAAGTACAGAAATAAGCCGTTAAATGTATGTCTAAGGGCAATTTCAGTGGTTGATTTATTGGGTTGTTCTTAAAATTTAATACTGTCAATACAGTGAAAAAAAGACTATCATAATATTTCTGCATATATTTCATTCTGGTTACATGCTCTGCTTTCTCTAAAAGGTTTTTCTAAAAAGTGAAAAGCTTTATTTTATTAATTACTAAAAATTAAGCAATTACTTAAAAAGTTCAAAATCTTAATGTATCTAAATGTTTCATAAAATAATTAATGTTCTTCAGATGTATATTCATCCATCTTAAATTTCTGAAAGGAAAGAACACTCATACTGTGACTATGCTATTAGCCTCTTATAAGAAAATTATTGCTAAATTTAAACTCTGACGAGTAGTTATTCTTCTGGCTAATAATATAATATATAACAAGTACGGTCGGAGTAAATCTATCACAACTAGAAAATTTTAACAACCATGAATATACTCTTCCCTTCTTTCATACAATTTGTCCTAGAAATAGGAATCCCTAAAAGTTGATGTGAAGTTCAAAGTTAGACATCATGACACGGAGGAAGAGGGTCGCAATGACAGTCATGAGGTTAAACAGATTTAACAAACAATGTAAGAGGGGTAAGAGCCTGGCTATGAGTTTACTCATCTTCACATGTCCATCTAATTCCAATGAAGGTGGGTTTCTTCCCATTAAAGAATTGCACCCATCTGTGCTCTTGATATCAGCACCCTCCCCTCATCATCTTTCAGGTCTTTTTTCAACTCTTTATTCTTCTCCTTCTTTCACTTTTAATCTTTTCATCTCCACTGCCTCTTTACCGTAAGACATCTCCTGCCCGCTCTCAAGCCCCCATCCTATCATCTCCCTTTTAATCAGCATTTCCCCCCAAAGGACCAGCGTGTACATACAAGTTGTCACCTCTACATGCGCTCTTTCAGCTCCTTCTAATTCACTGCCATGCACCATATTCTGTGGAAAACATTCTTGGCAAATCTATAATCTGCTTCATGTCTCATCCTAGTTTTAAAACCACCCTTCGGTCTGTGATAGCGTTTTTTTAAATCTCTTAGCTTATAAAAAACCTCTTCTATTGTCCTCTGACTGTTGGCTCCTGGCTCTCTGCTGTCTTATGGATTCACATGCTTCACTGGCTCTTCCTTTTTCCTTTACCCAACATCTTGGCTTGTGACCTCTCAGTGGCTGGCTTTCTCTTTACAGTCTCCTTCGAAATCATGGACTCTCGTCTTCTGCATTCCAAAATTGCACCATCTAACTCATCACTCACTCACTGCTGAACATGGATATCCCAATGGCAATGCAAATAAACTTCTCAAACAACACTTTTAACACTTCCAACTTTCTTCTACCTACCATCAAACCTACTATTCTTTCTGCATTCTAGATATCACCAGGTTCACAATTACAAATACAAATATCTAGACACAAATTTTTTTATCGTTTCTTGAATTGTCAATATAACTTTTGTATTCTCCCTTAAATATGTCCTCTTAATTTCTTTCTCTGCCCTTCTCCTAGTTAAGATTACCATTATTATTATTTGGGGACAGTATCCTTTAACTTAGATACACAGATTCCAATATTTTTCTAATTCATTACTTCTTCCTAATGTTCCTAAGGATATCTTTAAATAGGATAGTCTGGTTAAGTTACATTCACTTCCTTGCTCAAAATCTTACAGAATATTTAAAGTCCTTTTCAAAAAAATCATTCAAAACTTCAAATTTTTTACCTTGGTCCATTTATTTAAAGACTATATATACCAACTTTCCCCAAAATATCCAATTCTGCAGATAGAATACAACATGCTCTGCCTTAAAACCCACCTATCCTTTTCTCTCTCCTGTAACTTTGCCTATTCTGTTCCCAGTGACTAGAATATTCTCTACACTTTTAGTATGATGGATTACTGTGCTTTTTTTTCTCCAAAACTTCACCTCAGAAAAATCTCTTCCATCTACCTGTCCCTGTTTCATCAGGACAGTGATGAAGTCTTTCAACTTGCTTTAGTGTTGAGTCCTAAAATTACATATTTCCCATATTTATGGTCTAAACTTCCCAGATATAAGTGATTACTCATTATTCTACTGAAAATTTTTGTATCATTGTGAGTTATACATAATATATGTTTAGTGAGTATGTGTTGAATGGAACCGTATCAAAGATTGGGTGAGTCTAGACATACAAGATCAAAAGAAGGATTCATTAACATGGACTGCATTGGTAAAGAAGTATTCATGGGGGATAGTATTAAACTGGGCTTGTAGACCAGTAGAATCTGATAAGCAGAAAAGAACAAGGAGGGTGATAAAAAGTGATAATGACACCAAAAAATGAATAGAAAAAAAAGGCATATTGTATGTTTGGGGGTCACATGTAGGTACATCAGTCGTTTTGTTCATGAAATAATAGGGGATAAATATGGGAAAGAAAAAGCCCAGTTTTGGGGAAGCACATGACTGCAAGGCTAAGGTTTGTAAAGCTTTGTCCAGCAGACCATGGGCCACCCTTGGACTGTGTACGAGTAATGAGGAAGAGGAATAAGAACAATTATTTATATTATGATGGTATTAGTTAAAAAAAAAAACAGTATGTACTAATAAACAATGGTGGAATTGATTATTCCAGGTACGTGATTTTACTAGAACCACAATTTCTAAACAGAACTCAAACTTTGTAGTCCATTTACAACAAGCACTTTGAATATATTTTACAGGCTCAAAATTGTATGTTAGAGACTTAGCATATTAGTCTGATTAATTTAAGCATCCATTCTGAACTTACCTATTTAAATGTTTGGTACTTCAGTATCATACCTGAATTACTGTCTTCTTGTCTTTGTATTTTAAGATCAGGATGGGCTAACAGACCTACTAATCACTTATTCTCAATTGTTAAGACATAATATTTATCTGATGAAGAGGAAACAGGCAACCTTAAGAGCTGGGGGAAACCTCTTTGATCATCTCTATGGAGCAACTGATCTTGGTTGAATGTGTAGTCTAAATAAAGAGAAAATTATTGTAAAGAATTAAGATTTTGTAACCATCAAGTTTATTCCTTTAAACATTAGGAACTAACTTTTGAATGCCCTGTATACCAAGATAAGGGCTTCATGTCTTTTTTCTAGCTGAAATCCTAATAAAAAAGTTAAGGAATAAATCAATAGTCTTGGATTTCATGATTCACTTTACAATGTTTCTGGGGGGAGTCATTGATAACCCTTAGTTTTTTTTCTTTTCTAACATCTCAACCTATAAATAAAACTATCTCAGATATCTGACTGAGACCTTAAAAGTGTCCTCAACAGGGGTGCCTGCATGGCTCAGCTGGTTAAGCATCCAACTTCAGCTCAGGTCATGATCTCAAGTTCATGAGTTTGAACCCCGCATCGGGCTCTGTGCTGAAAGCTCAGAGCCTGGAGACTGCTTTGGATTCTGTATCTCCCTGTGTCTCTCTGCCCTTCTCCAGCTCATGCTCTGTCTCTCGAAAAGTGAATAAATGTTAAAAAAATTTTTAAAAAGTGTCCTCAACAAACTACAAATAGTCAACTAATATGTATAGTAATTTCAAAAGTGATAATAAAATCTATGGGATTTTGAAATCTTTTCATAGGTAAATGTGATTAGTAACATTTGGAAAAACTGTGTGATTTATTTATACATATAACTAAAGTTAAAATATAAGATCTGCCAAAATTAATATATATATGCACATATATATGTACATATATACATATATAAATAAATATATATAAAATATATATATATATAAATACATAACAGGGCTTAAGACTAAAGAATTATCAGTTCAGCAATAGCTCCCCCTTGAATTCCATGAATAATGGAGGGATATTAGGGGAATAACTAAGATTCTTTATCATTGTTTTCTGAAATGTAAAAGAAAGGATTTAAATTAGAGGAAACATAAGGCTCTTTTTAGCTAGAAGCTATAATATCCTCTCAGTCCATATAGGACGGAGTACACATTGGGTAACCATCCCATTTTCTTCATTTGGGCAATGCAGTAACAGGGTATAACCCTTCGAATACAGCAAAGTAACTACTCAGAGCACATATAAAGAGACAAAGGCAGACATGCAAAAAAATATATTTTTCAGCTTTAAGAGAGTATATGAGATATGCAACTTACAGGGAACAGGGATTTAGGGAGAAACAGAGATAAAACAACAGTGTACTTATTACTCATATGATTTAATTTTTTAATTCAACTTTGTATTAATTATCCATGCATCAGAACAAATATACACTAGGTATGCATATATGATGCTTTAGGAATATTTAAGCTTGTGTATCAAATTCTGATGACATAATTATGTCAATATTCTTTCCCCCTAAAATTACACAATCACATGTGAAGTCATGAATTATACTTAATTTAATGAGAATTTATCTGATATTTACCTGCTGCCCTCCCTTCACTGAACTCTTAAGGTCTCTTATTTCTAGTCTATATTGTCTGCTTTAGCCATACTAAATATTTTACATATAAAATTCCAAATTAAAATTAAGGTATTATATTGTTACTCTTAAAATATTAAACATACAATCTATGTAACCTGGAGAGAGATGTTATAACTAGCACTCTGGATTTGAAAGGTATATTGTTTCTGCCAATATGACATAATATTTCATACTATCTCTCGTTAGAGAGAATGGGAGGAATATCTACTAGAATGGTAATCACCACTTCAGGAAAAAGAGCTTAGGAAGGTGGTTGCAAGAGCTGAAGCGTATCATGTTGTTCTTAATGTTAAACATGACAAAAGTTCTATCTTGAAATCTTTAACTTTATGTAAGATTTTATTTTTTATCTTACCGCCAAGGTGAATTTACTTGCACCAAAATCATCATTATAAAAAAATATGATTAATTGGAAGTAAATACGTGCAATTTCGTCTGAGATGTATGAATCGTTATATGATGATAGAATGACAGAACTTTGATAATGTAAGCTTCCTGAACTCCACTGAATAAAGATTTAAAGTACAGCATGCAGTTTTAGGTTTAAGTCTTAATGTCAACGGGAATTATATGCTGCTTAACATGACATCCTACATATTGAAATTATGTGAAAAATCCAGCTATTTAGAAATATATTTGAAGTAAATATAATGCGGCATGAATGGTGCCAGTGATAAAAATTTGATTTCTATAATGCGTTAACCCTATGCACAACTAACTCATTTGACTAATAAAAACTACAAATGTAAAAGATTTAACTTGAAAAAGAAGAGAAGAAAAATGAGTTGCGTATGGAACTCAGTAAAAACACATATACATTCTTTTATATAATTGATCATTTAGATACATATATATGTATGTTTGTGAATGTGTGCACACTCGTGAGCCATAAAGATTTATACAGGAGGATGACTTGTTTTTTTGTGCCGTATGCATATTATTATACTAAAATAAGATGACGTGGAAACATACAGGAACAGAAATACAAATAACAAATATGGAATATACATTTTATGAGTCTTTAGAAATATTCAAAAACTATAAAGCAAACTGTTAGAAGTTAGTGCAGATTATGTTTCATATTTGTGGAGACTACACTAATAGCTCACTACAAATAACTCTAAAATGTGAAAGGAAAAATACAGTCTATCTCAATGGGCACCATAAATTCACATTATTGCCACATACATATTCTAGTGTGTGTATCAATTTTATTTGATGAAAAATATATTAACAACAACAAAACCAGATAACTAAATAAATAATCCTTTCATCAGCCCCTGATTTCTGCCTTACTAATGCTTTGGTGAATCATCGAGGGGAGTAAATTATTCATTATAAATTTCAAAGAGGAGTCTCCATTGAAAAAGCTCTGCTACTGGTCCTTCTTGGAACCAACATCAAGAGAATTCATTGCAATCTCAAATATTGCAATAAAATAGAAGGTGAGAGGCAATCACTCAGGAGAGGTGTCTAGAATGAACTGAGCTCAGGGAGCTATATCCCAGCTGAGTGAGGTGTGTAAAGATAATTATTAATATTTTGAATTACACTTGGAAAGAAAAAGATTAATCAAGAAGTTGAATACGAATGTCAGCCAAGGTTTTAAATACAGAAATCTTTATTTCTGATGAAGAATCTGGAAGTTTTTTAACCATAGTCCTACACATGGTCACTATATTATAACTTTATGGCATTAACAAAATCAATTGTAGTGTAAGTGTTTGAATTATTATCCTAAGGCTTATACCAAAGTATCCAGAACAGTATCATTATTTTAATAGTAAATAAAACTACTCAAAATGAACACAATTAATTAACAAATCTAATTTGTACTGCTTCATAATAAGTTCAAGTTTATGAATAATGGAGAGATATTAGGGGAGTCACTAGGATTCTACCACAACTTTACACTAATAGTGAAGAGTGAAATCTTGTGATATAGGTTTTATAGGAAGGACTCTAAAAAAGTTACCACAACCTTATCCCTGGTTAACTGGCTCCGGCATGTTAAAATGGTCAGAACTACCAATCAGTAATAATTTATCTTTAACTCTTGGTTAGTCTCTGCTAATAAATTTATAATAGAGAAGGAGGAAAATATTGGAGGTCCTCTGGGATTGCCATATGTGTCTCCCAACTTCATATCTCATGTGCTCTAGCTGGATACAGACAATTAAGAGGACAACCATGCTTCCTAACATGCTTTGGCAATGATTTTCCTTGGCTGCCAGAAGGACATCGTTTAGATCTGCTGAGGAAGGATCCTTTCTCTTCCACTTAGCTATCTTCTGTTTAACAAATCGGAAAACATTTGGATAACACTGATTTTTTGTAAGTCAGTGTTTAACTTAAATTAATGAATATAAAGTCTTTCCTCTTATTAAGGAATATTTCCATCTGTCTTATTCATTATTCAAGGTATAATGCCTAATGCTTCTTATTTAATGTTATTATCAAATATGTATCTAAATTTACATAAAAGAGAATTACCTCTTTAGTCCAACCAATAGTAGTATACTGAGGCTCTCTACTACAGCTACTGACTCAAATATCTATTGCACACTTTCTATGTGTTAGTCACCAAGCTAAGTACTTTTCAGTTATAAAATGTAATCCCCATTACCACTCTATATGGTAGAAGTTACTATTATCCTAATTTTACAGATCGAGAGCATGAGGCTAAAAAAGGTAAGTAATATGTCCAATATTCAATCTAAGTAGTTGAATATCCCAGTACCCATGGGATACATGATTGGCTGTGCGGTAGAATTCATGTGAAGCCTAAAAAGAGAGGTGAATTTGGATAGAAAAAAAGATATATTTTTTAAACTGTCACTATCTTCTTTCCCTTATTTTCTCCAATCCACAATTCTCATCAAAATGAAAGCAGGAGGCAATAGCAACAGATTAAGAACTGTAGGGAGAGAGATTCAATGTGGTCAATGCAATTTAAATTGAATGGGTTATAAACCACTGGATCAAGGCCAGCCAAATTTCATTTGTGGTTTTTATAGGTCCAACAAGTTTTGCTCATCAAAACACTCCTTTGATCCAATGCTAAATGTTTTGAAAATACAACCCGAAAGACAAAGACTCTAAGCATTCAACATAATTGCCTTAGCACATGGAGCTAACAGGCAGAATCCTATGTAAAGTAGTATTCACTTAGGTGTAAAAACCTGTAGGCAAGACTAACAATAAGATTATCTGCAGGTAGGTGTTAATGAGGCCATTCAGACAGATGAGGTGTCAACAAGGTCTAGTTATTGTGGAGTGAACTTGGGTTACTGTTGTGTGGTAGGGAAGCAAATTCAGGATCTCGAGGACAGTTAGCCATTTGTAAAGCTGTTTGGTATATCAAGGTGGGGGGCATCTATCTTATTATTAAAGTTTGAAAGAAAGGTAAAATAAGTGAAGATTTTTCCAGATTAAAGTTAAATATATACCATTGGCAAAAACGGAGTGTGCAAAGGAAGTATTGAAAAGTAATCTCTCACAATGAAGCTCTCCTACTCTCATACTCTTGTCCTTTAAGCCAGAACTTAATGCTTTTCCCTATAAAATTCAAAGTTATAATAAGGATTTTAAATTTTTAGAATGATAAACATATAACCTATGCAGACCAAGCATTTCTTTGAAATACAACAGGCAGATAGAATTTAAGATTACAATTTTCAGGTAGAAAAGATTTAAGTGAGCATAATTATTACCCAATATTGCAACAAATCAGTAGTGACACAATAAATATAATCTATTAGTGGACACATAACAGTATCACGGCTATTCAACAATGTGGTAATAAAGAAACACAATACTCAGATGACGCTACTGTCTGATTGCTACTTGCATACCAAAACACCAGGAAATTTTATTGCATCTTTTGTTAGGAACTTGATAGAATAAATGTCTGAAAGAGGATGGTATGATAGAGAACTTCTGACATCTGTTTAATATCAAAAATATACAATCACATTTCTTCAAGGTCATTTGGGCTTTATGCAAGTGGACTTTTTCCTCTGAAATTTGTGGGACTTTACTTCCAGCTTGTTAATAAGCTTACAGGATTTTTAGTTTTTAAGTTAAGGGAGGTGGAGTAAAAATTAATTTAATCTGCCAATTTGGAACATTTGCCCCAAAATTTCGGCTTTTTATTTGGAAGGTTGATCAGTCATGGGTGCAAGTAATATGTATGATATTAAATTAGTCCACTCAAAGGGATGTATGGTCTCTTAAAATTTTTAGAATTATTACAGTGATTCACAATTTATTACAAATGTCAGTTAAACAGATTATAAAGGGACTTGGCTGGCTTTAGGTACCCCTATCTATGTTTTCTACACCTTTCTTCCTCCTAGCGCACTAGTTATGGTGCACCAGAGCTTAACTGAGTTTCACCCCAGCATATTGGTACTTATGAAACTTACTAAAACAGAGCTATGTCCACCACATAGACATCGTCAACTATGAATAACAGATATCATTTGCCTTAGTTTGCATCTTGATATTAAATTCCACTACATAGCCATTTTAGCTCGCAGAAAGTTTATATCTAATGTAGTCAATAAGCACCTACTTAATATTTAGTGTTCTCTTTGTGTGGGGGAGTCAGGAAGCATCATGTGCAGAGTCACTCAGTGACTAATTTGAAGTCTTAAGTTTGGTGCACTGCAGGGATGGCGAATACCTGGTCCATGAACTTGCATGCTCCCTCTCCCTACTGGCCACAGCAGACCTCACTGTTCTGTCCTAGTACTCTTTCTGTCTTAGATACTAACCACAGTCTCAGACACATGAAACAACCTCAGATTCCCATTCAACAGAGCACCCAAGGCAACCTTGAACAATCTGCTATATCCTTGGAAAGACTGATACCCTGATGATCACAGACCTGGGTTACAAATCCAGCCTTGCCAGGGCGCCTGGGTGGCTCAGCTGGTTAAGTGTCCGACTTTAGCTCAGGTCATGATCTTGTGGTTTGTGAGTTTGAGCCCGGAGCCTGCTTCAGATTCGGTGTCTCGCTCTCTCTCTGTCCCTGCCCTGCTCGCAGTCTGTCTCTCTCTCTTTCAAAAATGAATAAACATTAAAATAAATAAATAAATAAATTCAGCCTTGTCAATGAGGAGTTCAATGGCCTCTGTGAGTCATTTAATTTCTCTGTTGTCTGTTTTCATTCTGAAAATATGTCAGTGAAAATATAAAGATCTGATGCTATGAATTTATTTTTACATCAGAATAGAGAACGTTTTTTTTTAATGGTAGTAGTTTTAGATAAAGAACAAACACTATTAGTAGTTCAGTCAGCCCACTCTTCAGTCTAATGAAAACAGTTTTTCCATTGGGATTATTTTAGGGAAAAGTGCTACCAATTAGAAATACTGTCTTTTCCATTTTTAATGCACAATTTTCTTAAAATATATTTTTGGGTGATCTTTATTAACAAGTTAAAGTACACAATTATTTTTGAAGTTTATCTTAAATTTATCTTCCTTCAAAAATAACAGAGAATACCTAGAAAAATAAGATTAGTCTTCCAATTTCAGCAAAACTTATCACAACTTTTTAATTTCTGGTATTTTCTTTCAAATATTATTATTGCGAAGAAAGCTCAAGAGGGGCAAACACTTTAGGATTAAAATGAATGGAACTCGAACTAGATAATTTCAGATCATTACACAATCTGTTTTAATGTACAAAATTCATTACCAATACTCCGCATTCACTATTTCCATAAAATAGCATGTTGCTGCTTCCACTTCTATTTTTGTTTTGCATTGAACATCTTGAGTAATGTTTTATGTTTAAATATTTTCCACAAAGAATAGCATTCTAAATTAATTGACACTATTTTTGCTAAGAAAAATATTCCTTTTTTTAAAAACCAAGGTATAAAATTAGAAATTTCTTCTTTATTCAGGAATACACTCTGTGCTCATAAAAGTCTTAATTATAATGTGTTCTATCCATTATAAATTAGGAAATACTATGTATCCAGTCTTAAAAAATAAATTTTGGGTGAGACAATTTAGTAGTAGTCTAGTCCATGGAAACTAAGTAAGTACCTCAATTCTTAAGGGAACAAGTAAAAATTCTATGTATGAAATACTTGCATATTTAGATATTCCTTAAGAATATAGGTAGTATCCATGCTATCGAGAAACAAGAAGTCATTCTATTTAAAAATTCTTGAATGGCCACTTCAGGATTGTTATTCATCTCCAAGGCTAACTGGTATTTGAAATGGGTCATGAAAGAATTTTTTATTGAATATTATAGTCTAAAGAAACAAATTATGCTCTAGTGACAGAATATGTTAAATAGAAAAAAAGGCCTTGGCATATTTATATGGTAACTTGCAGACACGGAATGGCAACTTATCCCTAAACTATGTAAATATGCATTGTATCTATCCATAATCTCTATCTATTTAATTTTTGCACATCAGCGCTACCTCATCAAATGATTCCTAAAAGTTCAAGAAAGGTGTAGTGGTGAATCAACCATATGCCTTTATCTATTTCAGGTAAATTTTAATGCCATCAACTCATAGAAACAGTAAAGTGTATGTATGATGAAATATAACTGAAGAGAGAATACAAGAAGTACCAGCAAACCAACTAATTACATCGGTATCTTAACATTCATCATCTCTTGATTGTCTGCATCAACGAAAGGGAGTGGCTAGTAGAAAATCACAGATAATCTACTTAGTGGGATTGGGTCTCTGGCTTTGTGCTTAGTAGCTGAATTTCTAATTGCCCCGTGTAACTTACTGCAAATGTGTTGTGAGGATGCCCATCACCAGAAGAGTGGCCACAGACACATAATTTTGTTTCTGGAAGCAATTCCTAGATTAAACAAAGAGAATCAGGAGTTGGCTTTTTTTCCCCCTCCAATCTTAATGCTTAAACTAATAATGTACATTATCATTAAAAAATATTTTTGGATTATTATCTTGGTAGGTGAACATAGATGAGACTATTCCATCTTTGTGTCACAGTTAAAAATGGTATAGATTTAAAAAATAAAAATAATTTGGCAGATACAAAGTTGAATATTTGAACATAATGAATTAACCACTAACCAAAAATAATTCCTCTGCCGTTATCTTGACTTACGAACCTCACTTCCCAGTTCTAAGCTAAGATTATGGCCAATGTTAATGAATATTCCTATAAATTTAAATGATAGTGTGATTTTAGAGTATGGGATGGTATTTATTCTTAAAACTTTAATTGTTTTTGAAAAAGCTAACTGTCGTCTTATACTGCATTATAACAAAACAAATGAATATGAAAAGTCTTGTCATGAAATGAGACGATAATCTCAAGAATCTCTTCAATTAAACTGCCTTGACCATGCATTACTATTAACACAAATATTGTCATTAAATATATATTTGAGACCATGTAGCCAAAGTCTATTATCTCTGTGAAAACCTGTTGAATTGTACCACTTGCATTGAGAACTACTCTATACACTCAAATGTATAGTTTGCATTTTTATCTGTAAAAGCAAAGTGATTATTTATTGATAAATGACATGGAATGTCATTTTTTACCTAAGTAGCATCAGACATTTCAAAGATTTTGTCTGAAGGGCAAAAGGATTACACTGCATTTGAACAGACCATGTGACAACACATCCTTAGACTTCATGTATGATATGAAAGGATGATCCCCATTCATAAGATACACAAGGGAAATTATATCAGAAAAGAAGAAAAGCAAGGAGGGCTGTGGTAGGGGTGTCAGGGAGTATTTGTAGTGGTTTGATGCATGTAAATATTACATCTTATAAATAATTCTTTTCAAATACATCTCTGAAGTTCAGGGTCTCTGTTTAAGAAACGGACTGTATATGCTTTACATGACTACATGCCATTTTCTGCAAGATAAGAGCAACGTTAATCCAAACAGGAAAAATGGCTTCCAAAATACTCCTTTCCTTTCGTTTCCTGTGAAGAAGTATGTTACCTGATGCTGGCAGATGAGGACTACAGGGGAAAAAAAAATGTTCAAGTTATAGTTTACTGTCAGAATCCAACGAACACGTTTTCATCTAAATTATTTTGTCAACAGCCTTGTAGTACCCTTGCTAACCTTATTTGGCACCAGTGCATAATTAGATACACAGGGGTGTGACTCCAATTGAAGGTGTTGGCATTGTAGCACTCTGTGAAAATATTAACTATGAGGTTAACTCCAATTTTCTCTTCTTTAATTAAATGCACATGGTACTAATGAGGTAACCTACTGTTCCTTGATAGCACTAATTAGCTAAGAGGAGAGTACACTCTCACACTGCAATTTAAACCTAAAAATAAGGTTGAAATATGCTAATTGCAGGCAATTTAAAACAGTACAAGTTGAAGAACTAGTCATAATAAGAGAAACTGACTGCTTTACAGCTAGGCAGCTGTAACTTTGGTTAAAATCAAAACAAGCCACACGATTTTTGGACTGCTATTTAACAAGGTCATAAGCATCCTAAAAAAAATGAAATGCTACTCCATACTGTAGCAATGAACCAGATTAACAAAAAATCCTCAGATCAACACTCATCAACATAAAACCAAAAATAAGTGAGCATCGCCAGAACTCCAAAGGTGCCATGACACTATTTACATTTATACTGAAAACTAAAGTCCATAAATAAGCAACATCACCTTAAACTCTTTCAAGAGCAACCAAATCACATAAAATATTATAATTTGTGTCTTCAACCTACCACAAAACATGTTGGAGTACTGAATATTTGCCATCCCAACCATAGGGTCAGAAGGGAGGATATAGAGAGGAGTAAGCCTCAGCCCTTGAGGAATATAGAAACTGGAAATTTCCAGATAATGTACTAGTACTTTAGAAAAAAGAAAACACAAAAGATGCTGTGGAATAAAATGGTGTGGGTATCACTTAGGGAATAGAGGTGTGAAAATATCAGAAGGATTTTATTATAAGAAGGAAATTTTCACTACTTTCTCTACAGACGAGAGCTTTGGGATGAAAGTAGCCTGGAGCTTCTGGTGAGAGAGAATATTCTCCATTCTTAGCTCAAATGACTCAGAAATATAATTTCAATAAATCCAAGTATCGTCCAAATATATTTTCTTGAATTGCTTCTCAAACCTTCCCAATGTGATTTTAAATGATAAACAATGAGATAAAATTTGATATGTCATGATTCTGAAAGACCTTCAAAATTAAAATATATGTTCTCACTGTACAAAGTATATTTCATTATTTTTTGATTCTGTAAAATACACATATTTTTATTAACCAGCAACTTTAACTCACCAAATCACTCACTGAATGACAATGTCAAATCATTCTTGTTAACACTGATAGAAATAAAGTACATTAAAATGATAGTGTCATTCGTCGATCTTTAGGGACAAGAGATAGGGACTGCCCCACACTAAGGACTCAACAGTGACATTGTCTGCCCATGTCACTTTGCATGCAAAATTATAAAATATATGCATTTTAAACAAATGAAAGAGTTGAGCAAGCAGGGTGCCTGAGTGGCTCAGGTGGTTAAGCATCTGACTGTTGATATGGGCTCCTCAGTTTGAGCCCCATGTCAGGCTTTCCTCTAACAATACAGAGCCTGCTTGGGATTCTCCCTCTCTCTTTCTCATCCTCTGTCCCTCCCCTTCTTTCTTTCTCTCTCAAAATAAATAAATAAACTTTAAAAATTAAGAAAAAAGAGTTGAGCAAGCAATAAAGAGTTAAAAAGTAAAATTTATGAAAATAGAAAGCCAACTTAATCTTAAAATTTACTGAAGAACAATAATAGAAGAAAGCAAATCATTTGAGAGGCAATAGCTTTTAACCCCCAACTAATAACTCCTGGAGTTAAAAGTATGTGGGAATAAATTTTGCACTACCATTAGTCCATCACCATATCTTGCCAAAAGGCTTGGTTAAAAAAATGTGCTTCGAAAAACCCATCCAGCTTCTTCTCCTGGCTGTCCTAGAGCTTTCCACAAGAGAAAGTGATAGAATATTGGCAAAAGATGCTAATAAGCCTCTGATCAACCATGGTTTAATAGATTCATGAAGTTGCAGGTCTGTAAAGGAGTAGCAAGGCGAATGAAGTCAGACGGTCATTTAGAAATGGGTCTCCTGGAGGCAACCTGACATATTCCTACAAATCACAGAGAAATACAATGTGAATGGATGTCTTAAATGTTTGCATCTGTTTCAAATAAGCACCAAAGAATCTTTTAACAGTGAAAAGGCCAAGACAGTGTACTGGAATGAGCTTTCAACATTAACTTCAGAAGGAATCTATTCTTCTGTTAAATATGGATCATTGTAATTTTCTGTTAAAACAATAAAAAGTAAGGCATTTAGTGTTGAAAATAAAAATACTAGCTCTGGAGACAGTCTGACGGGGTTCAGATCCTGATGCAACACTTACTAGCGGTGTGACCTTGAGCAAGTTATTTAGCCTCCCTTGGCCCCTCTTCTCTAAAAGGGGTAATAAGTGACACCATCAAAAGATTAAATACATTGATTTGTATCTAGAACAGTGCTGGTACCCATATTTTCAACAATCTACTATTTATTAGCTTTCATTACTGCTTCAGAATAATATTCAATTTTTTCCAAATAAAAATATTATTAAGTCTTACTATGTATGCACTATTACACACTGTAAAGTATACATAAATTCCCAAGACATTGTATCTACATAACAAATAGCTTTCAGTCTCTCATTAGACTTCATGCTACAAATCAAAGCCTCTTTCACATGAATAAAAAATCTTTTAACCACAGAGGTAAAATATCTGTACTCTGAAAACTACCTGACAGTGATAAAAGAAATTAAGCATGACACAAATAAATGGAAAGATATACCATGCTCATGGATTGGAAAAACTAATATTGTTAAAATGATATTACCCAAAGTTACTACAGTGTCAGTGCAATCCCTATCAAAATAGCAAGAGCATTTTCACAGAACTAAAACAAATAATCTTTAAATGTATATGGGACCACAAAAAATCTCGAAGAGGCAAAACAATCTTGAGAAAGAACAAACCTGGAGGTATCACAATTCCAAATTTGAAGCCATCCTAATATATTAATCCAAACAGTAATGAAATGGGCACAAAAATAGACACATAGATCAACAGAACAGATCAAAGAGGACAGAAATAAACTCACACTTATATGGTCAACTAATCCATGACAAAAGAGGCAAGAATACACAATGAGGAAAAGAGAGTCTCGTCAATAAATGGTGTTGGGAAAACTAGACAGCTAATGAAACAAACATACAAAAAAGTGAAAGTAGACTTACTTACACTGATATAAAAATAAACTCAAAATAAATTAAAGACCTAAATGTAAGATATGAAACCATATAACTCCTAAAAGAAAACCTAAGCAGTAAACTATGGGACATCAGTCTTGGCAATCCTTTTTTTTTTTTTTTTTTGAGGGGGGTGGAATCTGCCTCCTCCTGCAAGGGCATCAAAAGCAAAAATAAATTATTAGGACTACATTAAACTAAAAGCTTTCGTATAATTAAAAAAACAATGAACTGAAAGGACAACCTACTGAATGACAGAAGATATTTGCAAATGATATATTCGATAGGGGGCTAATATCCAAAATATATAAAGAGCTCATACAACCAACACCAAACAAACAAATGTTCCAAATCAGAGGACCTGAATAGAGATTTTTTTCAAAGATGTACAGATGGCAAACAGGCACATGAAAAGATGCTCAATATCACTCATCGTCAGGGAAATGCAAATCAAAAGCATAATGAGATATCACTTCACACTTGTCAGATTGGCTAGTATCAATAAGACAAGAAATAACAAATGTTGACAAGGATGAGGAAAAAAGCAAACTTTTGGGCCCAATTGGTGAGAATGCAAACTGGTGCAGCCACTACAGAAACCAATGTGGAGGACTGGGGCACCTGGGTGGCTCAGCTGGCTAGGTGTCCATCTCTTGATTTTGGCTCAGGTCATAACCTCACGGGTTTGAGCCCCTTGTTAGGCTTAGCGCTGATAGTGGGGATCCTGCTTGGTATTCTCTCCTCTCTCTGCCCCTCCCTCTGCTCTTTTTCTCAAAATATTAATAAATTAAAGGAAAAATAAAACAGTATGGCGGTTGCTCAAAAAGCTAAAAATAGAAATACCATACCACCCAGCAATTCCACTTCTGGATCTGAAGAAAATGAAAACTCTAATTCGAAAAGGTATATGTACCCCTACGTTCATTGGAACATTATTCACGATAGCCAAGACATGGAAGTGACCTGAGTCCCACCAATAGATGAACGGATAATGAAGATGTGGCATCCATGTATACAATGCAACATTATTCAAACATAAAAAAGGAAGAAATCTTGCCATTTGAGACAATATGGATGGAACTGCATGGTATTCTGCTAAGAGAAGTAAGTTAGACAAAGAAAGATAAATACCAAGTAAGTTCATTTACATGTGAATCTAAAAAAAAACAAAACAGAAACAGACTCATAAATACAGAGAACAAACTGGTGGACACCAGAGGGGCAGGGGGATGGGTGAAACAGGTGAAAGGGATTAAGAGGAACAAACTTCCAACTGTAAAATAAATAAGTCATGGGGATGTAAAGTACACCATAGGAAATAGAGTCAATATTATTGCAATAACTTTGGTGACAGATGTTAACTAGACTTATTGTGGTGATCATTTCATACTATCTATACATGTCGAATCATTACACTGTATATCTGGAATTAATATATTATTGTATGTCAATTATAATTCAATAAATTAAAATAAAATACATATTTTAAATCTTTTTGGAAACCTGAAGCACCAAAGACAAAAATTAATATGATTGTGTTTGCATTCAGTAACAAGGTGAAGTGACTTCTAAGAAAGGATATAATTTTTGTGAAGTTGAAGAAGGTATATGTTTCATAGAAAAATAGGAAAGAATTATATATTGATTGTTTATAACAAATAAAAATATTTTAAATTAGAGTTTGTTACTTGAGGTTGGCTGAAGTTGTGCTCAAAATTTTTTTAAACATTTTTTTAGATTTTAGTTTTTAGTAATCTCTAAACCCAACATAGGGTTCGAACTCTCAACCCCAAAATCAAGAGTTGCATGCTCCACTGACTGAGCCAGCCAGGTGCCCTTTTTTTAACATGTTTTAAACCTAAGCTGAAAGACAATGATATCTGAATGGAAAAAAAAAATGTTCAGCTAGTCAAGAAATACGGCCACTCTTGACCTGGTATAAAACAAGAACAAAATAAAACAGTTGGTTGGCCTTTCTTCCACTCAAACTGCTTAGTTTGTTGGTTTGGGTTTTGAGGCCATTCATTCTATCTTATGGAAACTGCCCCCGGGACAGTGTGGGCAGGGTTGTGCCTGGATGTTCTGTGTTAGCTTAGCAAATTCAAATTGCTTCATCCTTCTCCAGCCAATGTTTGAAAAACAGATTCAAAGCTGCCCAGCTCCGAAGAGGAGGTGAAGAAAACAGAACTAATGCTTGGAAAAGATTTTGTGGATTTCCTAAGTCCAGTGGCTCAAAGTAGTTGGTGTTGTTTGAACTCAGTGAAGGAGAAGCAGAGAGGACCTAATCAATATAAGCACATGCCTTAAGATTTCATTCTTCATCTTGAGGAAGTAGTTTGGTTAGCCCTGCCTTCCCTCCCACCCCCACCGTGGCACAGAATACAAAACCCAGAAAATATTGAGAAGCACATGATGTGGCCATCAAAGAATTGCTCTGCAAAGAAGGGAAATGAAGTTCAAGGAGCTGAAATTATTTACAAAAGGTCATGCTTTTATTTTTAAATGTTTATTTATTTTTGAGAGAGGGGAGAGGGGCAGAGAGAGAAGGGGACAGAGATAGTAATGGGCCCTGTGCTGACAGCAGAGCCTGATGCAGGGCTTGAACTCCCAAACTGTGAGATCATGACCTGAGCCGAAGTCAGATACGCAACTGACTGAGCCACCCAGGTGTCCCAAAAGGTCATATTTTTATTTATTTTTAAGGCTTCTGTCATTATATATCCTACTGTACAGTTCTCAAACTTTAGTGTGTGAAAGAATCTCTGGATAAGCTGTTATAACTGCAGGTTCAAGGCTACAGTCCTAGAAAATCAGATGCAAAAGATCTGGGATAGGGTACAAGAATATGCATTTTATTATTTTTTTAATGTTTATTTATTTTTGAGAGACATAGAGACAGAGTATGAGTGAGGGAAGGGCAGAGAGGGAGACGCAGAATCCGAAGCAGGCTCCAGGCTCTGAGCCATCAGCACAGAGCCCGACGCGGGGCTCAAACTCACAGACCATGAGATCATGACCTGAGTTGAAGTTGACCGCTTAACCGACTGAGCCCCCCAGGTGCCCTGAATATGCATTTTAACAAACATCTTGGTGACTGTGATTTAGAGCTTCTATGATCCTACTTTGAGAAACCTTGTCTTTCGTGTTCAGGATATTTGCGTACCAGGTAATATTTCATTCTTTCATTCCATTTAGTCAGTCAATCCTTTTTTCAGTAGGTGGCCATTGTCTCCATCTAGATACCACAGATACTTGGGAGGATTTGTGATTTTAAAGTACTTAATGTTAATCAATTAAATCCACTGAAATTCCTAAAGTAAGATTTGATCCCCATTTCATGGTGAAAAAGTACTGAAGAATTAAGAAAAATTACAGAATATAACAATGTTGAAGTCAGATTTTTCGCCCTGTTGTTGTCAATCCTGTCTCATTCGCCTCAGAAAGCTGCCATCATAACTGGCACTAATTGGCACCCTTGTTAGAAATCTCAGCAGAGGAGCCAAGAATAGAAAGGATATGGACACCTCTTACCCACAGCACCCGGCTGCCTGCACAGGTGAGGCTGAGATCAAGGATGGGGCAGGTGACCTGGCTGCTGTCTGTGAGAAGGGTAAGACCTACAATTGTTCCCTGACTATGGAGACAACTTGAATCTCCAGGGATGTTAATCAAGTATGTTTCATGTGTCTAAAGTCACTGAAAAACAAAAGATGCCCACAGTGCTTCCACAAGTGATGTAGTTATTATGTTTTAAGAGGGAATGAAGGCAGCAGTCAATAGATACTTCGGTCATGTGATACTCCTACAGAATATTGGTAGACTATTGTATTTTTTTCTTGTGATTTTTTCTTTTTTCTTATGATTTGCTTGCTTACTTTATTAAAAAAAAGAATAAAAAATAGGGGACTGGATTTCTCATGAACATCTGGAGGGCAGAATAAAAAAATTAAGTATATAATAATTACTGAATTGATAAAATGGACACATTGTATAGAATGTAATTTTTCCTTTTCCTGGATGTATTGAGGCTAAGCAAAAATCACTTATGCAAACATAAGAATTATAGTCCTTAGTTTTCTGCTCTTCTTTTTTACTTTGTACTTAAAAGAAAATGCAGACGTATCTGGCTACCTTGAGTTAGGTGAGGTAATACAGGGTCAGAACACGCCACGGTGAAGCGGCTTTCTCTATGAAGTGAGAACGCACAGAGCAGTGGTCCTGTATACCAGGATGTACCGTGTATCTGTTGATGACATGGAAGCTAAAGACTGACTCTGTAGTTTGTCCACTATTTTATTCACCACAGATTTACCGATCACCTATTTTACATAACCATAAAGATTTCTCCATTTTTTATTTTGACCACTGACTTTTTTTTAATCCTCAACCTCCGTTTCCCCTGTGCTCCAATATTTGGGCAGGAAGTTTGTGCGTATACCTCTCCTTCGCCACTGTGGAGAATTTTAAATCCCCACTTGAGGATCTTTTCTCCATTCCACCCCAGAGGCCCTATAAAGACGTAACCCATTCCCTCCTGGACCTGCTTGGGTCCATCAGCTCTCCTTAGAAGTCTCTTTCTTGTGTGAGGAATAAAATTTCTGTCAAGTTCTCTTAGTATTTGGAGTGTCATGAGCTTTGACATCTGAACCAAATTTTGTGTGAGGGTCCCTCTCACTTCTGTGGATACCAAGTCAAGTAGTAGCACCTAACCTAAAGAATTTATAGTCAAATCAGGAAGACAAACTACTAGTGACTAGTAACATAATAAATGGTATAACGGATATATTCACAGGGTGCTATGGAAGCATAGAGGAGGGACAGAAAAGGATTTTAGACCAGGCAATAAAGAGTAGATGTTGATATACAAAATGGGTATGTGGTGGGTGGAGGTAGGGAGCATTCAAGATCAAAGGAGCAGCCTATATGAAGGCTTGCACCTCAATGACCCCCTGCTGAATTCATAGAAACATAGACAGATGGTCTAGCAAGGCGGAGAGAAGAGAGGGTGGCAGGCATGAGGACAGAAAGAGAAGCAGAGGCCAGATCTTCAAGAGCACCGTGTGAAGCAAATGTGCACCAAATTTCTCATTATTAAATGTATACTTCATCTGCCTTTTCTCTTGGAGGATTCAGTGAAGGGTCAAATACATAGAAACATTTTGGAGGTATGTAGAATACTGCAACTATGGTCCTGAAGAAGTAGCTGTGACCAATGCAGATTGGCACAAGAGATTCTTCTAAAATTTTTATGATGGAAGGGTTGTGGGTGTGGGGATGAACTAAATAGGTAAAGGGCATTAAGGAATCTACTTCTGAAATCATTGTTGCACTATATGCTAACTAACTTCGATGTAAATTAAAAAAAAACACGCAAATTAAATTTATAAAAAGAGGGAAAATAAAAATAAAATCTTTACGATGGCAAGAAATCACTTTTTGTTTCCAGGAATTTTCTTTCCTCTTCCTTCCAGTTGGTTGCTTTCCTAGGACCTTACATGTGTCTTATTCCTTATTATTTTTCCCTAATTCCTTAAGTGTACTGGTAAATTCGAGTATATTTAAGTCAGTTCGGTATCAAAATTTCACTTGCAAAACTCGGCTACGAGACGGGAAGAGTACTAAAATGTAACATGTCTGAATGGTATCATCCGAGGAAATGAAAAGAACTTTTTAAAATTTGGGGTTCAGTAAAAGAAAGGAATGCTTCATACTGGATTTACTGGATATTGCCCCATTCTTTGCTATTTGGGTCATTCAGAATATAATTTCACAGATGATATATTTTTCTTAATGTGATTTGCAGACTACATCTAATGGAAAATGCCTGGTTAGGATTAAGAGACATAGTACAGATGTTAAACTACATTTGCATGCAATTATTTCTAAAACAAATGCCAGGGTACAGAGTCTATTGAAATGGCTTTCAGGATGGCTGGCACAATGTATTAAACCAGCTTCCAATTTCTAAGTAAGTCAATATTCTGCATATTTCAAATCAAGACACTGAACACAGCATAAACCTTACATTTTTCACCTTGACACATCGTCCAAGAATGTATGGACATAGGGTTAGAGCCCAAGGGTTCAGGGTAAGGATTTAGTAGTTTTTAAAGCAAAAGCCTTTCTTGCTTAATTAAAAAAATGCATTTTATGTATTAATTTCCATATCTTAAAAAATAAAAATTATTATAAAACATGTTAAACTAATTAATTTAATATGTGAAAAAAAACAGATACTAATACATGAGATGTGCTGTGTCCCCTTCAACTTGTTTCAGGGTTGTTGTTGTTTTTTTCTTTTCAAAAACAAACGAAGTAAGACACTCAGAAGTACTTTAAGTAAGTACTTCTGAAATGCATCCATCTTCAACTTTAAGGGATACATCGTAAGTAGTGCATGGCAGGACCAAAAGGAGCCATTCACTGCCTTCCTGGAGGAGATGCTAACCGTACATGTCCTCATAGTCTGGGGACTGGGCAAGACCTGTAATTACCTCTCACGGTAATGTAGTTTTCGATTTGGACTTGACTCCATGAATGAAGTATGCAGAGCAACCGCTGCATCTATTATCCATCAACACAAAACACTGAGTCATACTTTCATTGGTCCAAATTCGGAAAGTACCAGCATCTCCTCTGCTGTGTACTTTACTCCTTGGTGGGGAGCAATTGAAATCATGTCGCCCTAGGATTTTACGAGGGGACTAGTAGTTGTGGCGGGTCCTTTTCTGATCCCTGCAGGGGAAGCAGCAGCAGGCCTTGGATCAGCTACTTTTTATCCGCTGTTGGTCTCAGTAGCAGCTCCTTTTCTTGCCAATAATGATAAATGATAGACTCTTTAATGAGGAATAGAGACTGCAAGCTGCACACACAGAAGCTTATCTCGTTGGCGTCTCTGATTATAATTTGCTCCCTATCAACCTCTTCTCCCTTCTGACTGTGATGTGAGGTAGAGAGGAAATCTGAAGGAAGAGAATCAATTATTAAAAAACAGTACTCTTTCCAACAGAAACTCTCTTCCCATTAGGCATAGAAAACTCTCATGATGCCAAAGAGAAACTCCCGCAGAGGCCCCGCTCTGCCGTTTACTTTTTTTTTTTTTTTCATATCAAAAGATTAGCCTACACATTGTTGGTAAATATCTGAGTTGATCATCAAGTCCCAGCGCATTCTCAACAGTGCTTCCCAACAGGGGACATGATGAAGGATAGGAGAGAAAGGGATATTGGAAGTCAGAATCACTCCAATAGAATCTCCTAAACGTAGTGGTGACAGAGACTCCTCCAGGAAGGAGTGTCCATGCATTCCCCCATCCCTTCCCTTGCAAATCACAGCTTTATCTCAGCCGCAACTGACCTAGATTCTGGACGATGAAGACAATCAAGAAAAGGCAGTATTCCCATTTGATACCTCGTCATCCTTATTATTTTTACCTTATTTTTCCAAAAATGAAAAACTTGAGAGATATTTTGGACAGCAATTAAGAAGCGTCTGCTATCAGTGATTAATGCCAGGGTAAAAAGCACAGGAACTGGAATCAGATGGACTTGAATTCATGTCGCAGCTCAAACTACCAGCTATGTGACCTTAGATAGTGTAATTTAGCCTTTCCGAGGCTGTTTCCTATTTTGAAATAAAATAGCATAAATAAACACACATTACCAGGTATGTCAAGTGAGCACTGAATATATACAGTAGCCAAGAGAAATAAAATCATAAATGCTTTAGAATCTTTCTTTTATTAGAGAAAAAGAGGCATTAAAAAAGAATAGGAACATGAGAAACATGACTTCTCCAACATCTCTGGTTGACACCTCAGCTTTCCTTTTCATTGGCCTAGTCACCCATTTACATATGATCACCCACACACCTGTCACTAAAGGGCTGAGGAGGCCAGCTAGGGACTAAGATAAAGCCCCTTCTTGGGCAGGGGAGCCTGTATCATGACACTGAGCAAGTACAACATCCTCACACAGATACACGAGTGAACTAGCAGTAAAAGGCTGCACCGTATTCACAAAACATGGTTTAAAATATCAAAATTAGTGTTTGGCACTTAAAATATGAAAATACAATTGAAAGTAACTAGATTCCATGAGGTAAGGTTATTATTAAAATAAATATAATGTAACTTCTCCAAAGAATTTATTTTTGAGAGTTTAGATCCACAAAGACGGACAGCCGAGATGTGTTCTGAATCAGAAAACATGGGAGGAGAGCAAAAGCTAGCACAGTAATCACTATGCATAACAATAAAAAAAGAAACTGGTAGCCCAGTGCCAGGATCACACACTTGCACACAACCATCAGGGCTATATATGTACTAAAAATAATACAGAGTTGCCTTTTTTAGATGTATTAAACAGTTTACCAAGAAAGAAAATTGTCAAAATTTTAGAATTGTGTTACTATTAGAAATTATTCATTTCTAAGTCAGGACCATGTTTCATTATCCAATAGCTGCTCTCAAGAATGAAGCTAATTTACATTTAAAATAGGAGTACAGTCTACTCTTTAAAAGCACAATGGTAAACACACCAATTTGACAATTACATTAATATGAGTATTTGCATAATCTGTCTTCCACACCTGTTCTTAATTTGAAACAGCTGCAGGACAAATCACATCACACTAATCTCGGTGGGTATGTGTGTGTTTCAAACAGTAATGCACGCATCTCATTTTTCGAAGATCTTTTATTTTTTAAATGTTTCCTGACTTTTAAAATTTTGGCAAAAGTTTTGTAGAAGCCATAATATTTATTTGGTCAATATTAATTAGTGGAATAAGCATAAAACCCTTACATTTTTGGCCTCTCCTTTTTTGACATGTGAGAATACCGATATTTATTTCTGGAGATGTTTTTAAATAACATGTAACATGTATTTTATATACACCAAAAAGGATTAAAAAGAACAATAAAAATACATCTAGAAAACTTCAGTAAGAAATATAGGGAATAGGTAGCAAAAGCGTTAATGGAGAAAGAAGCAATAGCTACAAAAGATCTGGAAATGAGTTTGCAACATGGAAAACTGTGGCATCTTTTGGCACACCTTTTCTAAACTGGGTTCCATTTATGTTTTAACAAATCTATCTCAGAATTTAATGACCGGAGATTTACTTTCGTCTTGTAAAGGATCCAGTGTGTTTATGTGTATTGCAACATATCCTCAGGGCCATCAAAAATGAACTCAGGTTATGAGTGTTACATATTCTTCTACCTCATGTATTTAAATCATTCAGTTAGATTCTAGCTAGTAGAATCTAAGATACCCATGTAATCTGTCAACAAAACTGTCTCTCTTTAATCTTCTTTTATGAATGGGAAATGAAATTAGAGCTTTCTAAAGATGTTATTTATTTCCGAAAATTGAATGAGAGCATGAACGGTAATGAACTAGAGCAAGAGAGATGATGTGTTTATTTACAGGCTGTTGACTTCCATAGAGGTAAACATTGAATGGCTCAATTCTTAGTTCAGTAGTTCATTCAGAATCCCATTTTTACAAGTGCTTTCATTATAGTAGAAGATGAAAATACTTAAAACATTCTTTGTAGCTTGCATTTCTATTACATTTTTTATGCTCATGATTTACCAGTTCTCACCATAAGAGAAACTGAGATTCGAAGAGTGAAGTGATTTGCCAGGTTCTCATAACCTTACCAGACTTGTGGGCCTGGTATTCTGACCCCAGATATTCTTTCCTATCACTCAGAGCGGTTATTAAAATGAATAATAGCCATTAGTATAAATAAATGGGAGAAACCATCTTTACTAACGGAATATTTCGAAGTTTCTTTTTCTTTCACTTCATAGGATCTGAAATATTTCAATTCATGGCTTTACATGTACTGGAAAACATGGTTTCAAAAGTGACTATAATAAAAGAAAAGAACTATTTTCTATTTAGATAAATATAGTGCAAATTCTTACTGAGAACCAAGACTGGTTACTCCAACAGCAGAAAAATAATTTATATTACTATATAATTTAGGCAATAAAACCAAGCTATAGTGATAGTGAGAAAAGCAATTTTCATAGTTGTGACCTCTATATAATTATATTTCTAAATATTCCTTATTTTATTTTTCTTCATTAAAAACCTTACATATATAATTGAGCACACAGAAAAATACTCTAAACAGATAAGCTGGCATGTCATGGGGCATGCCGAACATAATGGAATGAAAACTATATTTGTATGTAATGAATATGCACATTGTATAATATTCTAACAACAAATTTCACTTTTTCTCTGAGTATCAGAATATTTTAACCTCAATAAATGAGCTGTAAATTTCTAAATTTTAAAATAATCTTGTTTCTTTTTGTTTTTGCTACCGACAAAAACTAGCTCATTATCAAAGTTAAAAGCTTTTGACACGTAGCACGTCAAGAAGGCTATTTTTTTGTAAATGTAAGCTCCTGAAAAGGTATATTCTTTTGCTAAAAATAAAGGATTAAGATAATAAACTTCCAGAGCTACAGACAGAGTCAAATCTTCTCAGTTGACAGAAAAAAGAAAATGAGGTCATACAACTAAACTGCCTTCTCCAAGCTCAAACAGTTACTGAGCGGTGGAGCCGATCCTCGAATCCAAAGCCTCTCTTGACACCACAGAATTTGGCCTCTTCCCTTTATTACAAGCCCTAAGCTGACCCCTGACAGGTCATTTACAACACGTTCATGCTTTTCTAGATCCTAAACTAAGCTATACTCCAACGGATAAACATACAAATCTATTTTATATATAAAGAGATCTACAAACTATAAACTGCATTCATTTCTAGACCGGCAGCATGATACCGCACACACGGATGCACACAGAAATGCAGGTGACCACACATATACACGTGTTAACGGGGTCACTGGGAGCTGGGAGTTCAGGTGAATTTCAATTCTTCATACTTCTCTGAACTGCCTGAATTATTTTTTGCAAGCACACATTGCTTAAATAATCACTCAAAATTAGGCTACTTGCAGATTTTAAATAGAACATAGAACAGTAGTTATATTTTTCATACAACACGTTAGCTCCTAAAAGCCTTTACAGACATGAAAACTCATCATATGAGTGCTCTGATTTTTCTTATTAAAACAGGATTTATACTCTTGCCTTAGTCTCAGCAGCGCAGAAATATAAATGCATACTACCTATGGCACGAGGGTTTCTTTTAAATGTGAAGAAATTATTAAAATACTTTTTTCTCCTTCTCTTCTGCTTTTCAATTCAAGTAAAACTAAACCCCCTTTGTGATAGGCTCTCCCATTTTCCTTTTAATCGTCTCTATCATCATACGTGTTATGCTTAGGCTTGTTTCCACACTTTGACACCCTTCTTAGATTCTGGAACT
This sequence comes from Paguma larvata, assembly GCA_030068075.1. Classification (NCBI taxonomy): domain Eukaryota; kingdom Metazoa; phylum Chordata; class Mammalia; order Carnivora; family Viverridae; genus Paguma; species Paguma larvata. The sequence continues at coordinate 68,513,262 of CM057834.1, read as the reverse complement.
CAGTCCTAAACAAATTTTAAACAACCACAAACAATGCCTTAGGAGGCACAAAATGAAGAAAACCTTATTTTGCTCGGTCCGTAAGTGATGGCTGATTCACTAAACACTTAGAGAAAAGAAAAATCCAATTTATTCCATAGAATGCTCTAAAAAGCCATAACTGTCAAGCAGGTTTTTTTTTTTTTTACCTTAAACCACTGAGTTTTGTTTAAAATGGCTTAGAAAAATGGTTATTATACTGAATTTTTATCTAGCCAGATTGCCAACTCCCTAAGGATAGGAACATTTTGAAAGCCCTATGGTACCTGGTGTCTGCCTAGCAAAGTGTCTAACACACCGAGGGCATTCAGTCATGTTTCTTTGATGGATTGATTGACTGAGGATGTAAATTCTAATACATGGAAATACTGTAAACCACTTTTGAAATCTTACTGCTGTTTTGTTTTTAGCTTGTGATTTTTCCATTGGAGCATGATAATCATTTGTTTCACATAGAATTCTAGAGAGTAGGTTTTTCAATTTATTTCCACATTACTCCTGAACTCTCTTTTTATTAAATAAGTATCTACTTGAATAGAATAGGAAGCAAAAGTACTCTAAACAGATAAGCTGGCATGTCATGGGGCATGCTAAACATCCGAAGTCGGACGCTTAATCGACGGAGCCACCCAGATGCCCCTTTAATGCTTATTTTTGAGAGAGAGAGAGAGAGAGAGAGAGAGAGAGAGAACATATCAGCCAACCTTTACTTTAGTCTAGCAGTGCTGGAAATTATTGAATGGGAATGACAAATAAAATAACTATATCAATTGCTTAAATAATCATTTCTAATTTGGTTTAAGAAATATTTCTTACTATCAATTATATCGAGAACAGATGTTTCTTTTAAAGCAATTTCTATTGGTATGACCTTGTGAATCAATGCTATTTTGACCCTTTAGTGATGGCAAGATACATCTTAGCATTGAGTAACTCATTTATCAGCGCTCCATCAGAAACTTGAATTCTTAATGCACACTGCTTCAACAAGTTCTTATATTCTCAAAGAGTCAGGAATCACTAATCAGAAACCACCTGAGTCTTTTTTTTTTATTATTTTTAATGTTTATTTAATTTTTGAGGGACAGAGCATGAGCGGGGGAGGAGCAGAGAGAGAGGGAGACAGAATCTGAAGCAGGTTCCAGGCTCCGAGCTGTCTGCACAGAGCCGGACATGGGGCCTGAACCCACGAACTGTGAGATCATGACCTGAGTTGAAGTCGGACGCTTAATCGACAGAGCCACCCAGATGCCCCTTTAATGCTTATTTTTGAGAGAGAGAGAAAGAGAGAGAGAGAGAGAATGGGGAGGAGCAGAGAGAGAAAGAGAGAATCTCAGGCAGGTTCTGTACTGTCAGCACAAAGCCGGATGTGGAGCTCAAACTTACAAACCATGAGGTCATGACCTGAGCTAAAATCAAGAGTCAGATGCTTGAAAACTGATCAACTCTCCCCACCCCCGGGTTTTTGTTTTTTTTTTTTACTATATGTATATGCATCTCTATATTTCATAGATTGATTTCAATATTCTAGTATTTATCGAAGGGGTTGCATAATGGGTCCTGAAGACCAGAGTGGGGGAGAACGGGAGGGAGAAAAGAAAAGAAAAATGTAATAAGAAAGAGGAGGAAAGAATGAAAAAAAGGAAGAGAAAGAAAAAAAAGGACATCTTCTTTAGAGGGAAAATGAGCTCTCAAATATTGTATATTTCCAACTCTTCCTTAGTTCCTTGTACCTAGTCTACATTTGGCTGTTTGCATTGGAAAGGTATCAGGGTTTGATATTCTGGCCTGATGATATGCAAAATGACCATTGCCAAGTAAGTATTAGAAATAAAAAGAAAAAAACCACATATAGGAGGAGCAAGATAAAAAACAGGTAAACAAACCCTTAAAAAGATCGTAATTTTACTTGAGAATAAAAAAAATATGGTCACTTGGCTTATTTCCTTTGTTTTCAAAATTTATGATGTATTTTTCTTTTAAAAAAATTTTAACGTTTATTTTTGAGAGACAGAGAGAAACAGAGTGTGAGTGGGGGAGGGTAGAGAGAGAGGTAGATCTAATCTGAGGCAGGCTCCGGGCTCTGAGCTGTCTAACCACGAACCGTGAGATCATGACCTGAGCCGAAGGCGGATGCTTAACTGACTGAGCCACCCAGGTGCCCTTATGATGTATTTCTCAAAGGAAAGTTCATTATACTTATTTCCTTTGTTTGAAAGATAAAATCCAATTTCACTAATTCCATAAACCATGTATTTTGAGAAGAAGATAGACTAAGTTCATTTTAATTTCATACTGGATAATTACTACAAAGCATGTAGGACTATTAGAGAAGGTAAGATTATTAAAAATCATTACACATTTACAGCATCTCAGATCCAAGTGAATGATTAAATCTTATTCTCATGGTGCCCTGGATCAAGGGCTGATACACAGTCAGCAGAACAATCCCAGTTTGGTGGGGGCATAGTCACATAGAGCGTAAGGACCTCCCATTCCTACTCCCCCAGAAAGGTCAGCCTTCACCCAGACAGGCAGCCGAAGGCAGAAAGAGAAATTTCTGTCCTTCCCGTCTTCCTATCTGTCCCCAGACTGAGAATTCCTGAAGAAATGATTCATTCATTTCCAATATAAAGCACGATTGAAAACGGTGACCTGTAATCAGACAGAACTTATATTCAACCATGGATCCTTGAGGAAGTTACTGAACCTTTCTGGCCCTACACTTCCTCACAAGTAAAGTAGGAACAGCACTAACCAATTCTGAGTTAGGGGGAAATACAATGACCAATCAGGGGTAAAGAACCTGAAACCCAGGACACAGCAGGAACTCATACATGTCAGTGGAGCTGGAGATGAGGGAGAACAGGCTTCCTTGGAACTTCTTCTAGGTGCCCCACAAAGTACCTTTTTATTTGTTTGTTTGTTTGTTTGTTTGTTTATTTTCTAGTGTGGTTGCTTATAACACAGATCATTGCAGAAAATATAGAAAAAATATGGAATACATCTTTTATCTTCAATATAGCTGTAAGCAAAGTCAGGACTTTCTTGAGCTTTCCAGCAACACCAGAACCTAATACGTCATAGCCAAATGAAAATTTTTCCCCTGACCTTATTTAAATTTTGGCTTCTATGACTATTTTTTTAAATCACCCTTCAAAAAAACACTTGTTTCTCTACGTGCAATATATGCATATACTTAACTTACTTAAACTTCCCAGTATTTGTTTGACTGCTTAAGCACATGGCCCTGGGTACCTAACCAGCACTGCCAGGCATCAGTAGCAACTTCCTGCAGGAGAGGAATCACCTCTGCTTAGTTGATTTAGCACTGTGCTTTACTTGGCACTGAATATATACTGGATCTGTGAGAACATTTCAGTTATAACTAAAAATATTAAAACTTAGAATAAAGTCCTATAACCCACTCATCTTTAGTCACTTTAATACATAGGTTTGTGTCTTTCTAAAATTCCATAAAAGAAAAACAACAACAACATAACTTATTGCCAGTAAAGCACTAAAGTTTCTCAAGTCATAAAATGTCTTCCTACATATTCTTTGGGTCACATGAATTGGTACTAACATCTGTTGTAAACTGTAAGTGGCAGACATCATTAGGTGCCTATTGCAAAGTTTACCGTTCATTTTTTCTCTGTGAAAAGTTTGGGTTTAGTGTAATAAAGTACCTGGTTAAATGTAATCAGCTTCCCGGATTCAGATGGAGCAATGTGTTCACGTGATAGTGGTTAGGCCAATGAGATGGAAACAGAAGCTACTGTGTAGTAAGGCTTCTTAGAACACTTGTTACTAAAGGGGCTTGGATTCAGCTGGCACATGCTTATTTGTATTTTGCCATCCCCTTCTTTCTGCCTGGAACATGGACGTTATGCCTGTAGAAGGGGCAGCCATCTTGTGACCATGAAGACAGGACAGACAGACGCTGGTCTTTCACGTCATCCTTGAGCAGTTGTACTAGCCAAATATGGACTACATACCTAAGGAGTTCATGCTTTATGAGAAAAATACACATATATTCCTAAATAGACCAGCTGATGAATTCCATAGAAAATTAGACAGTATTTTAGTGGAAATACTTGAAATTCACATGGCTAAACCCATAGATACAATCAACTCATAAAAGTTATATACCAATCAATATACAGAAAGTATAGTTCCTTGATGATATTTGAAAAATCCTCACACCTCATTTGTAGTCTTGTACGTTTATGGTATAGTTTTGCTAAGCATACTTCTTACTTCCAGTTCCTTAGGAAAAGTATCATTGATATTTAGCGGGGTTAGAACATTGCTAGTATAGAATAACGAAGCAGTATATCTTGTTCAAAAAAAATAAAACAGACTAAATAGTGGAAAGGGCTTACTGTAAGGAAAATATTATATGTATATAAAATTAATAAACCAGAAGATAAAATCAGTTAAGAAAATATTTAAGAAAAGATAAAAGGAGAGAGAATTGATAGTAAGAAAATACATTACATGCTATCTACACAGGAAAAGGAATCAGTTGAAGTATCAGTCATAAACAGACTGCCTAATAGAGCTAAGACAAGACAGACTAGCAATGTCAGAGGGAGGTGGGTCATGGGACCTGATTCATGTTACTAATCTAATCATGTAACAGAATCTTTATAACTTATATGGGATGATAAAATAAAAGTATGATACCGGTTCTGGAAACACACATGGGTGAGGAATTATTTCTCTCTGAAGAGTCAGAGAAGACTTGAAGGAATATGGCCTTAAAGTGTACGTAGGAGTATGGCAACTAGGTAGCAGGCGGTGAATAGGCAGGTGTGAAGACTTTCTTTCTTTTTTTTAAAGTTTTATTTATTTTTATGAGCAGGACAGACAAAGCATGAGCAGGCAAGGGGCAGAGAGAGAGGGAGACACAGAATCTGAAGCAGGCTCCAGCCTCTGAGCTGTCAGTACAGAGCCTGACGCGGGGCTTGAACTCACAGAGGGAGAGATCATGACCTGAGCTGAAGTCAGATACTTAACTGACTGAGCCACTCAGGCGGCCCACAACTCTCTAAACAGATGGAGAAATAGAAACGAAGGCAAGTAAGTATCAAAGTTCTTATAGTTCATGGCACCCTGGAAAGTGCCTGGTATATAAGAAAACAATGTATAAACATCTGTGAATGAATGAATAAAAAATATACAGCATGTTCAGTAAGCAGTAAGGATTAGGTCATGGTTGTAGTGTATCAGGTATATGATGACATATAGCCTTTTGTGCCATGTTGAGAGGTTGAAGAAAAGGGAAAATTTCACATTAGGGCAGAGGAATATGGCCCAATCAGATTAGGAGGATTTATATCTAGACAAGGTAGAACACAACAGAAAAGTTGATGAAAGCAATGGATAAGGGTTGGGAGAGATAAATAATTTTAGTTTAAAACAACTCTATCAGAGTTGGGATGTCCAGTGGGCAAGTGAAAAAACACATCTGGAGCACAGAAGAACACAAAAGAAAGGAAGAACTCAATATAGACTAGCCCTGATGAATGGACTCCACACAGTTACCCAAAATGCACTATATGCCAGACACTGGAAATGTGAAGATGATTAAGACAGAGGCCCAGGCTTCAAGGAGCATATAGTAACAATGCTTCGGTGTGATACCTATACAAACAGAAGTAGATATATGACTTAGAAGTAATAGATAGAAATGAATAATTAATCCTACATTGTGTGTGGGGGGGGGGCAGGAGAGGATATCAAAAGAGACTTCAGAGTAGCTGACAAAGAGAAAGTAAAAGCTACCCAGAAGTTCTAGATGAAGGTGGAGAAGCACATATTGAGAAAAGAAGAGTTAGGTCAGCTTTGTGGAGACATGAAGCAATGTTCGAGAAACTGCTGCTCATCTAGCATGTAAAAGGTGTGTGGTAAACAATGAGACCAGCACGCCAGGGCCCCTGCAGCAGGCAGCTGTCTTTGAAGACAATGAGCCTTTTCCTTAAGGGTTTCTAATATTGAAAGGAAGGCTAACTGGACATAGTGGATATGTCTGAGGACTTCAGAAAGCAAATATTATTTTTTTTGATCAAAGATACAAGAAGAAAATGAGCTCATTAGTGAAGATTTTACTGATTGACAGTGCTGATGAGAACTGATTGAAAGTAAAAATAAAATTCTGATAACATTGTTGGAACTGATCCTGGAAAGAATAAACGGAGAGACACATCTCAAGGCACCTACTCAGGGGGTCTTCTGAATTAGCTCAGATTTAAAGACATATATAAAAAACAAGCAAACAAATAAAACAAGACACGGGACAGACGTTTGAAGGGTGTTGAATCTGGTAGGAGGATGAGGTACCATTAGTTCAGCTTTTTCATTGTGTAGGTTGGAGAACAGAATCCCAGACAGGAAAAAAGACACAGTATTTTAATAAGAGAATTCAGATTCAGTACTTTGTTTTTAATTGTCAAAACACTTTTTTTTTTAATGCTCATTTATTTTTGAGAGACAGAGAGAGACAGCGTGAGCAGGAGAGGAGCAGAGAGAGGAAGACACAGAATCCTAAGCAGGCTCCAGGCTCTGAGTTGCCAGCATAGAGCTCAATGAGGGGCTCGACTCACGAACCATGAGATTATGACCTGAGCTGAAGATGAAAGTCAGGTGCTTAACCGACTAAGCCACCTAGGCGCCACTCACAACAGTTTGTTTGTTTTTTTTTTAACATTTATTCATTTTTAAGAGACAGAAACAGAGCATGAGCGGAGGTGGGGCAGAGAGAGGGAGACACAGAATCTGAAGCAGGCTCCAGGCTTTGAGCGATCAGCACAGAACTCAACCCGGGGCTTGAATTCACAAGCCCTGAGATCATGATCTGAGCCAAAGTCAGAAGCTTCATCGACTGAGCCACACAGGTGCCCCCAGATTCAGTACTTTTTATTAAAGGGTACCACTGTTGCTGAAGATTGGTTCGAGATTTCTGCATACTACTCTGTGGACCAGCTGGAGAATCTTCTGGAGAGTCTAAAATACTTTGATTTCCCAAAATCCCATCCCCTCAAATTTTTACTGAATGGTCTAGGGTGGATCCCCAATCCTCCATTTTTTAAATGTTTTGATGTATTTCTTGGATTTGAAAAACACTGGCTTAAATGAACTCTAAAACTGCACAGGAGACCAGTGACAGTTATTGGATATATATTTTTCTGTAATAAAGAAAAAAGTATCAACGATGCCCCAGTTTCTGAGAAATCAGAACTTTAGTCGTATTTTAATTGCTAATTAATATGTTTTAAAGGTCTATTACATGCTTGGTTCTATGGGAAGAAGGCGGAATATGAAGAGAATGATTTTATTGTTTGCGGTTTTTTGTGGGTTTTTTTGGTTTGTTTTTACAAAGATATTCTATTAAAGAATTTACTACAGTTTTTTCTTTTCTTTTCTTTCTTTTTTTTTTTTTTTTGTGAGACAACAGATTTTCCTCATGTCAGCACATCAGTGCTCAGTGTGTTCCTCGGTTTGTCACTTGAGAACTTGTAGCGGCACTAGCAGAAGATACCAAGGCGGCAGCTTTTACAGCAGCACAAGTGTTAGCATTAGAAGTGTAAGAATTTATACACTGTGCAAAGGAATTTTCTATTTTGTGTTATCAAAGTGCTTCACTACGAGGTACCACATGTTCTATGTCTATACTGGTAAAACCATAAAAATTGGCACCATCAAACAACAGAGACTTAAATAAAAATAACTACCAGGTAAGCTGGTTGTGATTCAGCTTTGAACTGAATATAAGCAGAGACTCTCTCATTTCAGGGATAAAGTATGAAGCTCAGAATGCTTAGTCCAGGTGACAACCCATGGTCATTCAAATAAAGCTTCTACTCATCTACTGAACTTCTAAGAGGTCTTTTCATTCCTAAGATACTGCCTTCTTACTTGCCCTTAAAAAACATTCCGGGCAACTTCTACTCTGAAAGAGTACTCCAGGTAATTTATTACTGTCGCTGGGATTTAAAAGTAAGGAGGAAAAAATATTTATATTGAGTGCCTTTCCCAATTTTTAAAATAAACTATCAGCAAGTAAGGTAGGAAGAACTTTTTGTTCGCTCCGAATTCTTCCTCGTATGTGGTGGAGTGCAAGATCTAGTAGAGGGGGCTCTTAAAATTCACAGACGTTGAGGATTGGCCTGATAATTTTCAAACCGCCAAGTTTCTAAGCTCCAGGCATTCCACTTCCATGATTTGTCAGGCCATGAAAATGAACCAAGCATGCTGGGGGGAGGCTGATATTCTTTACACGGCTGACTTCTCACACACATAAACTAACTTCTCCATCCCCATGATTCTTCTATCATGCATGTACTTTTCTGTTCTCTACCTGTTCTCACTGATGAAGGAAAACCTGTGATGTTAAAAAATAAAAGGTTTCTTCTTTAAAACAATGACATTTTGAAGTCTAGAGGCAAGTTTTAAATTTTTTTAACATTTTTTTAAATTTATTTTTGAGCCACAGAGAGAGACAGAGCATGAGCGGGGGAGGGGCAAAGAGAGACAGAGACACAGAATCCGAAGCAGGCTTCAGGCTCCGAACTGTCAGCACAGACCCCAATGCGGGGCTTGAACCCACGAACCGTGAGATTGTGACCTGAGTAGAATCGAGACTTAGATGCTTAACCGACTGAGCCATTGAGGTGCCCCTGGTTTGCTCATTTGAAGAAGAGATGCTGCCAGTAGAGAAACGACCGAGCCGTCAGCACAGAGCCCGACGTGGGGCTCGAACCGTGAGATCATGACTCAAGCTGAAGTCAGACGCTCAACCCACTGAGTCACCCAGGTACCCCAAGAAGCAAGTTTTATTGAAAGCTGGAAGGCGTTAACTTATGTCACACTTTGCGCATGACGATGGTAGTCGGATTCAGAATAAGAACAGTATTTGGAAAGAAGCCTGCATAGATCTCTCCATATTTTTGAATTGGGAATTTCTTGAATTTGAGAGTTCATGAAGATCTCAGGATGCATACCTTGTGAATGTCAAGGGTCTACTATAATTAGTTCTCATGAGTGGTTTCTTCCTCGTCTAATCAGAGAACATAATTTTCATCTTAAAAAATCTACTAGACTATAGCAATTTATTAATATTTATTAAGTGCCTTTGGGAAAAGTAACTTAGTGCCCAACCATAATTTAACTTAAAATCGTGTTAGATTCTTATAATGAGCTTATATGATTTTCATATTAAAGTAGTGTGGCTTAAATATTTTTGAAAGAACAATTCATTATACCTCTGTTTGATCATTTCAAATGCTGTGCTTCCAAACTCAGCATTATTTAAAGAATTATAATCAGCACAACCTAGGATCTCCTTTAAAAACTGGCCATTTAATGTAACTATCCCAAGCAATATTCAAGTTTGAATATTCACTTCTCAATGAATTTTCTGGAAAAAATCTGACAAAAGGATTTAAGGGATGATGTAACCATTCTGATGGTGACTTTTAAAGCCTCACCTGTAAATGTCATCAGTAACGGGATTTCCAGCAGTAAATGAAAGGCTCCAGGGTTCTAGGTCCATCTAAGTAGCAAAGATTGTCAAGAGCAGAGTTGCTTGCATACTAAATCTACAGCTTGAAATTGCATAATGGAAACTTCTCTGGGGGCAAGATAAGAACTACATATTGGACACTGCATTGTGAAAAGAAGCACAGACTTTCTATTTGTAAGATGATATGCTAGAATATCTTCTAGGTTCAAGACAGAGCGGAGTAATTGCAGGCATTTAAAATTATTCTTTTCTCAATATGGGACTGAAGGGACAGAGATTAAGTAAAACAGACAAGACTACATGATGAGAGAAAAGAAGAGGACAATAAAGGAAGAAACAAGATAACAAAAAAGGTGAAGATAGTAGGGAAATTTTAAGAAAATCAAGTGGAAATACAGAATGCGGGATGATTGAAATATATGAATAGAATCCACGGAGGAACAAGGGGAATCTTAAATATAAGCGAATTTCAAAATAATTTCACTTTTTGTCTTTAATCATGTACTCACACTGTTCACTTTGTCATTCACTTTGGCTTGTATAACACCTCCAAACATCTTAAGATAAAATTCACAGCCTAAGTCTTAAATCCTATGGAGAGCTCCCTTAACAATATTAATGTTCTTTTTCTTTCTTCCTCATTTTAGTTAAGATAGAGAAGGCAAGAGACTATGTTCTTAGAATCGTAATGGATTACACGACGGAATACGTGCTTGGGTAGGTAGGAAAAGAGAAAATTTAACCTCCTAGAAAGCAGTTTTCTTCCAGATTTAATTTATGGGAACTCAGTATTAGATACGCGATATGTATGTACTTCATTTTACTTACACAGTTCAAGACAGTAATTTGAGATACAGAAGTACATTTACTAACTCTCTATTTTCTATTTAACACTCATGTTAAAGTAAGTTTTCCTTTTTCTTTTTCATTATTGGATCACTTTAGTACTGCAGATTCTAAGAGTTACTAATGAATGACAAAGAAACTGGGAGGTTAACAATCACCAGTGGTGCAATTCAACTTTGTATGTATGAATGAAAACGCTCATTCTCATGGACATTGTTTCATACAGTTGACAAGCTCCACCTTTAAAGAACTCTTTCTCTCCTTGACCTTAGTTGATAAATTAAATGCTAATTTGGTTCTTCTTTTTCTCTTTCTCTCTTTTTTTTCCTTCTGCTTCTTTTTCTTCTTGCTCTAAAAAATGTGGATGTTACTGAGCTCCTCTTGGTAAATCATCTCTTCCAGAAATCTCCACTCTCACGGATTCAACTCTCATTTCTGGATTATTTCACAAATATTTGTCTCTGGCTATAACCTCTCTGTCAAGTTCTAATTTTCTAAAAGTTTATTACTTTAACTTACTTTTCTTGCCATCAGCTCAAATTCCACATGCCTAAGGCTCAATTCATTCCATGCCTATTTCAATAATTTTTTAAAGTTTATCCTTATTCCAGGTCCCTCCCAAGTCCCTTCCCCCCAAACACCCTCCCAATGCTTCACTGTTGACTAGATCTTCACAAAACACTGCTTTGATCTTATCACCTGCTTATCAAAAGCCTTTAAAGCCCCTCCTACCTAAACAATACAGTAGACTCCTTACAGGCTCCATACCATCTCTACAAGTATTGACTGAGCTTTATTATTCACCAGGCATTGTGAGGCACTGGAGAAGAGCAGGGCATTTATGGTCACGCTGTTACAGAGCTCACAACCTAGTAGGAAAGGCAAACATGAAAAAGTAATTTTATGAGGGGCGCCTGGGTGGCTGGGTGGCACCTGGGTGGCTCAGTCAGTTAAGCATATGACTTCAGCTCAGGTCATGATCTCGGGTCTGTGAGTTCAAGCCCTGTGTCGGGCTCTGTACTGACAGCTCAGAGCCTGGAGCCTGCTTCAGATTCTGTGTCTCCCTCTCTCTCTCTGCCCCTCCCCAACTCACTCTCTGAGTGTTATAGCCAACGAAGGTCAAGGAGAGAAAGAGTTCTTTAAAGGTGGAGCTTGTCAGCTGTATCAAGCAATGTCCATGAGAATGAGTGTTTTCATTCATACTCAAATAAATGTTAACAATTTTTTTAAAAAGTAATTTTAGGCATGGCAAGTGTGAAGTATGTATGTTGTGGGGGCCCAAACTCCCAAATAGTGAAAATTATGGACAGACAATAGAAACCATATTATAGAATACTTATCATAAACTTGGATTAAATATCAGCTTTCTGGAGCTGATCATAATAGTAATCATTTATTAACTCATTATAAGTGCAAGGATTTATGCTAGTTACTTTGTACAGTATTCTTTTCAGTCTTCACAACAATCTTGCAAGATAGGTGTCCTTTCTCTCTTTTTCGAGATGAGGTTACAGCCTCCAAGAGATGGATTCCAAGGACTCTACCTACTCAAAGTCCTTCTGATTAAGGGCAAAGTAGGTGTCATATTCAAAACATATGTTCTTTTTCCTACATGCTGTGACTAGATGACACACAAGTTTTCCACTGAAGTATCCTTAGCAATGATGAAGCATCTTTAGCAATGATGGACTGGACGTCCTATACCCTCCTCCACAGGGTGTCAGCCTTGAGCAGCTGGCCACAGGTGGCAACATCACAATATTTTAAGATTTTATTCTGTAACATTCTTGTAAAACTGCTTATTTCATGCTGACTTTTAAGAAATGTTCTGTACTGTAAAGAGAAAATCAGGACCACACGAGGCATAGTCTGTCCTTGTGGATAGTTTTTAAACTTTTTAAAATTTATGATTTATGATGTAAAAATGTATTAGACTTACTGGTTATCTTCTTGATACATAGAAAAAATAAAAAAAAAACCTTAAAAATATCTTATTATGTTTTTTGCATCATAGTACATTGCTCTATTAAAATTAATATTGCAAAGTTTTTATTTTGTTACTTTCAGTATTTGAAACAAAACATTTTAGTTTCCCTCTAATTCTTACATACTAGAAATCAGAATTATGTGGAAAAGAAATATTCAACATTATCCTTTGCCACTGCATGCATGAACATTTATAATTTCCTAAAAAATATTTATCAATGTCTAATTCCATATCCTAAAGTTATGATTTTCTCCTGGAATATATATTTCATTATTTATATTTTATACTTTATTCTTGACTAATTTCCAAGAATATGAAATTTTAGAAATGCTGAGTAGTTTACTGCAGAATTTCTTGTTTTGTCTGCTGATGTTAATTTTAACATTTCGAGTTGAAGAAGTAGAAAAAGGTAGAAATTTGCTAAGTTGTATTCTATCACAACATATTTTAATGTAGATTACTAAAGAAAATACATAGGTAAAATCATTCTTTGTGTAGCTTTTATTTCCCTAAAATCAATTTATAAAACTACTGCAAGGCATTAAATGGAACAAAGCTTCCTCAGATATTGTACAAAATGATACTTGCACAATGGTTTCCATGCATACAGGATTTAGTACGTTGATTCCAAAACATTATTTTTGGCTACGGCATGTTAATAAACAAGTGCTTTGTAACTGAAAACAAACAAACAAACAAATAAAATCTTAACTCATAAGCTAATACTCAACAAGATGCAGCTATTCCTGAAAAATTAAGATGCCTATAACTTGATTAAAAAAATAAATCTTAAAGCATAGATTATAATATTTTGTCCATCAGTTAAGCCCAAAGTCTCTACTTTAAAAATGATGAGTGGCTTCCTTAACTTGTATAACTAGTTTGTGGCAGAGTCAGAATAAGACCCCCAAGTGTAATTCACTTTTGCTTTTTATTCTTCCATGCTTGAACTATTTAACACAATTATTAAAAAAATTTCTAATTACCTATTGGAAAAGAGAACCTCACATTAGATATTAACCTACAATGAAGGAAGTGATTACAATACTATATACTAATATTCATCTAAGATAGCAAAGCAATGTCATTTACCTTAAATTTACGTCTCTGCTCTGCACAGCTGTTGAAGAACCACAAGTCTGTCTCATGGCTGTAAATGTAACAAGAACAATAATGCGACCAATTTTCACACCTAAACTAAATCAAGTAGATTTGTCATAGGCTAGAAAACTGATAATGTATTTTACAAAAAAATTTAAAATTTACAGATTATGGAAGTGTGCATGTATGCATATGCAAATGAGAGTGCGTGTTTGTGTCTATGTGTGAATATGTGTTTTTAAAAAGAGTGAAAGAAATATACTCTTTTTAATCTGGAAATTAGTTTCATGAAATTGAAAGCATTACTTATTTCCTTTGGCCAGCTTTCCTTTTTATGAACCACCATGGGTAAACCAAGTCTAGGAAGTTCTAGGAGTAGATACAAACAAAGATCAGAAATCAAGATGCAAGACTGTCTTTAGCTGTTATAGTGTGTTTTCTGGCATATACAGTAAGCATGTAAAGAAGAAACATTTAGTAATTCTTAGGTTAATATCAGTTCCCATTTGCATCACAATCTTTATATATTATTCATCAATATGTCATAAATCAATGCACCTATTGACTGGACCAATTGGTGTTTTATGTAATGAAAAGAAAGTATAAACATGTTTCAAATACATATATTCAGATATCTATACATGAAAGTGAAGTCATTACTACAATCGGTACTCGAGCTTGTCAGATGTGATATTTTTCTTTCCATTTTGTATTAGACAGGCTAATATCTATGCCATCTGTAGCACAAAACCCTGAAAAAATGTAAATGAAAAAGTAATAGTAGATAAATACTAGTCTGCTGGAAATAGACTCTCTACCATGCCACACTTCAAATCTGGCTACTACTTTTCAACATTTAAAAGAAATCAGTTGAGTATAACAAGACCTAATATTGTTCTTGTGACTTGAGCCATCAAAACAGATTTTTTTATCTCTATTCTTTTCAAACTTTATAAAATAGTTCTCCATCAAAACTATATTTTAAAATGAAAAACACATACTCTCTTTTGGTCCTCTAAAAATGTGTCATGTCTGATAAATCACAAACCACCATGATCTGTTACCAGCAACAAATACCTAGCCTTTATAAGTGCAGATTTTGAAATATGTTCAATTATCTTGATTGGTTAAACCCTTAGTTAAGTAGAAAAAGAATGGACTGAAAAAACTCATCAATGTTTCAAAGTGTTAATTTCATATTAAGTGGTTAAAATTTTTAATAAAAATATTCAACCCTTTCACTTAAGTGGCTAAAAGTGCAACTCACATTAAATAGAATTTGCAGATGCAAGGATATGCACGACCTAATATCCTCATTTGAAGACAGATGCAAACTAGGAAGATACTGCTAGGTTTGTAACATGATCCCAGTATGTTTACAGTTGCTGAACTTATCAAATACTATGAGATACTAAAACTTTAGGCTCACATTGTATTAAACGCACTGCATAATTTGGTGAACAGGTAAGTCTTCATTCATTATTTCTAAATCCTCATTCATAAAAACCAATTTTTCATTCCTATGACATTTTGGCATTAGACTAGATTAAAACACAAAATAATAATAAAATACTATAGCTTTATAATTTATACGATGGAGATATATTCATATTAATATGCATCATAAAACACTAAATATAAGTGACACAAGAAAATCTCTGTGGTAATGATTAGCACCTGAAATTGTTAAAAGATATTAAAATTACTTTCAATCACCCTTTCACAATAAAATAACAAAATTAAGGACTTCTGCCTGAGATTTTATTTATATAACATTTGGTACATGAGCAACAATTTCTTATTTTAGAGTCACTAATGATCCTACATTATATGTGTGTGTTTTCCAAGAAAAATTGCATATATTTAGTTAAACAAAGTATCAAATCTTGTCTTCCAGTATAACAAAAAAAGAAAGCCCAACCATTCTTTGCAGAGATACCCTGGTAACCAGCAATAAAGAAGCTTCTACTGGACTTAGGTTTGGAGGAAGGAAAAAATACTTTGTCTATTTTACCAAGGGACATGTTAAAATAGAATTAGGACAATATGCAGTGCTTTTCCCAAAGTCGAAACAATAAACTCCTACCTTTGTCTTATGCTGCCAGCAACTAAACCTCCCTTACTACGCCAACGACAGTGCAAAATTCCCATTGCGAAGCTACAGTGAAGTAAACATTTCATTTGCTATCTTCGGTGACTTCTATGTAAATTTTTCTCTGTCATGTTAAAGTATGCAAAGGCTCCCATGGAATAAGGCAATTTGATGGAAATACTCTAATCACTGTCATTACTTGGGGAGAGATAATGGTGAGGAAAGCATGTCACCATAAAATTACTGATTAGTTTAAACAAAAGAAATTTATTTTTTAAAAAAGTTAAAATGAATCTTTAACTCCGGCTGATTCAATACAACTTTTGCAACCATGGCAGACATTTGAACTTGAGATGGTTGGAACACATCCCCTCTCCACAAGTCCCTCTTCTTCCCACCCACCTTCCACAAATGGGTTTGTTCCCAACAATACATATTCTGATCTCAAATTTGTTTAGGGACCAAAAATTTAATCCAGTTTTTAGGGAACAAGCAGTTTCTGGATTATGTAGATAAGTAGCCTGTCATTCTCTGTCATTCAGAAGGCCATCATATAAGACTTAATTACTAACATCTGGGAGAACACCTGAAAATGAAAATAGACAGCTAGGCCATTAAAAATAAAAATTCAAGATTGTTTTGTTAAAATAAAGCAACAAGAGGATGCTTACTTTTTTTTTTCAAACTAAGCTTACCTTATTAGGCTTACATATAACACGGGATTCAGGAAAACCATTACTTATCTTTCAACAGAGCTGATAAACATTTTGAAAGATGTTTTAGGTAACTCCAGATTCTACTTTCCAAACATTGAAAAACTACACCCTAAAAATGCTTCTTCTCCCTAAACAACAGCCTATATACCCTGGGCAAGACTATATAAAACGGTGATTATATTATGTAGCAAAAGTTACTTTGAAGGACATACATACACTATCAGTTGCACAGGACAAACATAGTGAATAAGGACAACAAACTCCAGAATGTGTTTTTATAACTGTAGCAACAGCAATAACTCCTTGGCAAACTCAAACAGTTTTTTTGGCAACCTTGGAGGGTTTCTGCATTTGTCACTTGGATACAACTGCGGAGGTTGTCTAAGACTGCTTTGTCTCCTTCCACATCTTACTATGGCTTTGCTTTTCAGGAAGAAATTTCACATTTTATTTTAACTCGTGAATAAAATTCTGTTAAAATCCCACAAGGGAGTTTTATACAAAGCTTCTTACGCCTATGTATACCAAATGTGGCTTCTATACAATTTTTGTAATAAGTGACCTTGTATACTTTCAAAATCTAGGGGAATAGAAAATTTTTTTTTTCTCTTTCCAAAAAATAAAATGAGCTTCCTTTTTGAATGCAGATTCCCGACACATGCAAATGTAATCATTTCCTGAATGTATACCACTGGGTCTGCACATCTGTTATCATTATGAACATCTTTAAAAAAAAGATCTCAAGGACAAGAATGCTTTACTAACCTGCAGTGGTCTCTGTTTATCACTGCTCTTAGGAGATTTCAATCCACTTGTTTGCTGCTGTAAGAGAAGTTGTCTTGCTGCTTGGAGAGCCTAAAAGTAAAAAGGGAGCAATATCTAAATACTTTGTTGAATGGTAAATTGATTATCAACGATTGATTATTCCTTGGTTAATAGTAAAAGGCTTCAATGTATGAGAGCCCTTTCCCATCCTCCCTCCTAGAGAGAATTCTTAAACATCTTCTAATGTGAAACAAAAATTCCACCTATCACACATATACAACTTTACTTAAAGTCATGGAGATACATGTAATCCTGCAGGAAATAAAGTTAATTTGTTTAAAGTGCTTAAAGAGGAAAAAATCATAAACTGCATCAATAACCTCATTTCCACAAGGAACTTGTCTTTGAGTGTTCAACTAAAATGCCCACTCCCTTTTAAATTATCACTCAATTTGCATTTTCATATTACAATTTTGAAGCAAAAGCAGTAGACTTCAAGTGTTACCGGAAGCTGTAATTAAATTTGACAAATCAACATCAGATTATCTTGAAAGTGAATTAATAAGGATTTTCACCAAAGATTAAAAACCCTTTTTTTGTACTTACAATTCAAGGGGAAACCTCTCCTTTGACAAAATAAAGTGCAGTTTTAATGCCAAATAAAATTGAGTGGTTTTCATTTGCATTCTTAGCAAAATCAGAGAACAAAGAAATTACCACTCAACCAATCAGGTTTGTTTCTATGTGTGACAGAATACCAATCAAAATAGAAGATGTTTTCATTTATTTTTATGTTTTTTTTTTCCCACTCAGGAAAACAAAACTTAACATAAGAAATTAAGCATTTCATTTACAGGAGGAGGGACAGTTTGGTGAGCATACTATATAAACTTATATAAAAACGAATGCCATAAAAATGCATATTGAGATGCTTTTAGGGTAGCAGTATAATTTAAGGGGAAAAAAACTTTCTAAGAGCTTCAACTTTGCAAACTCATTTTTCTCTCAATAACTGAGTTTAATGAACACTAATGATGAAATTTTTCAACACATAAAACTAAAAGAAATCATTGCCCTACTCTGTTCTTCAGTGTTTTAGAATACAAGGTAAATTTTTCATGATGGGAGAATATCTTAGATCAATATTCTGCTATCATAATTGAGATTCTAAGCTGATAAAAAGTACAATTTTGATTGGAATCAATGATCGGGTTTTTAAGAGAGTTTCTAGTATCCATGACAACAGTTGCTTTGACAAGATGTGCATATGGCATTACACTGCCAGCTGGTGTGAACAATGTTTGAACTACTGCATTGAGATGCTGAGCAAACAGAAAAAGTTGCCACGTCTTAACCCTCGGGGAAGGCAGTCATCCCCTGATCAATTATGAAAAGACAGAGAGAGGGCTGCTACAGTCTGGCTCCAAGCAAGTTTTCTGAGAAGGCAGGCAGACATAGAAACCAAAGTAAACAAACTGAAGGCACTACAGCACCCTCCCCTAACAACGCGGATTTGTCTTCCTGGAGCGGGATCTGGCATAGTTTGTAAAGCACACTTTTTACATTTGGAGACACCCTCACACATAGCAATCTTTTGTGTTTTCAGTTTTAAGTAATTACTACCTCGATGTTTCTAAGGATGCCCCATTCCAGGGAACTCAGGCAATTTTATGTGACGTGCGGTTTAACAAGTAAAAGACTGAATAGGAAGGTCCCCAAATACTTTATCACCAAACTTAGTTTAAAATATTTCATTTAACATTCTAAATGATAAAGCTTCGCTTTTTAAATCGCAATTTATAACGTAACTCCAAATGACATCGTGCAAGTGGAAATTACCCTAGTGTGACTTAGGCTGTGTCTACGTCAAACTTTCAAGAAAAAAAAAAATCCATCAACTATTTTCGCCTTTGTTGCCACAGTCCACACAAATTTTGCCTAATCTTCTTCATATTAATTGTTTTTTCCCCTTTAGTATACACACAGCCTTATTGAGTTTATATTTAGTTCTGTGGTCATTTATTATTCTCAAAGGATTCTGATGAACATAGTTGTGATCTTGGAATCATGAACGGCTGGGACTAAAAGCAATCACAGAAACCATCTACTCCGATGCCCTCAGTTTAACAAATGAGAAAACGGGGCCTAGAGTAATCAAGTGTTTTGCTCAAGGTCTCCCACTTCCAGGCCAGAGTGCATTCCAGTGCGCCATATTGTCTCTGCTCCATCGAAGAAACCAGTAGATGGCAATGAGGAAAGCTGGGGTATAGGCGCACAGATGGCACCATCATGAGTTATTTTTATCAGCAAAGAGAGCATATTCGTTTATCCAAACCTAGAAGAAAAACTACAGTATAATCTTTTGACATCTGAATTTGTAAATGTTTGAACAGAATGGCTACCATGGAATACAGATTGTTTTTATGGCTAAGTGTTCCTGCCACCCTTGACTTAGATACCCTCTACCAATACCTGATGGAACTCTAAACTCTTGGAACCCTCTGATCATTTGACCTGTTATTACAAATAAACTGAACAATTCTAGAGCTGGACATAAGCTTTACGCATTGTTTAGCTTAGCTTTCATATTTTGCAGACAAGTGACTGAAGCACCAACACGACAATAATTTGATTAAAGTCACAAAGCAGTAGTATCGTTCGGTCGAAAGTTTAGGCTGTCGTCTCCCGAGCCTACGTCCTATTCATGTCATCACCCTGTATGATACTCACTCAGTTCAACCCATACAAGAAACCCAAGGGAATATGCAACGCCCAGTGGCTACAGAAAGACATTAGAAAATTAGATTTATTAGAGTTCTAGCTCATGAAAATTTCGCTGGACAACAGCATACATGTACACTGTTTTTACAGGAGTAAAAGTAATAATGGAATACCACAGATAGCCGGCTAAACTTTTAAAGTACCTTGGTTTCCATATGCATTTAGAGTTATCTTTAAAATAGTCCAGGATCAGGGGCGCCTGGATGGCTCGGTCGGTTAAGCATCTGACTTTGGCTTAGGTCATGATCTCATGGTTCATGGGCTCAAGCCCTGTGTCAGGCTCTGTGCTGACAGAACCTGGAGTCTACTTCCAATTCTGTGTCTCCTTCTCTCTCTGCCCCTCCCTCACTTGTGCTCTGCATCTCTCTCTCAAAACTGAATAAATGTTAAAAAAAATTGTTTCTAATAGTCCAGGGTCATCTTTCAGTACAAATTCTTATGAAAAAGAGCCCCTCTCCCCCCTCTATGTCTCTAAAATTAAAAAAAATTAAAATTAAAAAGAGAAAGAACCACTTGCCTATTTCAATATTCTTTTTGTAGCAGTAGAGATTGCTGTAGCAAACATAAAAGGCAGGAGAACAAAAAATAACTCTAAGATATCAGGAATGATTTAAAACTTATCCTGAGCAGGAATCTTTGCCAGTTTGCATTCTAACTGCAGACATCACATGACATTTTTATTCCCAGTATTCTGGATATCATTTTAGGACTGAATTTCAATAAACAATTGCTCAGAGACATTTAGTTCATCTCGGTAATTTATTTTGTAGCTACTCAAAAGATGAAAGATTATGAGATAAAACACTTTCATCAATATAAGGTGTTAGGTGTCAAATTGCATAAAATATTAATTTGAAAACCACTTGTCCACTTCAGTTGGTAAATAGAAAAGATAAATTCCAGGGCCATTCATTAAGTTCTATAAGCTGTTTAGGTATTTATATGACCACCCTCTGCTCTGCAAAAAAGAAAACAAAACAAAAAACTTAGAGCAAAAGGCAAAAGATGTTTACAAAAGTCCTTTAATAACGACTGAGTGTGATTCTTGTGAACAATAAGAAAGAGGTTCCTAAGGCGGCCAAGCCGTATCTAGTTTCCAAAAACACATTTGTTTTGAATTAAGAGTGCACTTTACTTAATGAAGTTATCTAATTTTAGTAAAGTGAAAGAAAATTAAGATAGGACATTTTTAAAAACTGGAATCAGATTAAATTAAAATATTTTAAAAAATGAATACAAATCTTTCGAACAGATTAAAGATATATTCTTTGTGAGGCAGCAGAGGTTTGGGAATGCACCACTTCTTCAGACTTTGGTGCAGCTTACCCCCCTATAGGTATTCCACTGTATGTTAACTGAATGGAATTTAAATAAGAACTTGAAAATAATACTTACTGAAAACATCATTCCTAATAGTTACTGTTTAATTTCAAATAAACTAAAATTCTGTAAGAAAAACAAAGTTCAAGTTATCACCCCTCCACAACAGTAATACCTTTATGATACCTATGAATCTCATATATGGAAAGTGAATCTAATAAGTAGGTCATTATGAGAATTAAGAGTGAAAAAGCTTTATAACCTGTCAGATCAATATCTTGAAAAACCCTGAAAATTTTCACGAGGAGTAAAATTGTTTGAGAATCGCTTAGAAACACCCAGTGAAACCAAAAATGTTGAGCATTCTAAGGTTAATAAATAACTTCTTTTTTTTTTCAAAGTAAATATATGTATATTTGGGGAGAAAACAGACATCACTCATATCTCTCCCCATAAAAATAGGAATGCTTAACCTATCAGCCTGTTGCATTTGAGACATTAAAATGAAAAATGGCATCTACACCCATTAATATCTTCAATGTATAAACAGCACAGCATGACACATTCTTGAGAGCTGAAGGCTACAAAATCTCTCTGAAACATAAATAACAAAGCACTCAGAAGCATATTTGATGTTGATATTCATCTCTGAGAAAAACACTGCTGCCTAGGCTTCTTATGAAAATAGATGCAGCCCAAATGGATCTCCTGTAATTGGTTTCAGATAGCGAGGTCAGAAGAAATATGATACAAGAAACGATTATGTGGAACAGGCAAAACAAGAATGTTTACACAGGCACTCCCTAGTTATACTGACAAGGGGTGTATACTTTGCAGATAACCAGAACCAAAATAAAAAAAATAATAAAAAAAATTTTTAAAAAATGCCAGCAGGACATTCAAAAATTTGCTCCTCACACTCACGTGTTTTAACCTTTAACATATGACGTCTCCAATGTGTTACTTTGAAAACTGAACGTAAAATAAGTTTTCAAACAGAATTTCATTGTCTAATTATTTTCACAAGTGCGGTTGATAAAAAGCATATTCAGAACTTCCACAAAGGATGTGAATTCCCATTCTGTGTGGCCTCTCTTCGCATTATGTTCTCACGAAAGAGAATATACCGATAAATGTAATCTGAAGTCTCATAATGCGATTTAATAGAAGAAAATTAATCGTCTAATTGTCACATCCTATTTTCAAACAGCAATCTATCAGAGTGAAATTATGCATCTGTAGCTATTGACCTCTCATTTTATCATGGCTGATACATAATTAGACTAAGTTTGTTGGGAAAAAGAGCTAATTACCAAAAAATATTTTTAAAAATAATTGTTTTTATTTTACAGTATATTTCACATAAAGTTAAAAAATAAATGTGCAGATACATTGTGCAGCCATGTGCTCCTAGTGTCGCCTACTATGTAAGTCAAAATGAGAAGCTAAGATCATTTATTTCTTGGTAGTGTAATAAGAGTGAATAATTAATTATAAAACATCCTGTTTACCAATCAAATGTCAGGCTGTTTTGGCTCAGCATTCATGACGTAGATCCAAAGGAAAGACAACTGAGGTATGGAATACGTGACGGGCTGGATTCTCAAGTCATCCTCAGATGACTTCTAACGAAGTCCTCAAGGTTCAGATCCAAACTCAATATTCGGTATCTTCCAATACGGCTCCAAACTCCCAGATAAGCTCAGAAGCCCTTTCACAAAACAAGCCTGTGAATTAATGGCAACTTATGGCTAAGACAGGTTTTGTTTTTTCAGGTCTAGCATCAAATACTCGGTTCAGTGAGACGAACATGTTCTCATTCTTAAAGCTGGCATTCCAGAGACTACAGTAAACGATACTAAGCAGCCTGATATTCATATTTCTATTTTATTTATTATATTATTTTGTTGCTAATGATAATCAATTGCTAATGGAACCCATAAAGATCCTTGTTATAATCTGTAGCAATGCTAAATACAATTCCTGTTCACATATTAAGGAATTCCGTCTAACTGCAAAATTCCCAAGCATGAAAGGTAAAAATGAATTGAAACTGATTTTATCAAAACTGTTAAAATTAAGATTTTTTACAATATATCTTTATTATGGTACCTGTTCCAGGAACTACAATAGGTTTATGCATCTTCTCTCAGTTATTTCTCTTTCTACTATGAAATATTTTATTATTTTTCCAAACTTTCTTTGGATTTACTTTTTATTTCTCCCATACCTACAGTTGTTAGTTTGTTTTAAATTTTTTTAATGTTTATTTATTTTTGACAAGTGAGGGGGAGGGGCAAAGGGAGATGGAGACACAGAATCCAAAGCAGGCTCCAGGTCTGAGCTGTCAGACAGCTCAGACACAGGACTTTAATTCACAAACCATGAGATCATGACCTGAGCCAAAGTCAGATGCTTAACTAACTGAGCCACCCAGGTGCCCCTGTTTTGTTTTTTTTCCCTCAGTATGAGGCCCATACCATCTTTAATTTGGACATTAACTCAAGACTTATTACTGCTATGTTTTTATAATTTCAACTGGCATACTAGATAGTAACTGAAAGTACAGGTTACTAAATTATGGTATAATATCTGAAAGCAAACTATTATTTGAATTCTGTATTTGGGACTTTCTCTCCAATTTAATAATAAAACTACAACAGAGGTAGAATTAGGGAAAGTATTTGTGAGAATAAAATCCATCAAAAATTACTTGTCATTAAAAAATGTTTTGCAAGTATGCTCCATGTACCAAGCAAAGCACTAAGCATTGCACACTTCTGGAGGTAGGGGGTGGGTGACGTGACATTGTTTTTACCTTGAAAGAGCTTTGTGTCTAACAAGAAACATTTGGTTTCAAGTCAAAAGGTCATAAAAAATGTGAAACATTGCAGGGGTTCATAACTTGAAGAAATTATTTTCAGTTGGGGAGCCCAGATACATTTTATGGGGATACAAAACTGGGGTGCACTTATATGACAAATAGTTCATCCTGCAAAGATGACAGAACATGGCCACACCAAGTAGGGGCAAAGAGTATGTGGGATCATACACAAAGTGAAAAGAAAATAATTAATCTTGGATAAAGCATGTGCTTAGCTTTGGAGCTAGTTCAACATCATGGGAAAGTTGGTTGGAGCTAATTAATGAATGTAACTAAACATCAGTGGCTAAAAGAACCTTGATATTATTTAGCAGGTAACAGCAAATATTGCTGAACTGCAAACGATGAGCTAAGCCTGGCCCAACATGAGGTCATGTTGTGAAGGACAGATGAGAAGTGATGGAGGAAAGATAAAGACGAGGGGGTGCCTGGGTGGCTCAGTCAGTTGGGCTGCCGACTTCAGCTCAGGTCATGATCTCATGGTCTGTGAGTTGGAGCCCCATGTCGGGCTCTGTAATGATGGCTCATCGGAGCCTGGAGCCTGCTTCAGATTCTGTGTCTCCCTCTCTCTCTGCCCCTCCCCTGCTCACTCTCTGTCTCTATGTCTCTCAAAAATAAATAAACGTTAAAAAAAATTTAAACAAAAAAGATGAGGGAGAAACACCAGTTAAAAGGTATGTGTGACTGTCCAAATATGAGATAATAAGTACTAATTTCATTAAAAATGAGAATCACAAGAAGTACCGTCAAATAGAATTGCAGGACTTAGTAACTGGGCATGGGCATGGAGTAAGGCCTTTTGATTGTACAAACTTGTAAATATACTAAAATCTAGTGAAATATATCATTTAAAAGGATAAATTTTATGGTATGTAAACTATACATTTCATTAAAACTGTTATACATTTAAAATAAAGGAATTGTGATGTTAATTATATCTCAATAAAGTGGAGAAAAATAGAAAATAGGGGGAAAAGGAATAGGAAAGGGAGACGATGAATGGGTTCTCAAATACCAAAAACTCAGAGTCTAAGGATTAATGAAACTTCTTGTTGATTTGATCATTTGCATGGGACCTATCAGGGAACAGTTCCCATCAAGTATTGAAGTAGAAATTACACGGGAGGGAGTTATAGGGGAAAACCATGACTCCAAGCACAAACAATTCTTTCGATAAGTTCTGCAAAGACCAAAATTAAAAAGAACTACATAGTTTGAGAGGTTCTGTGTGTTCCTTGTTTGCTTTAAAGACAATCTGCTAATAAGCTAAGGGGAAGAAACAGACACTGTAAGAGAAAGGAGGAAGTCACTGGAGGGGATGTCAAGGGGCCTACGTCAAGGAACAGGAGCAGGTGACAGTTTTGTGGGGAGAAGAAACACATCATCCGCGAGACGATTTGAAAAGAAGGGAGGACAGGTGACTTTGCCAGGCAGAAAGAGGAAGAGGAAAGAGTTCCCACTGAATAGTCTCAATTAATTCAGACAATAAGGAATCGACTGAGAATGAGAGAAAAGATTGGAATTGCTGAGGAAACAAAACCGAGAAAGCTTTTCTCTCATTGTTCTGAGAAATACAGCTGGTAGAGTAAAACCTGGCATTTAAAATGTCAGAGTATGAGATGTACTTCCGCAGACACTGATGACATCCAGATATATGGGGGTCTTCTGAAATGTTGCCTCCATAACTAACTAAAGAACTACTCACTTTCCCGCTGCTCTAATTTGGGATCGTCACTACTCAGTCTTTTTATACTTTTAACGTGGCCACCGCCAATTATATCAGGAATAAGCGAAAGAGTCACTTACAATATATGCTATGTTATTGTGCATTCTGAGGACTGGTTGTCTTTAGTTTTTAAAAGACAGCAAAATAACGTATGTCTGGGATGCTGCTACTATGGGCATAGCTGACTACTCAAAAGCTTCTCTCTGTAACTAGGAGAGAAGATATGATGTAATGCTATTGACTACATTTCAGAAGATATTCTTTCACTTTTTATTAGTTGATGAACTTGGACTACTTAATCACAGAGAGCATTAATTTTCTTGTCTATTAAGAGCAGTTAATAATATTTACCTGATTTGTAAAATCAAAGAAGAAAATGTATTTGGAAGTATTTTAAAGGCCAAGCTTTAAAGTAATATTATTTCAAGTGAAGACTTTTGAAATTACATAATTCCTCTTCTATGTGTAAGCACATAGGTTACGTTCCAAGCCATTGAGACAGACTCCTGGTGTTTAGCTTTATAAAGACTGCTGAACAGGTATGTGCATTTTCACCAACAGGCCTGGCATACGGTAATTTCCGAAAGTTTACCTTAGTATTTATCGAGTTCTCTGCAATCTATTCGGTAGAAAAATGTCCCATCAAGTAGGAAAAATATCTTAACAGCTTCATGTCCTGTCGTATTTCGCAAAGTTGTATTTTAATCTCTGCTGAGTCTGAAAGAGTTTATAACTTTACAAATATACTGGTGAGCTACACCCCTGTCTTCTCGCAGGCCCACATCGCCGCGGTGATGGGTTCACCTGCCCTCAAGGGTCTTTTAATATGGTAGGAGAGATGAAAAAAATATTCAGTATAAACACCCTGCAACGCAGAAGTGTGCTGCATGCCATTAAAAGGTACAGAAAGTGGCTGTGGGGATTCAACAAAGATAAAAAGGAAAAAAACAGGAGAATTAATGCTTGGTAAGTGCTCATTATATGCCAGCTATCATTCTAAGTCCTTGCACACGCTATCTCATTTCATCCTGGTGACACCCTCCTTTATTACAGAAGTGTCAGCTGAAGCTCAGAGTAGGTAGGTTACATGTTCAAGCTGTTTCACGTATCCTTGAAGTGGTGTGAGAGATCTGAACAACTATCCAGCTGACTTGGAAGCTAATGCCCTTTCTACCACGAGTGGTAAGAAGGGTATATCATTAAAGACACTTTTATTTGATAAAAAAAAAAATAAGTCAAAAACTGGGCATAAAGAGAACAAATACATTCTGAGTCATTAACAACACTGCTAGTTACATCAACTAGAACAGCAGTAAAGAATTCCAAGAACATATTCATGTTTTCTTTTTCCTTACGTTTCATGAGGAGAACTAGATGTACAAGCTTATATACTAAAGGCAATTCGCTATCCTAAAAAGACAGTGTCTTTGAAGTTATTAGACACTTGATACATGATGGTGGTTACAAACAAAAAAAAACATTAAAGATGAAAATATTTTGATATTCATCTTTCGTCACAATCAGACACAAAACAATAGCAGCTGCTAATAGGCATTAAATAATATGTATCATGTTCTGATGGATTTAGAAGTAGGGTTGTCGGATAAAATAGAGGATGCCCAGTTTATTTGAAACGATTTGTATTTTCACTTGCTGTATTTGGAAATCCTCGTCACAAAAGTATTTCAGAATATGTTGCCAAGACACAGGGATTTATTTACATTGAGTTTTCCTAAAGGTGAATTCTATTTATTTCATCAGTGGAAATCTCTCTTCAGTCTTAATGGGTAAGGACATCATCTGTAGCCATAGTTTACAGGTGAGTCAGGGGAGTGACTTGGGGCTTGGGCTGATTTCCTGTGGGAAGGAAAGCTTATGTGGCTACAAAGGCATACCAAAAGGATGAGGTGGACCATTTCAAAGGAAAAGTAGGTGCACCGGTTTTTGGAAAAGCCAGACCAAGAAAAGCAGAGGAAAACTTTCTTTTAGAGTTCATACTCTCGCTTCTTGCAACTGACACACAGATGAGAAAAATGCAAACTTCTGGCTCTCTATTCACCCTCCCCTCAGCAAGGATGAGGATCAGGAGCCAGGAGCCCTGAGGCCAAGATTATGACCCTGCTTGGCACCAAGGGGAGGCAATGCTACAGGAGATCTAAAGGAAAGAGCCTTGAGGCAGACAACCTCTGCCTACTTAACCCAGAAGTTAACTAGGCGGGTCCCAGAGGAGGAAGAGATAGTGAGCGCCAAACCCTTTAGGAAGGGAGAGGCCTTGATTAGTTCAGGTGCAAACAGAGTGGGCTGAGAACCTCTAAAGGAAAGCCCTTCAAGCTAAAATTCGTGTTCTTAGAAACAAAATGACAGAGTTGCCAAAGAGGCCTCAGAAATTCCAAGTTCTAATCCCAGTTCCATTCCGGGTTTCCCTCCAGTGATGAAACCTGAGTAAACTCCTCCTCCCCAAGCACTTTACAATTTACCAGTCCTCCAGGGCGATCCAAAGAGCAAGACCTAAAATTCAGAAGAAGTGCCGGTCATTGACAACCCATCGCTGATCAAGCACTGCAAGCACTCGAAAAATAATGATTGGATGAATGAAAGCAGCAACACATTTATATTAAGATCACAGTGAGAATTTTGTGTTTTTAGGGTATGCTGTTTCACACTGTAAATTATGAAGCATATACATGCCTGTGTAATTCAGTTTGAAACAAATTCCCTAAGATTTGATTTTGAAGATCTCAGACAGACTCCCCTAAGAGAAGAACACAGGGTATTTCCATTTTGTGTTCCAGCGATCACAGAGTTTAGGTTAGATTACCTTCAGCATACACAGTGGCAAATTGTAGTAATTAACAGTATAAGGTCCATATACGTGTTCTTTTGAATAAAATTCAAACTGATGGTGGCAATAAGCATCGCCTTAGTATATCAATAAAGACGCTTCTATTTAATTTTTTGGGAGTCTTCTGCACTTTTGCCCTAAAAATCATTTTTAAGCACTGAGTTTTTAAAATCCAATTCTATCAAAAAGGTTAATATATCTTTCTGATTTAAAAATAGTATCTGGGGCGCCTGGGTGGCTCAGGTGGTTAAGCGTCCGACTTCAGCTCTGGTCATGATCTCACAGTTTGTGGGTTTGAGCCCCACACTGGGCTCTGTGCTGACAGCTCAGAGCCTGGAGCCTGCTTCTGATTCTGTGTCTTCCTCTCTCTCTGCCCCTCCCCCGCTTGTGCTCTGTCTCTCCCTCTCTCTTTCAAAAATAAAAAAACTTAAAAAATGTTTTAATCATTTCTTAATGTAATAGGGCTCTTAGAAAATATATATGTAAATAAAAACTTATAAAATCCACTTAGAAAATAACGCCCCTTGGTAGAAATCAAGAGTTTAAGAGGCAGAAGACAGGAGGGTCCCGCAAGGTTTTTTTGTTTATAGGAAGTGTCTAGATAAGGAATGTAGTTTCTCGAGGGGACTATCCCTCTATTACTTCTTCTCACTCTCTAGCTTATTTCCATTATCACAATGAGACTGAAGACTAGGAAGGTTGGGAGAGAAAAATTGTTTCTCCCTTTGTCACCTTTTTTTCTAGCAAACTTTGGTTGGTAGTCTACTTTATTTATGTTTTTATTTTATTTTATTTATGTTTGTATTTTATTTTATGGTTTTTTATTTCATTTCATTTTTCATTTTATTTTATTTTTTTTTGATGCAAAATGCTTTATTGTTTCTATGTGGTCTACGGTTTGGGAGAAGGCTCCTGGGTGGTTTGCTGCCTAGTGGCTCAGGGAGAGGTTCAGGCACACGCCCTGGCACAGAAGCGTGCCAGAGGGGCCCCTCAAAGGCATGGGGCTCCGGAGGCTCCTAGAGCTTGATGGTGAGCCTTTTGAAGGAACACTCACCCAGCCCAGCCTGGGGTGGCTCACTTTTTGAAGATATACATAAAATCCAAACCAAGAGAGCAAGTCCGTGTATCCTGCATCAGCACAAATGATATTTTTATTAAAAAACTCAAGTTCTGCTTGTTCTCCTTCTCTCTCAAAATAAATAAACATTAAAAACAAACAAACAAACAAACAAACACCAAAACTCAAGTCATCCTGACACTCCCAGTTGGTAGGTGAATATGTTCACTGACACTTAGGTTCTAGTACTGAAAGCTCCCTAAGGGCTAGAAATGTTTCTAAAGAATCGTTATGTCCCCAAGAATGTGCAGCATAGTAGCTTGCACCTAGTGACTCAAAAGATACTTAACTGATTAAGTATGTTTCTTTAGACATTTCTTTTTTTTATTATTATTATTTTTAATTTTTTTTAACATTTACTTATTTTTTTTTTAATGTTTATTTACTTTTTGGCAGAGAGACAGAGTGTGAGCAGGGGAGGGGCAGAGAGAGAGGGAGACACAGAATCTGAAGCAGGCTCCAGGCTCTGAGCAGTCAGCACAGAGCCCGACGCGGGGCTTAAACTCACAAACCTCCAGATCATGACCTGAGCTGAGATCGGTGCTTAACTGACTGAACCACCCAGGTGCCCCTAACGTTTACTTATTTTTGAGAGACAGAGAGACAGAGCATGAGCAAGGGAAGGGCAGAAAGAGAGGCAGACACAGAATCCAAAGCAGGCTCCAGGCTCCGAGCTGTCAACACAGAGTCTGACGCGGGGCTCAAGCTCACAGACCGTAAGATCATGACCTGAGCTGAAGTCAGCCGCCTAACTGACTGAGCCACCCAGGTACCCCTAGACATTTCTAAACATGTAAACACACTGAGAGTTTAGCTGGTTCCAGATGGTTGACATGTAACTCATACACTAAAGGAAGAAACCGGGCGTGCCTGGGTGGCTCGAGCGGTTAAGCTTCAGAATCTTGATATTGGCTCAGGTCATAGAGAGACCATTGGCTCAAGAGATCTCACACTTTACGGGTTTGAGCCCCAAGTCCTCGCACTGTTAGTGCAGAGCCTGCTTGGGACCCTCTCTCCCTCTCCTGTTGCCCCTCCCCCACTCTGATGCCCTCTCTCTCTCTCTCTCTCAAGTAAACTTTAAAAATAAATAAAGGAAGAAACTGAGCATCCCTCTAGGAACAGTCATTCTGCCTTGCATTTGGTAGGTGCTCCTTAGACCTGCACATTGATGACTCTGAAGGATATACACTAGTGACCTGCCATGATACTGAAATTAACATACCTAAGACTTCTTTCCCTTTATCGAGTTACATTAAAATTTTTTATCCGTGACTTTTCCACAATGTTATTAACTCCACTATTTTTTTAAAGTCATAATCCAAGCCTTACTACTGATTGTCAGAAAAGCTTTACCTCATTTTCTTCAATTAGAGTCTTTCAGTGATTTGAGACATAGGTCTAGAAAAATAATTGAGCATTGTTGTTACTCAGTTTAAGAATTTGTTCACATAAAAACGCAAGTGTTTTTCACACTTCTCCAGATTCACCTATGAACAAAATTTACAATTTTATTAAACTTTTTAATATTTACTTATATCCAAGTATGCCTAAAGAAGCACTCTACATGAAAGAATAACTTATTTAGGCATAGACAATACAACTGTTTTGAATTAAAAATGAAAAAAATTAAAATTCACCAAAGCACACATTAGTTTCAATTCTTAGAAAACTCTTCTATATTTAACATAATTCTCTTCCAATAGATATTTACCAAGTTTTGCAATTTTAAGTAACAATGCAATGAATTTCCTCATAATTCAGCCTTGCAATTATCTTTCAAAAGTTTAATTTTGGGGTCAAGTCATATTCAGATATTGCATTTTGGCTCTCGTTCCCATAATGCTTCCCCAGAATGACGGCATCCGTTTGCAATCCCACCAGTGTGCGAGACTGCCCATTCACAGTGCTCAGAAATACTCTGCATTATCACTCCTTTTGAGTCTTTTTTTACAAATAGGCAAAAATACTTCATTTCAGCTTGCTTTCCTTCCCCTATTAGGAATTGATGTTTTCTTTTGAAAAAAAATCTGTATTAATGTAGGCATTTTTATCTTCTCACTTAAAATTAGTGAATTGGATAAGCCATTTCAGTAGTTATATCACTTATTCACCTGATATTTTCCCCAGTGTTTTGAGTTATAATTGACAAACAGCACCATGTAAGTTTAATCAATGCAGCATAATGACTTGAGTAGCATATATTGGAAAATGATTATCACAATAAGTTCAGTTGACACTCATCACCTCATATAGATACAAAAAAGAAAAAAGAAAGAAAGAAAGGAAGGAAGGAAGGAAGGAAGGAAGGAAGGAAGGAAGGAAGGAAGGAAGGAAGGAAGGAAACATTTTTTCTCCTGTGATGGCAGCCCTAAGGATTTACTCTCTTAACAACTTTCCAACAAAGTTTGAACTTTTTGATCACCTTCATCCAATTCTCCCACTCCCCTGGCCTCTAGTAATTATATCTCTTTCCTATGAGTTTGTTGTTTTTATTTTATTTTATTTTATTAGGTTCCAGATATAAGTGAGATCATATAATATTTGTCTCTGTCTGACTTACTCCACTTAGCATAATCTCCGCAACGTCCATCCTTGTTGTTGCAGAGGGTAGTATTTCTTTTTTTCTTTTTTTAATGGCTGAATAATGTTTCATTTCAACTAACATTTTTAAAGCCCTTACTCTTTGTTAGATACTAAAGATGAAAACATGGGCAAGACAGGCAATGTTCCTGCCCTCCCCGGGTGTGCAATTTAATCACTAACAAGGAAACAATTACTTGATAGTGTTTTTAGTCTTTCTTAAAATTTATTATTATGATGTTGCATTATGACAGAGGTCACTAAACTTCATTGGTCTTGTTCTGCCTTTAAAACTAATTATCCACACTATGGCACTTGAAAATAGTTTGAGGAAGAACTCTTCACTAAAAAATATAAAAATTCTACCTAGGGTGAACTCCACATGGCTGGTAATTAAGAAGGAGGGTTCTATTTTGAATTATAAAAAGATAATGCCATTGTATTACAGAAGCAGTTTTTTTGGAAGATGAGAACAAAACTTTTAAAAAGAAAATGACCCACAGGGTTGATAAGGACCTAGTTACTTTATCCTGTAATGGAGAGTGTGCTAAAGTTCTTTCAAAAGTAGTTTCCGTTTTTTAACATATGAAGCTTCTGCCCAAAGGAATAAGCTGTTTAACCATACATTTTTAAGAAAAATGCTTTCCAATTTAATGTTTCTTCCCTTTAAATTAATCATGTGGGCTTGTAATCAGAAAGGAAGCATATGAAAGAATGCTTATTGAAAGATGGATAGTTAAACTGGAAATTAAAACTTTATTTCTGAGGGTCACACTGGGAAGATGCTTTGCAATCTTGGAGAAATCCCAGTCGGCCCCTGCTCAAAATGGCACTCTTCTCCCAATGTCTCAAAAGATATTAAGCCTCTCATAGAAGGGGGATTTTGTTGCCCCCCGCAAAGGCTTCTCATGATTGCAGAATGATCTATTTAAGAACTGCACACTTTCTCATGGAGGACACATTTTGGCACTCTCTTGTAATTATCTTCATTTACATAACTGGCACCTAACAGACCACTCACCAGAGAGGAACAATAAGCTGTGCTTGCTCTGATCATCTTTATGTTGAAGTTAAGCCATTACACTGAATCCTGAGACATGCTATTGTGAAGTCCCCTGGCATTTCCACTGCTATCATCCGTCTGTTGTTATAGGAGAATGTTCACTGCCAGAATCCTCTGGCAGAAACTCAATTTCTGAGTCCAATACTAATTCATTACAAAGTCTGCAACAGCTGGGACACTGGTATACACAAATGAGGCATTCTTAAATTTGAGGACAAATCCAAAATACACACTCAGGACCTTCCTTGTGATTCCACAGCCATGGAAATAGCTGTTAAAAAAAAAAAAAAAAAAGAGGATCCTGTCAACATCGCATCCTGCCAACACCAAATTAGACCCTTGCGATTTGAGCCTCTTTGGTGGTGCCACCTCCCTGTTCTTCTTTTATTAAGAACTGTTTTAAAGGTCTCAGCTTTGTCATGTTTAATGCGCCTTGGAAACATGGGGATGAGACATGTAACATAGAAGACACTGTAAAGGACACCTTGAACACACCTATCCAAAGGACAGTCACCCTTCTCTGAAATAAAAAGGTGCCCCCACGGTGATTTAGATCCCAGGAACCGGGGAAGAACCGTGGGTAGAATAGAAGCGTAGAACAGAGTAGGAAGAGCGACAGTGACTGAAAACAGGGACAAAGAGCAATAGAACGTTTTCTAAGTTTCTTTTGTTTTTAATGGCTATTTAAGAATGATATCAAGTAACTAATGAAGCGATAAACTCTAAAAATTTTCAGTTCCTCATAATTTAATAAAAACTCTGGGTTAAAATGACTCTTCTGTCATAGGCAACTCTTGGAAAACTACCTTTATTACATTGTGGTATCTGTATAATATTTCACTGCCATGCATCATTTCTGCTGTTAGTCAATCAATTATGGTGTCAGAAAAATATATAAAAGATAATTCATATACAAAGAAAATAAAAACATTTAAATTTCACAATTTTCCCTGAATATTATCTAAAGCACAGTTGATTTACAAATATTACATGAAACATTAATCCTCTGTATAAAACTTGAAATTATTATACTTCAAAATATATGTTTAAATTTATTTTATAGTTCTATGTACACTATTATGAAAAAGAAAAAACAATACATATAGACATACAAATACAATAGAGGTTCTTTCCATGGGTTGCCTGGAAGGCTTTTTTTTTTTTTTTTTTTTTTTTTTTTAATATTTTGAGAGAGAGAGAGAGAGCACGAGCACATGAGGGGTAGAGAGAAGGAGAGACAGAATTCCAAGTAGGTTCCACATCATCGGCATAGAGTGCAATGTGGGGCTTGAACTCACAAACCATGAGATCATGACCTGAGCCAAGATCAAGAGTCGGCAATTTGGGCCTTATTTTGCTTTAAAGTAGGAAATAGTTTGCCATTTGCTATATCCCTCTTGTTGACGATCTATAAGGAAAGGTAATTTAACACTGAATATTTCCAATGAACATTTAAACAAGGAAACTCTGGGGCACCTGGGTGGCTCAGTCAGTTGAGCGTTTGACTCTTGGTTTCAGCTCAGGTCACACTCTCACAGTTTGGTTCGTGGGTTCCATCCCCGTGGCACACTCTGCACTGACAGCGGGGGGTCTACTTGGAATTCTCTCTCCCTCTCCCTTTGCCTCTCCCTGGCTTGTTCTCTCTATCCCACTCACTCTCCACTCTCTGTCTCCCTAAGTAAATAAATAAACTTTAAAAAGATAAAAAAAGAACAACTTAGGACTTTTAGCTGAAATTTACCTTTAAGAAGAAATGGTTTGCTCTGCAGATTTATATTTAAATTGGACTTCAGAAACATTAAGAAAAATACTAAAAAACAAACACTTAATAAAAAATTTTTGTTATGAAAACTACACATCATGGTAAATTCTTATTTCAATTCACAAAGGATATCTATAATGGTTCTCTACCCAGTTGGTCGTCAGAATCACACAGAAGGCTGTTTTATGAAAAGAAATTCTTGGGCTCCACTCTTGAAGATTCTCATTTAATTAAGTTTGAGGTGGGATCTGAGAATGTCAATTATTTGAAAGCTCCCTAAGTGATTCTGATGATTACACAAGTCTGAGGACTACTGCTTTACTAGGTAAAATTTTGATGACGTTAGTAACTGTAGTCATGTTTACTACTGTTACTACCATTATTATTCAGTATAATGATAGAATGCATTACACAGTGCATGGGAAATGAGAAGATGCCCCCTAACCATTCATTGGTTCCATTTCCACTACATTTTACTCATTACTGACATTGCTATGACAGAAACCATTTATAGCTAAGAAAAAAAAAAAAAAGACTTGGAAAATGTTTCATTAAACCCCTTCATGTTGCAGTATGGAAGTAGGCCTAGAGAAGTTAAGTAATTTACCAAGGTCACAAAGTTTTTAAATAATATTAATTTGACTCTAAGCATTCCAATTTTTCTTCTATTTTTCTCACTGTATCACCATTTTAAAGGTGTACACATAAAAATAAAATTAAGACTTTTAAATTATTCAGATTACTTTATTCTCCATTTAGTTCCCAGCAGATAAAATCCCCTCTTCAAAACCCTATTCCTTATCCACTCCACGCTCTACTCATTCATGCTTTGAGAAACTTCTCCCTGTGCTTCCATGGGAATTGTATGGAACCACTTCTCTCTGACTCCTCTCTTGTCAGGTCCAGAGGGCATCAGAGATCTGGACTCAGGCGAAAGGATTCAGACACTATTAGTATTATTTTAGTTACATTATGGTTAAAAAAAGCTTTTGAGAGATGGCGTGGAATCATACACAACATTGTCTCTATGGGAACAGGAATTCCTGTTTCTAAACAACGGGCTCAGAATTGGTTGTGTGCAACAAAACCTATTAGTAAACTGGGGACAGACTGTTAGTGCATCTTTGTTAATGAAAGCACTCATAAACATGTTTCTCTTGTATGGAGGCCTGTGCCTTTCTGTTCACTCAAAAAGGTCTTGCAATAATGTAAATTGGAAAAGCCCCTAAACAGGCATCAGAACGTGGTGTAAAGCCAATAACAATTTACACAGAAAAAGAAAAGAACACTCAGATTATACTCAAACAAATCAAACTCTTAAGTTATAACAGTTTCTAGCTGATAAATTAATAAAAATAAACAATTAGTATTTAACTGTAATTTATTTACTAGTTTACCATTTACATCTTGTTTTTAAGGTTTTTGGTTTTTTTTTTTGGTAGGGAGAGAAAGTTGTATTTTATGCTATATTACTGAAAACTAATTATAGGAATAATTTTAAAAATACAACATATGCAAAGTAAATGATTATGCATCATAAAATTTTAGCAATTAAACATAACCTCACATATATAAAGGATAGTTGGCTTTCATGAGAAAATAATGTAAGCAAAAGTTAGTTAGAGACACTACAGTGGAATATTTTTCTTTAAAGTTACTAATGAATTATGAATTTCATGTACCATTAGTAAGAACAAATTTTTATTTTGTAGCATAACTGTCTAGCCATCAACCCCTGAAGTTTAACTCCTCTTCTACTGCATTCCAGTACATGTCCTAAGGCAAGTTGTCTGATAAATTCTCCTCTAAAGCTCTGGCTGGTCTTTGGTTCTCTACTGAATTTATTCCTTCGCCCCCCGCCCCACACTCTCATTGATGTGAAAGCTTTCTGTTGCAGGATTCCTTCTTTGATTCCTATCTCTTTTCACTGCACCAGCACACAACCGGTGTGTATCAAGAGACACGGAGAAATGTCAGTATGTATTTTTTAAAGTGCCCTTTATTCTATCTTTATATCCATTTGGTTCAAGAGATTATCCATTTGTCTATGGAAAGTCTTAACTTGAGGAAAAGTTTGAAATTATAAAAATAAACCTCCTAAGTCATGTATATGCAGAATGAGCCCTTTCGCAAAAGTGAAGTCTGAACTACATTTTTGTTTCTATCTTCTTATCACCCTGTTTTCATCTGCCATCCATTTCTAGCCCATTTTCCTTGGCTTTTCTTTACTGAGCTTCAAACACCGAATAATTGGCATAACCATACAGAGGTTAACTGGATGGAAAAGACATTGGCCTTTATGAATTTAGCTACAAAAACAGAATAACACAACAATGATTAAAAAAATGAAAACCCAATGTCTTCACCAATAACCAGAATGGTTTAACTGCATTGAGCCGAAAATTTTGGTCATTTCATTTGGCAGGTCTCATTGGAATACTTTAAATGTGAAAGTTTAAAGTAGGACATGGCAACACAAATCCCCCTTCTTATACGATAAGCCACGGAGGTGATGTGGACAAAAATGAACGTGAGCTTCTCTTCCTCTGCTCCTCTTTCTAATGTCAATCTTCCCCAGTTCTCATCCCTCTTCCTTTTTTCTTATCACTCTATACGTTGGCCACTCCTTCTCAGTCTTCTCTGCAGGTCTTCTACCTCCTTCAAGCCTCAGCATTTATATCTGTGGATGTCTTCTCTTCCCTTCTTTTGATTCTCATCCTTCTCTTCTCTCATTCATCAGGTGTCCTTATTCAGAGTCATGACCCTAAATACCACCTGTATGCTGACAACTCATAGATTTATACCTCCAGTCTCTATGCCTCCCATGAACTCAATGTGTTTATGTATTTCTATATTTGCTTTGGTCATAACATTAACCTCTGAAATAAGCAAATGAAATTTAACAACTCATAAACTGAACTGCTTATTAACAAGCACTCCTCCTCAAAGAAAACACCCCAAAATGAAAAACAAATCAAAGCCAACCAAACCAAACCAAACAAGCAACCAACAAAGAAAACAAAACAAAACAAAAATCTGTTGCTCTTTCTCAAATCACCAATTTGGACAAATCTTAAATGATTCAATTGTCCTTGATTCCTCTTTATCAACCCCCACATCAATCCATCAGCAAAATCCTTGGGATGCTTCCAGACTTTGCTACCAGCCTAGTGCAACCTCCCATCAATTTTTTCCTGCTCTATCTGGTTTCTGTTTTCTCCTTTTCACCCGCTTC
Source organism: Paguma larvata (assembly GCA_030068075.1). Classification (NCBI taxonomy): domain Eukaryota; kingdom Metazoa; phylum Chordata; class Mammalia; order Carnivora; family Viverridae; genus Paguma; species Paguma larvata. The sequence goes on along the minus strand of CM057834.1, from coordinate 68,474,880 downwards.
CATATACTGTGCATACAGCAGCCAAAATCCCTTTTAAAACTTAAATCATATCATGTTAATTTCCCTTTTAAAGATCTCCAAGGATTTCTATCTTACTTAGAATAAAATTTGTATATAAACCGGCCAATTGCTATCCTTCAGATTGAATTTCATTCCACTATCCCCTTTGCTCATTCTGCTCCTTGTTAAACCTTAAACAGAGAGTACACTCCCAACTCCAAGTCACTGCACACATTGTCCCCACTACTTAGAATCCCTCGTACATGTACATACAAGGCTTCATCTTTTACTTTCTTAATATTTCTGCTATTGTGTTCCTCATCAGAGAGATCTTTTTGACTGACCTATCTAAAAGAGGATCCCTCTGTGAATCTATCCCATTAGCTTTCACCTTTATTCGTCATTACAGTATTTATCTTTACATTATAATATCTATTTGCTTATTGGCTATCTCCTTCACTAGAATGTAAAGTCCAGGGAGGCAGAGATTTCAGTGTGTGTGTGTATGTGTGTGTGTGTGTGTGTGTGCACCTGCCTGTGTGTATGTTTGTGCCCGGCTGTGTGGATGCATATCTCCAGGGCCAAGAAGAGTATGTACGGCTCATAATAGCATGACTTTGACTATATACAATACTAAAATGGTCCAATTCTCTATCTTTAGTATAAAACTGTCTATTATTTACAGGTTCAGGGCTGTATTTATAACTATTGAAAAAAAAAATGTTCCACTGAGATGTCCTACAGGCATCGCAAACTCAAATAGTTCCAAAAGAGAACTCCTCCCTCTTCTCAAATCTTATTTACACATAAAGATTTAAAGACATGATTTATCCATCTATACCCAGCTTGAATCCATTCCCACACCTTGTCAATGCTGCTTTCTAAGTGTTTTCTTTTTTATTCATTTCCCTTTCATTACCATAAATACTTCCTCCATCTTCTCTCTTGATGACCTACTAGAATCATCTGCTATCTGAATATCCAATTTTTATTCTTAAGCCTTGAGTCCAGTCAATCCTTTTTACTGCTGTTTCTCTCCTTATAAAATTCAACTCATCGATTAGATTATGTCATTCTCTCCAAAAAGCTCTTTAGTGGCTCGCATTTCTAAAACAGGATTAAAGGGTTAAAAGGGAGGGTGGGGCGGGGTCTTCTTACAGCCCCACCGCTCCCTAATTGTTATCCTTGAGACTGCTTGGGTCCTGTAAGGGCTTCTTTTTGCACAGGCATCCTGTGTGACAGCTCATCCAAAGCTCTTAAAGGCTGCAGACTCTTGTATGACTGGACCATAAATTCCAGGAAGGTAAGTACGGTCCATGTTAGTTTTAATCATCCATGTATCCCCAGTTTGTAGCTCACTGTACGTCACAGTTAGGGGCTAACAAATACGGCTAAATGAATGACCGACCCTACACATTTGGGCTACATGATCCCTCTGTCAGGAAAATCATTTTTTCTTCTTGCTCTGCCTTCCTTTTGCATATTACCAAACGTCTGCTCATCTTTCAGGACTAAGCTTGAGTCTCACTTTCTTTGCAAAGAGTTTCCTGACCTTGCCAAGCAGAGAGAAATTCTGCCTTATTATTCTTAGCCCATCTACTATCCATCATATTTAAAACAACACTTTAATTATTTAATAAAAAATGTCCTTTCTTTTTTATTAATTATTTAATAAACTATGTGCGTGTGCTCAAGGGTGAGAAATACGTCCTGTTTTATGTTTTTTAAAAATAATTCCAACAGTTTATTTATAACAGTTTCTGGCACATAGAGGGTACACTTACTGTTTTTTTAGATGAACACTACAGTTACCCTCTGGACTTAGGAGAAATGAATTAAGTTATACCCATTTCTGGGACAGCGCCATCTGGTTGTGTACTCAATATACATTGTCCCCTTTTTCCTTACTAACAGAAACATGAATTAGAGAACGGAATGTGTCCTGGTGAAAACTGTATTGTTCTGTGTCCTATAAAGTTAAAGAGGGCTACGGGATGTAATTCCAGTAGCTAAGACATTAGCAAAAGTCTGCAGTGGACTTAGTAAACACCTTTGTTGTCCTGTTACAAGCATTCTTTTCCCCTTTGTTCTACCCCTTCTCCCTACATATACTGGGCCACAGTCCTTGCTACCTTGTGACTACAAGGGATAGGCTAAGAGTATTACCCAAACTTCAGCTGTGACATCTTTTAGCCCTTGAGTTAATGCTAGCAAATGATAACTTGTAGGCTTCTTAGTTTTATGTAAAAAATTAATTCCCCCATTTTTTTTATGTCTTAGTTTTTAACATCACTTTTATCTGTGTCTGAATATAATTCTTAACTGATAAGAGTATCTGGAAAATTAATAGTAGAGAATTATTATCTTTGAGATGAGGAATACATTGATAATGCTGAGATCCAGTTCAACTTTAGCTTTTGGTCAAAATAAGTATTATCACTCTATGCACACAATGATAGAAGTACATCCTGTAAAATACACTGTGGTTATGAATACATGGATCCCCACTATTAAAATATTACTCACGATAACCCCACCTCTACTTACCAAGAGAGTCTGAAGAAGAAAGTAGTAAATTTTTAGACTCCTAGAAATAAAAGAATCAGTTGCAGTTTTATTAAATTTTCCATTTTGCCTAATTTCCAATTTGCCTAATATGAGGCTCCTTAATTACTGGTGCAAAAGTTTCTTTTTTGTCTCTATTTGAAGGCAGGCAATAACAATATCACTTCACAATAATTTAATATTTTTCAAGAAACTGATATATATCTTCAACAGTTTTTATTTTCAGAGATGGGTAGTAATTAAAAATAGTTATGTGTGACATTATGAAGTATATTGTTTAACATTGAATGGCACTCCTTTTAACAGTTAAAGGCCTAATACAAAAAAAAATCATAGAAGTCCCTGCACAAGTACATACTCATACAACAACCACACGTACCACCCCATGATGAATTTAGTTTATGGATTACAGATCTCTTCAACATTTTAAGAATCCCTAGGAAGTGCTAAGCAGTGAGCAAGCACCTCACCAGTGCAATCTGGACAGTCATGGAGTCCTAAGAACTTTGAATTCATAAATATTTGAAATAACATTATAAATACTTAAACTAGGTGGCAATAAACACAGAATACTTTGTCTAATAGTTAATACTGACATTTAAACATCTTTGAGAATCTGTCTCTAAAAAAAAAGAGATCACATACTTGATCATTAGTATATTATTATTTCAAGTGAAAAGAAATCTCAAAAGAGGTGACATAAAAGTGATTAATAAGGGGCACCTGGGTGGCTCAGTTGGTTAAGCATCCAACTTTGGCTCAAGTCATGATCTCGCGGTTCGTGAGTTCAAGCCCCATGTCGGGTTGGCTGCCTTCAGCACAGAGCCCACCTTGGATTCTCTGTCCTCCCTCTCTCTCTGTCCCTCCTCTCCCTCTCTCAAAAATAAGTAAACATTAAACAAAGTGATTAATAAAATTTGGTAACTTACGATTAACTTTTTCACAATTAAGCATTTTGGTATTACTCATACATGATTTATTTCCTATTTCTGTGCCTTATGTTTTGTCTTAGTTTAAACTTGATGTGTAAGAATTATCCCAAGAAAAAACAAAGTAGAAACAAAACAACATGCGAAGACAGAAAACTTGGGTCAAGATAGTATAAGCTTGCCAAAGCTCTTGCGTGCAGGTAGGTGCAACCAATCTTGATTACCTGTAGATTGCTCAGTCTCGTTGTTTATGTCTCTTTAGAGTGAATAATCAAAAAACATTTTGATTTCCTTGTCAACATATTAATTTATTCCCTAAGAAAATATTTACATGTTATTTTATATTTTTATTTTAAAAAATAACAATTTTATTTATTTTCAGAGACAAAGAGAGACAGTGCAGGAGCAGGGGAGGGGCAGAGAGAGAGGGACACACAGAATCCGAAGCAGGCTCCAGGCTCTGAGCTGTCAGCGCAGAGCCGGACATGGGGCTTGAACTCATGAACTGTGAGATCATGACCTGAGCCAAAGTTAGATGTTCAACCCAATGAGCCACCCAGGCCCCCGATAAGTGTTATTTTAAAGTGCTAATTTATTTAAGTGTAGGTACTGACTGATCTGAATATCAGGGGTTTTTTTTCTTTTCTTTTTTTTGCTAGCTTTTAAAATTTGGGAATAGAGGTAACAAAGAGGAAAAGGTTGGTGGTTTTAAGGTGTTTCAAAGAACTATAAATGGCACGCAGCTTGTCTAAAGATATGTTTAGAAATAGCAAGCTTAGGAAAAAGCAAGCAGAATGGAGTTTAGGATTGGCACAGAAATATATGACAAGCCTGTCAATATTCTCTCAACCTTTCCCTTTATCCCCAACAGACATAACTTATCCATAGTAGTCGCTGAAGAGAGATGACACCTTAGGATGCTAATGACCATAGAGAATTAATGGTAGGTACATATTCATAGGTACATACAAGATCATATCTATTGCCATGTACGCCTGTAAAAGCGGTAGAAATGGAGACCCCCAAAAAGAAGTTGTAACAAGTAGGTAAGAGTTTTTCAATTTGGTTTTGAACCCACTTAGCATAGTGACTTTTGTCTTTTGTTTTTTGGGTTTTTTGTTGTTGTTGAGAGCAATCACCCTAACTTCATCTATTCTCGAATCTCTAAATACTGCTAAAATAATTTATAAAAACGGATGCATAAATATGTATATAAATTAAACCTCTCTGCATTAAAATAATTGAAAGGAATGAGTACAAAGAATCACAGAAAATAATGAAAAGCCTGACATTTTAAAGGTAATTCTGTTTCATTAATTTCAAGCACATATAGCAAGTTGAGCACTTAAGCTAAGTGTTGCCAAGTAGAAATCCTGCTGACCTGCCTTAATTAACAGAAAGAATAATTTGTAATTAGCACATTATTTATATGAGAATGAGTGCTCCTACGTGAGTTTAAGTGTTTGAAAACAGTTTGATTCCTTAAATCCTTCCCCCTATCATCTTGCTTTAATGAATAACTTGTTTAATTAATCTAACATTTATTATATAAATTAGCGAGATTTTATTCCAAAAACGAGAGCAACAACAAAGGAGGAGAGAGAAAGAGCTGTGTTTGAGGACATGTGTATACGAAAACCCAACGGCATGATCTGAATTGATAAGTCAACAACTAATAGTTAAAATAAACTGGAAATTTATAAACGAAAGCAGTGAAATTAATTGTGTAGTCTAGAGATGTAGTTTGAGTTCAGGTTATTCTAATGAAAAAAAACAAAACAAAACACTGATGTTAAAGCTGAGGGAGGTACTAAACATTTTTTTTTAAACTCCAATATCAAATGCTTTTAGGCTAGTCATTTAATCTCTGTCTACCTGATAGGGAAAAGAGAGGGTCACGAAGAGGTTATGATTATGTCCACATGATTCCAAACATCTGGCTGGAACCTGAAAAATGTATCCATATAGGATATATATGGAAAACATCTGTCTATTTGCATAATTTGTTTAGTTTTCATCCAGATGCTTAGCATGTTGACACAACCTTCTTCTCTGTGTGCCTCTTTTTCTCTTTTGGGTGACTAGTGATGCAGGTTCTTCTCAAACATTTTAATAGATAAACCCTAAGTAGGAAAGATGAAATGTGTTACGTGCATTTCATATACTTCTGTGCATTCTGCTTTTAAAAAGTGAGTGAAATACAGGGGAACTATTTATAATATTGACATAGAGGGACAGAAATAACTCTTGTTATCAGCTTACTGTGGTATGTCAAGCTTTTGCTTTAAAAATCTGCATAAATATAGGTGAAAAGGCAGATATTATCATCATGATTCAACCTTCTTTTGAGAAATTTAAATGAAAGAAACTGACGATATTGTCAAGGTAAGTAGGACAAATGGAGAGAAAGAAGTAATTAAAGATTCTGAATAATTGCTTAAAATAATCAATATAATACCTAATGTAGAGTATAGATTAAGAGATTAAGAAAAGTAAATTGGAAAAATATAGAAATTGAATTGACTTCACAGATTACAGTAAGAAATGAACTCTGTGGCTTTTAAATTAACCTGCCGAGTGGAAAATTATCAAAACACACACTTGCAAGAACTATACTAACACTTTCAAAATCCTTTTCCAACATTTTACTTTCACGTACTACCTAGCCATCACTTTTGGGACTTGGATTTCTATGAATTGTCTTGAATCTAAATTTGTCTTTATCTTTGATTAGGGATGGACATACGGTCTTTTTTTAATGGATACCATTATTCATGCCCACAAATCCATAAAAATGTTTTATTTGTATTTACCCACCAGAGGAGTAGCAATATTTTATTAAGGAACAAACAGGACAGAAAAGAGCAAAGTCATTTGTGAATGAAGTTCAACTAGGACAATAAAATAATGTTGAAGTGTACACTGAAGCTAGATTGGAGAAACGAGTAAATGACTTTTCTCGGTACTAAAAGGTGAATTAATTTAACTTATTTTAACCTCAAAGAAAGACAAAATCCAAACAAAATAAATATTAAAACTCACACTAAATATAAAACTAGACATAATAAAAATATCCTTGATGTTGATAGAGACTAATGTCCAAAAACAGGCTATTTCTAACATTTTTACATCTAGATCTATAATGAAAAAGATTATGTCCATACCCCAAAATCAGGATCATTGATCTTGGCCTCGATCATTTAGTGTGGTTTACCCATTGTCACTGTTAGCACTGGTCTATCCTGAATATTCGAGTTTCCACAAATTTTCGATGACAATGCAATACACATAAAAGAAAATCTTTTGCATAAAGAGATGCTTCTGAGTTAACTTATTTTAGAAAATTCAATGAACGTGCCATTTTGTCATGTCACATTTGCTGCCACTTGAACATTTACACTTAAAAAAAAATACTGACTGAAAAATGCATAAAATTAACAGACTGACTCAGGATCTATTTTGCTTTGAGTAGAAACTGATCCAATAAACTTCACAGGAAGAATAAAGTAAAGTAAAACAAAAAAAGCACAATGGTCTTTCTGTGAGCTCCTTCTCCCGTGCCATGCCTGAGCAGAGGAAAAGAGTTTCACTCCTGTTGTTTATTGATTTTCTAGATTAAGAATCCCAGTGAGAGAATTGTAACAGACAACCATAAAATTATTTTTGGTGTGCTTATTTGCCTTTCCCTTGCATCTATTTGGCCTGTGCCTGTAGACAATTATGCGTTCTAGCCCAGACTCAGGTGCTAATAATGAAGGACAAATAGAATCATATGTGTAAACTTCCCCTTCTGATGAAAATTTATATTAACTTTCTGCCACTGTAAACAGAACTGCATAGCTCAGCGTCCCTGATGAATTGGTGATGAATTCAGTCATTTATATCCCAGGAATCTGTGCATTTATGGGAAAAGATGAAAACCGTCTGTATTGTGTAACCTTGCACTTTTTGAGTAAGAAAAAGAAAACACCAGCCTGTTTAGTTCATCACTTAAAGTGTGTAAATTTCAGCTCAAATACCAGATTTCTGCATGACTCTGTCAGTCTCCACTTTGGGGATCGGTGCCAATATAAACAAGCCAAACAGTGAAGAGTGCCATGTTATCGCTACAACTGTGAACTTATACACTTTCAGCCTTCCATAAAAATTGTTATGAATATCTTTACAATACAACAGAATCTTTGTTATATATACTGAAGCTGGACAGTTTGACAGTTTGGCGGCTCTGTTGGAGAACAAAGTAATTTGGGATAGATAAGAACCCTGGCCAGTCTTTTTTTTGACTAAAAACATTCCATCCTATTTTAAAAGCTGTGCTTCTGAAACCCTGTCAGCTTTCTTTTTTAAGCAAACTTCTCAAAGATAAGCTGAATTAATAAATAACAAAAATATGGAATATTGATAAAAGAACACCCTTTTTTTTTAAACATCAGGCTTAATATGTAGCATAAATCTATCTCAAGCATACTATATGATTAAAAATCATAATATTAGCATGAAGAGGTTTTTTTTTTTTAAGTACTTTTGGTTTTGTCTTAATATAAACATTTAGGTGAATGTAGTTTTAAAGCCTCACGATTTGGAAGTATACTGATGGTGTGGAAAACAAAACAAAATAGAACAAAAACCACAACTTAAGCCACAGATATTTTTTTCCCAGAGTCCATTAGACATGTAGGAAATCCATGTTAAAGACAAGAAATGGCGATCAACCCTTGTTTCCATTTATCTCCATAGATTTATTTCATTCTAAGAGTGTTACATGAATGTGTGTTATGATGTTGATTAAGATACTTTCTCAAAACCTTGCCATATCCATACGATATTTCAAGTAACTTCAAAGGTCAATTTAAAAAATGATTACAAATTTCTCTCTTTCGACCCCATGAGAAAGGCTGAAGTTGTGTATTGCTAAAATATTGGAAAATATAGCTGAGATAAAGTACCTTTTATTTTTACTTTAAACTTAAATAAAACTGGATATAGATTTGTATTTGAAAAGAAAATGCCTTTCAAGTCCATGTATCATGGTTACAAGATTGCACACCTTTTCATGATACACTTTATCTCAAAGTTGTCTGTGGCTGTTCCTATCACTCTGTGTGCATGACCTTTTAGTAAGCTGAAGAAGATACAGTTATCTTCCTTTCTGACAAGCAACATCTATCAATCAACATGTTTTCATGTAATTTATTCAAGGCAAATAGCAGCTCCTAAGGCTAGTGAACCGCGGCACTATCCCAGTGATTTTGATTAAGAGATGATGTGCACAGCTTAGGTGAGAAATGGAAAACGCACAGAAGTATTGATAAAGATGTATCAAAAACAATAAAATGGAACCAAGGGACGAAATGAATATTTAAAAAATATATACGCTCAGCATAACTAATCTTGATAACCTTGCTTAAAATCTACTGTAATAAATTGGGGGGATGTATGATTTGATGAACTTCCAATGATACCAATTTAGTTTACCTTTAGTATCTGAGGCAACGCATCTGTGGTTTTGTTGGGTTAATCCAGATTTTTTTCATTGAATCAAGAATGTAAATTAAGACAAAATGATTCTTTTTCAATTTCATGCTGAAGTAGCTCAAGTTAGTGAATGTAATTTCTCCTAACAAGAAAAATTTATCACTGTACAGCTCACTCAGTTACCTCTGGAGTGAGTTGTGATATGCATTTATGGAATCGCATGGATAAAAAGATTGATAAACGTGGTAGAAGAACAGGCTGTACTTTCAGAAAAGACAGGCACGATTAAATGACTTTTAACAATTTCTCCTCTTTACACACTTGCTTATAGCATCTCTTTCATAATTGCACTATCACATGCGACAATTAATTTTAATGTGAAAAGGTGCTTTTTTTTTGGTCTGTCTTTCTCTATGGTACGAAAAATTCTACCACTAGGTGTAAGAAGACTTGTGTTCCAGTTCTGACGGTACTACTAAATACCTGTATTATTTTGGCCAAATAGCCTTTGAGGCCTTAACTTCTTCATCTAATCTCTCAAATCTCTGTACCTCTAAGATTCTAATATAAAGTATACATAGCATAAACTGATATATTACACATATGTATATATACACACACATAAATATATGTATGTATATAAGCACATAAATATATATACATATTATATTTTTAGAGTAAATATATAATTTTAAATACTGATAAAGTACTTAGACATCTAGGTTAAGTGAGCCGAATTCTTACCATGGTTCAACTATTAGCTAGTCTCATTGTCCATCAGTAAATCCCTGAACTACTCAAAGCTTCAGTTTCTTATTTTGACTAGAGTATCTCTACTGACTCTAATTCTTGATTCCACTCTATTCATTAAAAACCATGTAGATCCTTTTTTAACGCTTCAAGTTTTTGGCAAAATCTTGTAGAGTCAGCATTTTCCACATGCATGTAGTTTTTAATATTATTTGTTAATTACGTAAACAATCTTCCATCTTGTCAAAAGCGACTTAGCTATTACAGGACATAAAATAAGAAGGTAAGTTAAAAGTTAAAAAAAAAAAACAAGAGAAAAAAAAGTTTTGAAATGTAAGACCAAACAGACACATCATTAAATGTGATATATTTGCTAGAGGTCAGCCACAGATTTAATGCTGAGATTTCTAAAGCTCATATGAAGAGAGAATCATAATCAAATTACAAGGTTCATTGTGTAAGATGAAAGGAAATCAGTTGCTCATAATCAGAACTGTTCCTAACAGTGAAATTCGAGTTGCATTTTTTACCCACGGGATCTTAGGTAGCAAACACTGGAGAAGGTACTAAACAACAGCCTCTATGACATTCCTAGATTAAGTAAAATAGCAAATTACATAGTTTCTTTTTAAATTATAATGTCCCTTAAAAAAAAAGATAATGTCCGTAGGTATAGGCTGCTGGTATTAAGCCATTTTATCTGGAGCCAGTATGATGGTGGTCTAGCGATGAGGCTATCAGCAGATCTGCTTCATCAGGTTAGATTTTAGAGGATTTAAAAGGTTGGATGCAGTATGTATCATGCATGCAATCCTCCACAATTACACTCAAACGAACTTTTGATAGACACTGAACCACAGTGTACTGGATCTTATGACTCTTCATAAGTCTTAAGTAAGTAGGCCAGTGGTTCTCACACTCGAGGCTGCATCAGAATTATCTATAGGGTAATTGCTGAGCTCTACCTCCAGTGTCTGATTCAGTAGGTCTAAGGAGGGGCTTGAGAATTCGTACATGTGTAAATTCCCAGGTCACGCTGTTGCAGCTGGTCTAGAATCACACTTTGAGAATTGTTCTTCTGGGTCATCAGGTAAGGAGAGATCCATGGAGGTAAACAAACAACCTGCATGTCAGAAACAACATCCTCCTGAGGGAAGAGAGAGGCCCAACAAGGACTGAAAGCGAAACAAAGCCACCGATCCGAGAAAAGCTCATCCTCACATATGCTCCGAGCTAAATTAGTTGCAAAGTACACCTATAAAATTAAATGAGATGATGCTGAAAAACTTATACTTTCTAACTAATTGAAAATGTGGAGTATTTACTAAAACGGGTCCTTTGGTAGAAGAATAATTATTTAGATTAATTAATTAATCTATTAATTAATAAATTAATTAATTAATTTATCTAACATTAATTAGATAGCTATCTACCAAGATCCCTTCTGGTTTATTAATACCATGCCATGCCATATAAACAGGCTGTTAATATTCTCCTCCCAGTACTGAGTGCTGCTTCCAGCGACACTCCTTCATCTAACCTCGTATGGTCCTTTAGAGTTAATGATTTTCCACCGCTATTTTCCACTGTTTGTACTGCACTTAACCAGACTACATTGTAATTATTTTTTCCATATATTTTTAACTTATTATCCTTTTGCCTTCATGAGCAAGGACTATACATTCTTTTATAACTCCAGTGCCTAGAATTTGTACTCAATAAATATTTACTGAAATGATCTAAACGAGAGGTGCAAATGTGTTTAAATGGATCAAGTCCAAACCATCATGGGGTTCTAAGGATAGAAACCAAACATGATAAATGGTACCTCTGCACTTCCTGATGACTCTTTTACAATTTATACACATAAGTTATATTTGCAGGCCTTTTCCCTATTAGTAAAGTGAAGCCAAATTCAAGAAAGAAAACCTCTATAATAATTAAACAATGGATTCTGTGAGGCAGTAATTAATATTTATAGTCGATAACTCTATAAAGTAAAACATTTCAACATGTCTTGCATTGATAGTAGCAGATGTTATACAGAATACAGCACTGGGTTTGAAGACAGGTTTACCAAGGTCAAGTCAATCTGTAGTCACCCAATCTCTGTGGGACTTTATTGTACAGTGTTGAACTTTTAAAATTTCAATTTCATTATCTATAAGTGGAAATAATAATATTGTCCTCATCTTATTTCAAAGGATCTTTCTGAAAATAATATGAGATGATGAACATAAATGTCATTTGAACACTATATAATCGTTCCATTATTTTTAGAGAATAACACAATTTAAAGCACGTGATCTTGAGGAAAATATATTCATTCTTCTTTGTCACCACTAGCAAACCATCTAACTGCAACTTAAAAAAAACACTATTATATATTTTTAAATATAAGTAATCATCCTTAACATTTTTTTTAAAAATAACTTCTTCTAGTCTTACAATGAAAGGCAAACACAATAGGAAAAATGAAAGCTCTTACTGAGCTCATAAATAATTTAGCAACATTTAAAACCTGCTATAATGCTACTAGCAGTATTCTGCTACTATGAGGAAGTAACTACTCTAATTTACATCATTATCGACAGATTATTTCTTTTGTGCATTCTGAAATTTACTTGTCATCCTTGAACTTGGTCTGGGTAAATCGGTTACATTCTTTGCTCTACCACATTCTACTAGATTATTAATTTCTTGAAGTCAATATTATTACACTATTTTTTACAACCTTTTACTGACGACAGTACTTTCACATATAAACTCGAGTGTCACTGGAAAATAAAATAAACAAATATTTAATAAGGTCACCAAACTAGACTGGATATTACTGGCCATTAAGAGTTTGAAACATAGTTTGAATTCTTCAGGAAATTTAAATTTTGGGTTGATTAATACTATCTACATGCCTAAAGAGTTACTTAGCAATTTAACTCTTTTAAATATCTACATATTTATATACATAAATAAAATACATTTGTATTTTTTCTTTTAATGTTTATTTGAGACAGAGAGAGAGAGAGAGAGACAGATCAAGAGTGGGGGAGGGGCAGAGAGACAGGGAGACACAGAATTTGAAGCAGGCCCCCGACACAGGGCTTGAACTCACATACCGTGAACTCATGACCTGAGCCGAAGTCGGACACTTAACCTACTTAGCCACCCAGGCACCCCACGTATGTATTTTTATATATACCTAACAGTGCAAGAAACAGGAGTGGGGGACTGGGGGGTGGATTTAAGATGACTTAATAATACGTCTTCTAGTTTTATTAACTTCAGGTCCTTCAGTGAGCACTCATTGCATTTTCTAAACTTGTAGGTAGGAACTGGTTCAATGATAAATTGTATACTTCCTTGCATACTAAAATTCAGTACTATGCTTTTAAATTAGCTAGTAATTTCTGACCATTTATAAAACTCAGTTTGTAAGAGCAACGTTTCTAAAACATTAATTTTTTTTCTCTCTACCTTTTTGGAATTCTTACCTATAAATATGTTACCTTTGTTAATGAGATGGAAATGACACTGCATTCACTGCATATACAATGCATTGTACTGACATATTATTTTACTACTTTGGGAAATTCATCCTAAAAATTCTAACTTAATTACTTTTCAATTTTTTGTGTGTTTCTTAAAAATTGAAAACATCAATTGAGGCATGTAAAATTATATTCTCCCCCATAACAGAATACAGCTTAGTATTATGTTAGTAGCAGATGCTGTCACACTTATATTTTTTGCAATAAACAAAAGTTAATATTTTCCCTTTATGACTACAAAATATTTTAATTATTTTAATTTTTTAAAATAGTAGCTATTGATAAGGGGGCACAGTCATACCACAGGGGGGATGACTATAAGTATATAGTTTTTAAAATTAAATCGAAAAATGTTTATTTATTTTGGAAAATTATTTCGCCACTTCTGGTATCTAATCCTTTGGACACAATTTTAAGCTAAAGAACAGAATAGAACATAAGATTTGGTCTATACAAAGATAATTTCTAAACCAGCTCCATGATGTTTAACTAACTGAAAAAAATATTTTGGCAAAAATTCTATTTATCTAACAAAACCAAAGACTATTTATAATTTAATGAATACAGCACTTCTCTTCAAGTTAAGTAAAAACAATCACTACATAAAAAATAAAAATGTACCAAAATTGCTGAAAAGTCTGTGCTACAAAGAAGGAAATTTTGTTGGTCAAGAAAAATGCAATCATAGCAGTTACATAACACCTGGAATTCTATTGAAACTATTAAATATTAGTGGGAATGTATTTTAATGAAAATAATGTATTTGGTACTTTTCATAGGACCTTGAAATGAAACGTCTCTCAGAACAGCCTGGGATCCCAGGAAAAGGGGGACAGGTGAGCCCCTGGACCCACCTACTCACCTGGAGACCACCAATACATTCTAGTGCACATCAAGTTTTAACTTTGATCAAGGATTCACAAAAGCCCCAGCCTTGATAGATTTTACAATTCATATATGGGGTGATGGGTAAAGTAAAAAATGAAAACTTTCAAGCCCTCTCTGTAGTAGGTATGATGAGATAGCTGTGGTCGATTGTGCCTGTAATGGTACCTTCACAAAGAACTCCAGGAGATAGTAAAAATTACTGCCCTGGCATAAAACCAGGACGCTTGACATTATTAGAATGAGAGAGTGAAGGTTCTAAAACCATAAACAATGAAAACTAAAGAATAAACAAAATTGAGAGGGCCTTGGTTTTATGACACAGGGAAAAGACAAACTAAACATTATTTCAGACATTATTATTTCAGAGAAACATGGAAACATGCTGTCAAATTTTTACCGCTAGGTTGTTGCATATATACTTTCCAGTGGCACGATCTTTGTTAACAGTATTTGATGAGCTTCAATTTTTAAAAATATTCCAAATTTGCAATACTATTAATTTTATATCAGTAATGCTGAGGAGCAAAGCTATCTTCTGTTGTGTTCTGCAACTTCTGATATTTTGTAAAAGATGGATTTTTATTATCATTTTCTTTCCAGTAATTACAAGTGGCCTGAGAAAACCTTAGCCAATATACTTTTGTTTTCAATGTACGTTTCATAGTTTTCTTAAATGCTGGCAAAGGATGAAAAAAAGAAATATCAGGGCGCCGTGGTGGCTCCGTCACTTACGCGTCCGACTCGATCTCAGCTCAGGTTCTGATCTCAAGGTTTGTGCGTTCGAGCCCTGCATTCAGAAGCTCTGTGCTGACAGCATGTAGCCTGCTTGGATTCTCTGTCTCCCTCTCTCTTTGCCCCTCTCCTGCTCTCCCTCTCCCTCAAAATAAACAAATAAGTATTTTATATTTAATATTTATGATGCTGCAATAGTTATCATGGTCTGACTTGACGCATCTAAAAATGTGGTACCGAACTGCAATTTAGGGGTGATTTAAGGCAATTTCTCTTCAAATTATGTTATGAACACCCCAAGCACACAAATTCTTTGATTTATTTTTTTTACGGAATGTTGCTTTATATTCCTTTTGGCAAAATGCCACTTAAATTTGACTTAGTTACTGAACCTCAAAATGATTTTTAAAAATGCATGTATGTTGACATTTAAAAATTTAATAATAAAAATTTGCCCCCAATTCTCTAAAAATGATAGTCTGACATTTTAGATTTATGTTAATCCGAAAATCCCAGTTCTGCCACCACGGAAGGCATTGGTGACATCAGAAGAATTGCAGAATAAGTCTCTGTGAATCAAAGACAATCTTGATTCTACTTAATACTTTCTTCTCAAAAGTACCATCCTGTCAACAAAGTTGACTTTTGCAACCCCCGTTACCCGACAAAAAGAAAGATAAAAAAGGCCTACCATCTCTCCATGATGTGGAAAGCAAAAAGTGGGGAGGCACAAGTCTATTTTTAAAGGTCACATTCTGTTTGCATACAACTTCTCCCTTCCCTTTGGTAAATCCATTTCTCTTCTGTTACTCCCAGCCTGATGAATTTCCCAGTTAGAACCAAAGCTTTATTCTCTATGTCTGCTTCTGGGCTTGAGGTCCTTGAAAAAGGGCAACAATGTATGGTTACCTTTCTGCTTCCCACCAGGCTCACCTCTGATCTAATCTCCTGCCCTCTGACTCTGCAGGGAGGGAGAGTAGGAAGCCACACCGAAGGGTGGGAAATTCTGGATAAGGACAGAGGCAGGGACAGTGAAAACTATGGAATTAATGAATGGAAGAAAATAAATAGGACGAACTTCACACTCTCCCCGGCTAACTCATATGCTCATGTAGTTAGATGTGAACAGACGATTTTCTGGAAAACAACTTCTATAAATTGGTGTGAGTGTGATCATCTTTCAATTATTTTGGAAAAAAAATAAGTCGGGAAGTAATTCCTTTTACCATAAAAAATTTAATCTTCATCAAAAGAAGACATTCTTTAAAAATGTGGTGTCACAATAGCTGTGTATGGCAGAGATATCTTTAAAACTTTAAAAGTTTTCAACTTCTAAATTCAAGATTGATTATCATTTAGAAAGTGCCTAAAATATCACTGACAAAATGATTTGAAACAGATATAGCATCTGTTTTTGCAGGTGGAGTAACCTAATAAAATCTAAGCACACAGTGGCTTTCATGCTTTATTTTTTTCTATCAATCCTTCAAAAGTGTTCATATTTCACAGTATTGTTTTCTTAAGCCTCCAGGTTTGTGAGATCATTCACAGGAAATATATTGGGCCCTCTAGAAGCTGTTTAGGAATATAATCTCAGAAGTTATAAAGCGGTTGTTAAAGAGGCTCGATGAACACAGAGAATTTAAATGCTTGGTAATTCAGGGAATCCTTGGGTTTTGAAATTCATCCTTTTAATGTCATTGAAAGTTAGACCACAGAAAGAGCTTAAACCTGATTTCCCAAATTTATGATTTAATTAGTAAGTTGGGTGAAGAGTTTTGTTACTTTTTTTGTTGTTGTTGTTAACTTTTACCATAGCCATGACCATTTTTCTCACTGACAAATGTGGCTTGACAAGAGAGCAAAACAGCCTGAAGATTAATGCTCTGAAAAATGAAAAGGTAAAGTCTGAATGAGGTGTAGACCTACTCCAATCCTGCGGTCTCTTTGTGGGCACCCAATCACAAAGACATCTGAGTTTTAAGAAGGTAAATTTGCATGCATGGAGAACCATTCTATTTTCCAAGTATCATTTTTTACTGGTTGTGTAGACCAACAGAAAGTATAAGCAGCTGTCTCAATTGACAAGATCCCTTGCCCCCTCAACCGATGCTCTCTCCAAGTATTAATTTACATTTACGTGGTTCAAAATATGTTTTGATTATTGGCTCCGCATTGCAATCTTGTGAGATGTAGGAGTAGCAGCAGAAACTGTTATTGTTGTAGTAGTATTGAGCCCATTTTGCATATGAGGAAAACTGAGTTTTGGGGAGTTCGGTGTAATGGATAAGATATTCTGAAATTATACCACCAGTGTTTCAATTATAGCCTCACCGCTTATTAGCTGTGTGGCCTTAGCAATTTATGTCTGTACACATCATTACATATTTCTATAAATGAGGAATTTAAACTTAATTCCCAGGATTGTCAAAGTGCACAGACAAACATTTACTGTGATATGTTTCGCTAAATATTCGGATTGCGTTTGTTTAAACACTCATAAATATATTTATGTGTTCCTACCATTTAACTTTTAAAAATGATTTTTGCAACAGTGTTTTAATAAGATGAGTGCTTTTTTTTTTAAGAGAAATTTAAGACTGATAGAACTGCATAAAATGTATTTCTAGGACTCTTTCTGTACTGAATGTTCTTAGCATTTCAAATTCTACCACAGAAGTTCTATAAACTATAACGATATTAAGTTTTGTGTTTGCAATTATCCAAGTTAGAAGTTAGATTGCTATAGGTTATTTCAAACCATTTTTATATATAAATAACACAAATTTAAAACATGTTTTAGAGAAGTCCAGTGTTGATCTTTTAAACAGATCAGCTGAGACTGAATCGTAACATATGTTCAGTGAAAGTAATGTCTTTCAACTCTTCATTTTCAAAGTTTTTAAATTGGGAATTTGGGGCAGAAATATATATTTTATAATGTTTTTGAGACATTTCCCCTATGTTCATCTGATTTGTTTCTTTTTTAAAAATATTTATTTATTTCAGCGAGAGTGCAAGTGGAGGAAGGGCAGAGAGAGGGGGACAGAGGATCCGAAGGGGGCTCTGTGCTGACAGGCTGACAACAGTGAACCTCATGTGGGGCTCAAACTCATGAACCTCAAGATCATGATCTGAGCTGAAGTTGGAGTCTCAAATGACTGAGCCATCCAGGTGTTGCCATCTGTTTTGTTTCTTAAATTTCACGTATGAGTGAAATCATATGGTACAGTATTTGTCTTTCTCCGACTGACTTATTTCACTTAGGGTAATATTCTCTAAGTTGCAAATGGTAAGATTTCACTCTTTTTTTTTATGGCTGAGTAATATCCCATTGTATATCTATACCATTTCTTCTTCATCCGTTCATCAGTCGGCGGACATTTGGGCTCTTTCCATAATTCACCTATTGTTGATAATGCTGCTATAAACATCAGGGTGCATGTATCCCTTCAAATCAGTATTTTTGTATCCTTTGGGTAAAAACCTAGTTGTGCAACTGCTGGATTGTAGGGTAGTTCTATTTTAACTTTTTTCCACAACACTGTTTTCCAAGGTGGCTATACTAATTTGCATTCCCACCAAAAGTTCAAGAGGGTCCCCTTTCTCTACATCCTTATCAGCACCTGTTGTTTCTTGTGTTGTTGATTTCAGCCGTTCTGACAGGTGTGAGGTGGTATCTCATTGTAATTTTGATGTGTATTCCCCTGATGATGAGTGATGTTGAGCATCTTTTCATGTGTCTGTATGTCTTCTTTGGAAAAATGCTTATTCATGTCTTCTGCCCATTTTTAATAGGATTATTCATGTTTTGGGTGTTGAGTTATATATTTTGGATACTACATCTTTCATCAGGTATATGACTTGCAAATACCTTTTCCCATTCCCATATCTTCTCCTATGAAGCCATTTGGCCCTGGACTTTTGTTTGCTGCCTTTTAGTTTTGTTGATTGTTTCCTTCACTTTACAAAAGTCCTGATAGTTTATTTTTGCTTTTGTTTCCCTTGCCTCAGGAAACATATCTAAAACGAAGTTATGACAGCCAGAGGTTACTACCTGTGTTCTCCTATAGGATTTTTATGGTTTCAAGTCTCACATTTAGTTCTTTAATCCATTTTGAATTTATTTTTTGTATATAATGTAAGAAAGTGGTCCAGTTCCATTCTTTTGCATGTTGCTGTCCAGTTTTCCCAACACCATTTGTTGAAGGGACTGTCTTTTTCCCATTTCATATTCTTGGCCCGCTGTGTCGAAGATTAGTTGACCATATGGTTGTGGGCTCATTTCTGGGTTTTCAATTCTGTTCTACAGGTCTCGGTATCAATTTTTCTGTCAGTACCACACTGTTTTGATCACTACAGCTTTGTAATATAACTTGAACCCCGGAACTGTGATGCCTCCAGCTTTGCTTTTCTTTTTCAACGTTGTTTTGGCTATTTGGGATCCTCTGTGTTGTGTGGGATCCACACAAAGTTTAGGATTGTTTGTTCTAGTTCTGTGAAAAATGCTGTTGGTATTTTGATAGGGATTGCATTAAATCTGTGGATTGCTTTGGGTAGTATACATATTTTAACAATATTTGTTCTTTCAATCCATGAACATAGAATGTTTTTCTATTTTTGTGTGTGTGCGTCATCTTCAATTTATTTCATCATGTTTATAGTTTTCAGAGTACACATCTTTTACCTCTTTGGTTAGGTTTTTCCTGAGTATCTTACTGGTTTTGGTGCAACTGTAAATGGGACTGATTCCTTCATTTATTTTTCCATTGCTTCATTCTTGGTGTATAGAAATGCAATAGATTTCTGTACATTGATTTTGTACCCTGTGACTTCAGTGAATTCATTTATCAGTGCTAGTAGTTTTTTGATGGAGTCTTTTGGGTTTTGTATACAGAGTATCATGTTGTCTGCAAGTAGTGAAAGTTTGACTTCTTCTTTGCTGATTTGGATGACTTTTATTTCCTTTTGTTGATTGATTGCTGTGGCTAGGAGTTCCAGTACTATGTTAAGTAACTGTGATAAGAGTGGACATACCTGTCTTGTTCCTGACCGTGTAGGAAAACCTCTGTTTTTCCCCACTGAGTATGATATTAGCTGTGGGTTTTTTATATATGGTCTTTATTATGTTCAGGTATGTTCCCTCTACACATACTTTGTTGGGGTTTTTTATCATTAATGGATGTTGTACTTTGTCAAATACTTTTTCTGCATCTATTGAAATGATCGTATGGTTCTTTCCTTTATTAAGGTGGTGTATCATATTGATTGATTTGAGAAAATTGACCTACCTACCCTTCCAGTCCAGGATAAGTCCCCCTTGATCATGGGGAATGATTTTTAAATATATCACTGAATTCATTTTATTGAGAGTTTCTGTATCCATATTCATAAGGATATTGGCCTATAGTTCTCTTTTTTAGTGGGATCTTTGTCTAGTTTTCATATCAGGGTAATTCTGGCTTCATATAATCACTTTGAAGTTTTTCTCTTCTTTTCTATATTTTGGATTAGTTGAGAAGAGTAGGTATTACCCTTTTTTAAGTATTTAGTAGAGTTCTCCTATTTCAGTAGAATTCTCCTACGAGGCCATTTGGTTCTGGACTTTTGTTTGCTGGGAGTTTTTTGATTACTGATTCAACTTGTTTGCTGGTTATATGTCTGTTCAAGTTTTTGATTTTTTTCTGTTACAGTTTTGGTAGTTTATATGTTTGTAGGAACTTGTCCTCCATGTATTGGTGGTCTTTCCAAATTTTTTTTCCTGTGGTTTATTTCTAGTTTCATAACGTTGTGATCAGTAAAGGTGCACGGCATGACTTTGATCTTTTTGTATTTGTTGAGGCTTGTTTTGTGTTCTAATATGTGATCTCTTCTGGGGAATGTTCCATGCGCACTTCAAAAGGATATGTATTCTGCTGTTTTAGGATGGAATGTTCTGAATACATCAGCTAAGTCTGTCTGGTCAAGTGTGTCATTTAAAGGCATTTTCTCCTTGTTTATTTTCTGTCTAGTTGATTTGTCTATTGATGTAAGTGGGGAGTTAACATCTCCTACTATTACTTTCTTATTATCAGCTGGTTTCTATGTTTGTTGTTAATTGTTCTATATATTTGGGTGCTCACATGTTGGGTGCATACACATTTACAATCATTATATCTTCTTGTTGGGTTGCTCATGTTATGATTATATAGTACCCTTTACTGTCTCTTTACAGTGTTAGTTTTAAAAATCTAGTTTGTCTGATATAAGTATTTCTAAACTAGCTTGCTTTGACATCCATTTGAATGATAAATGTTTCTCCACCCCCTCACTTTCAATCTGCAGTCGTCTTTAGGTATAAAATGAGTTCTCTTTCAGACAGCACATAGATAGGTCTCATTGTTTTGTTTTGTTTTGTTTTGTTTTTTTTAATCCATTCTGACACATATGTCTTTTGATTGCAGCACTTAGTCCATTTACATTCAAAGTAATCATTTATAGATATGTATTTATTGCCATATTATTACTTGTTTTGTCATTATTTTTAGAGATTTTCTCTGACCCCTTCTCGTCTTTGTCACTTTTGGTCTTTCCTTTGCACTTGAAGAGTCCCCTTTAATGTTTCTTGCAGGGTTGGTTTAGTGTCACAAACTCCTTTAGTTTTTGTTTGTCTGGGAAACTCTTGACCTTTTCTTCTATTCCGAGTTATAGCCTTGCTAAATAGAGTATTCTTGGCTACAGATTTTTCCCATTCAGCTCTCTGAATATACGTTGCTATTCTCTTCTGACTTTCCAAGTTTCTGTTGAGAAATCTCCAGTTTCTGTTGAGAAATCTCCAACTAGGCTTGTGGGTTTTCCTCTGAAAGTTAAGGACTTCTATTGTCTTGTTGCTTTAAAGATTTTTTCTTTGTCTCTATATTTTGCAAATTTAATTACGATATGTCGTGGTGTTGGCCTGCTCTGTGTTGATTTTGATGGGAGTTCTTTGTGCCTCCTGGAGCTGGATGTCTGTTTCCTTCTCCCAGATTAGGTAAATTTTCTGCTATTATTTCTTGAAAAAGTTTTTTGCTCCCTTTTCTTTTTCTTCTTCAAGAATTCTATAAGAATGTTATTATATTTGATGGAGTCACTGAGTTCCGTAAGTTTATTTTTGTGTTCCGTAATTCTTTTCCCTTTTGTTCAGCTTTGTTATTTTCCATATCGCTAATTCATTCCTCTGCTTCTTCCAGCCTGCTGTTCATTGCATCAATCCTATTTCCAATCTCATTTATTGCATTTTTCATTTCTGATTATTTTTTAACTCTTTTATCTCTGTGGTTAGGGTCTCCCTGATGTCTTCTATTCATTTCTTAAGACCAGTGAGCATTCTTGTGATCGTTGCTTTAAATTCTCCATCAGGTATGTTACTTATGTATGTGTTACTTAGATCTCTTGCTGTGGCCTTATCTTGTTCTTTCAGTGTGGACGAACTCCTCCATCTTGGCATTTTGTCTAAGTCTCTGCATTCTTCATGTGTTAGAAAGGCCAGTTATGTCTCCTACTTCTGAAAATAATGGCCTGATGAAGTGTCCAAGGCCTGGTGCTTCAGGGAGTATCTCTGGTGCTGTATCCAAGTTTAAAGTTAGATTGATATAGGTTATTTCAACTACGTGTAAGAATTCAATTTTTTAATGTGTAAAGAACACAAATTTAAAACATATTTTAGAAAATTCTGATGAACTTTTAAAGAGATCAATTGAGATTGAATTGTAAAGTATGTTCAGGGAAAGTAATGTCTTTCAATTATTTTCAATTTCAAAATTTTTAAATTGGGGATTTGGTGCCAAAAAATATATCGTATAATGTTTTTAAAGTTTAGTCCTAGTTATATTTTAATATTACATGATTCCCAATTGTGCAATAATTCATATATATTAATGAGACTTTTTCCAAATAAAAATTACCCATTTCTCTTCATAAAAACTTGATACTTATTTAAGTCCAGAGACCATAGTGTCTTACTTTTGATAATGTTTTAACCAATACTCATTATTAAGCAAATGGAAAATTCTGTACAATTAAATAATTACTTAAAACTATTCTCTATAGTTAGCTTCCTTCTGAGGTAGAATGAATAATGATTCTGACTAATATTATTATCTAAAAGATACTTTCTAAAAATACAAAATTTTATCAACTATGAATGGTCATTGGTTAATAATGACAATACTAGGAGTTTATCAGATGAAACTGGGGTATGGTTTCTTAAGAAAAAAATAATTATAAAAAATAAAACCACTCTATATCAAATTTACATTCAATCACCATTTTAATTCCAAAAAAGTCAATAATAAGTGTCATTATTATTATTATTTTGAAAGAAATGTTTTAAAGTCACTTCATCTCATACAGTTGTTAATACATCAGAGTTTGCTGACTCAGAAAGATTTTTATTCATTTTGGAAAATCTGTTAGTGCATACAGGATATAGGATTTGTGTAAAGGATATACTAGTTATTTGACCACTGTATTATATTTCAGAATTAATAATAGCAGTATTATTTATGAATTAGAACATTAAAACAAGTGCACTTCAGCTTTCTGTTTTCTAGTAGCAACTGTAAGGAAAGTTTAACCAAATTTCAAAAAGTTAAACACAAACACACAACTTTTATTGATTTTTGGTGTATCAGTAGAACACAGTAGGTTTGTAATCAACTCTTAAAAAATGTCACTGCTGCTACACTTATTTGTCAAACAGATTCTCACAGTAAAAAAAAAAAAATGTCACTGCAATCAAAAAGATCAAAATCAACACCTTGCAAAGTTTTATGAAAATTATTTTAAAAGGTAGTTTTGAGGGGCACCTGAGTGACTCAGTTAAGTGTCTGACTTTGGCTCAGGTCATGATCTCGCAGTTTGTCGGTGTGAGTCCCACATCGGGCTTTGTGCTGACAGTACAGAGCCTGGAGCCTGCTTCAGACTCTGTGTCTCCTCTCTCTCTCTCTCTCTCTGCCCCTTCCCCCGCTTGAACTCTGTCTCTATCTCAAAAATAAACAAACATTAAAATAAATAATAATAAAAGCTAAGTAAACAAAAGGTAGTTTTGTACATGGGGGCATTTCTTCCTGCAAGAAAAAACTGTCACCCAAGAGCTTTCGAACATTATAAATAACATGGACTTCATATAACATTGAGAAAGATAGTTATTTTATTTCAGCGTGATTTATATCCTTAACTTTTAAAGTACATTTAAAGCTTAATTAAGTTGGAATTTAACAGGCACTCATGTCTTAGATATAGTACTAGAAGAAGTAGACCAGTAAATTCAGCTGTAATTATAATAAGGAGAGGATGTTCCAGAGCTGCTTTATTGTTTTTTAAAAAGCACATCTAATTTAATTACATTAAAATGTCCCATTTATTATAATCCTAATTATACATTTGTTCATTCATTTAGAATATATTTATTGAACAACTACTATGTGTCCAGCACATGTTAAAGCACTCTTCAGACGTGGCTAGTGGCTAGTGATGTCAAAGAGTGTATGTATTTTTTTCAGGAGACAAGATATATAAATATATATGAATGGTTTCATAAAGGGCCATCAAGTGCCATGTGAATGAGAGCACTATGAAATACAGGGGAAGCTTAACAAGGGAAGGATGTCATCCAGACAAAATGGTCAGGATTCATAAAATTTATGAGTCTTGAGTTGGTTTATACGGATGAGGTTGAAAACAAAAAATACCCCATGTTGGGGACTAGCATCTTCAAACTTCCTGAAGAAAGTTTTATTTCAGATATACCAAGTAGAATTAAACACATTATTAAAAAGTTTGGAATTAATCTATAAATATATTGGAGATTTTCAGATATTTTGAGTGAAGTGTTTAATATCATGAAAGTAATAGTTTAAGACGATACAGGCGATATGCAAGATAGTGGAGAGGAGGGACCAAAACCCAAACTGGAAGCTGGACCACACCCCAGACCTGAAGGAACGGATTACATGGCAGTGAACTGAAGGGTGGAATTACTGATATTCTGATAGAAAATGCAGCCTAGTGGCTGTTTCTTTAAGGAGCTGGGGTAAGTGCAAAAGAAATATAGGATGATTCCATGCCAGTCTGATTGAGCAGCAAATATGTAAGAGATAGGTAAGGAAAAATAAGAACTAATTTAGGGGAGAAAATGATGTAATATCTACAGAGTTTCCATTTAGTCCATGGAATGCAATTTCTAAAGATTTCTGTGATCTCAGAAGTCTATCACCTGAAACTTTTGCAACATAGCAAATTTTACAGAATCATGGGGATGGTAAAAAGGAGAATAAAAATCTCTGGATAAGAAATTTCGGTCTAGGGATGCTAAAATTCTTTTCTACCGTAAATATTACAAAAATTACCTGTGAGAGGCAACATTAAAGCTATGTCTACATTGGTTTGACTATTACTGCCTATGGATTAGCCAATAGTCAAGTTTTTTTTTTTAACTCTTTTTTCATAAACTGATGTTTCAACTTAATGTACCAAATTGGTTATATGTGCTAGTGCAGTATAAACACACACATATACACACATGTTTATATATATATGTATGTATGTATCTATCTATCTACCTATATATGTAACTACATATCTATCTCTATATGTATTTTAATGTTTATTTTCGAGAGAGAGAGAGAGAATGAGAGAGAGAAAGAGAGAGAGAGAGAGAGAGAGAGAGAGAGAGAGGGGCAGAGCATGAGTGGGGGAGGGGCGGAGAGAGAGGAGACACAGCATCTGAAGCAGGCTCCAGACTCTGAGCTGTGAGCACAGAGCTCAATACAGGGCTCAAACCCATGGACTGTGAGATCATGACCTGAGCTGAAGTCAGACGCTTAGCCAACTGAGCCACCTAGGAGCCCCTAAAATATATTTATATGTGCTTCTTTTATACAGTTAGTTAAGAGTAGGTGATATGGAGAACAAAAAAGCAACATTATTTTCCAAAATATTAAAATGAGAGAGAAAGAAACAAACCTCTGAGAGTGTTGATATATTCTTTTATTTCATCAGAATCAAGACACTTTTTCTTCTCTCTCATGTTTATATTTTCCAAACATACAGAATAACATGCAGCTTTAATGGCAATCCAGGAGGGATTAGATTGATAAGAAAAAATTTTTGAAAACAGTGATCAATGTTCTATATATTTTCTAGAACCTCAAATTACCTTCAGTAGAAAACCAAAATCTGCCCCAATTGAGCAAACTGCTACTTTTAATTTTTAAAAAGAAAACAAAGAATATAGAATTATAATTTTGAAAAATAAATTCTAATCACAATTTCATTAGCCTCTGTAACATAGCGAGGATTTACCTGTTAACATTGTTCAAAGAACGGAGTAAGACTTCTGGGCTAACTGCCAACGCCTATTAGAATTTTCCCTTCAATCACTAGTTCAAGCATGCATGATATCGCAATGCATAAACAGCAACACAACAAGTAGGAAATTCAGGACAATTCCTCCCTCTTGATCCTCCTGTTATATTGAGTACTAATGGGATTTAATTTCTAGAGTACTGCATGTAGTTCTGGGACCCTGCCAACTAGGAGTAATATATGTGACTAAGAAACAAGAGCAATCAATGGTGAGTAAGTTAAAGTCAGAACGCAAGCCAAATTGACTCCTCTTTTGGAACAGGCCTGGAACGTTTTCAAGATTAAACATCAAAAAAGCAGAAAACTTCTCAGATAAGGGGGCTACCAGGGATACAGCCCAAGCCTTACAAGCTAAGGGGTTATATACTTTTAAACATATTACTTTGATACACACAATTTTTATCTGAGATGAATTGCAATGAATAGTTCTAGGATGAGTTCTTCGAAACCAGGGAATCAGGTACTTTGGAAGGTTTCCTGGAGGGGGCTTGAACTTGGCTTTAATAAAGGCAGAGAAGCAGAGTGCTAATTGCTGAGAGGCAATCGAGAGTAGTGAAGTGCACATTAATGCCACGTCTTTTCTCACTTCTGATTCTTTAGGATGATACAGGTTGTTCTGAGTGGAGAATCTTTACTTGTCCCATTCCTCTACCAGAGGCTACTTTAATCTGTCACACTCCGGAGTACATTTCTTGGCTTGTTTCTGTAATTCTGCACTGATGCATACATGTCCTAGACTCTGATTGTTTATTGTGACCCAATGTTTATTATAGTTAGACTAATACAGGATTAGATACTATCAACATTTCTTAAGTCTGATTAGGTTATAAACAGAGATTTTGTTTTAATTTTTTTAATGTTTATTTATTTTTAAGAGAGATACAGAGAGAGGGCGAGCAGGAGAGGGGCAGAGAGAGAGGGAGACACAGAATCTGAAGGAGGCTCCAGGCTCTGAGCTGTGAGCACAGAGCCCGACACGGGTCTTGAACCCACGAATTGTGAGATCATGACTTGAGCCGAAGTCTGGCACTTAAATGACTGAGCCACCCAGGTGCCCCCCCTCTTTTTTTAATGTTTATTTATTTTTGAGAGAGAAACAGAACGCAAGCAGGGGAGGGTTAGAGAGAGAGAGAGAGGGAGACACAGAATCTGAACTAAGCTCCAGGCTCTGAGCTGTCAGCACAGAGCCTTACGCGGGGCTCAAACTCACAAACCATAAGATTATGACCTGAGGTGAAGTCGGACACTTAACCTACTGAGCCACCCAGGCACCCCATAAACAGAGATTTAAAGGTCTTTGAGCTTATGAAAGATGCCCAAAAAATACAGCTAAATTATTTTTCTGTGATTGTTTGTAAAATAACTCTAAAAAGTGGTATAAATCATTTAAACTATCGATATGATTGGGAGGTGTAGAAAGTTTATCTATAAAACTCCAAGATAAAGGTGGTATTAATTGTAATTTTGTATCTATGTAATGACTAAG
This sequence comes from Paguma larvata, assembly GCA_030068075.1. Lineage (NCBI taxonomy): Eukaryota > Metazoa > Chordata > Mammalia > Carnivora > Viverridae > Paguma > Paguma larvata. The sequence goes on along the minus strand of CM057834.1, from coordinate 68,447,122 downwards.
GTTAGTGTCCTATTTCAAACTTGTTATTGAATTAAAATAATCTATATCAACATATCCTCAGAGTTCAAAAGAAAATTAGATTATGAATAAAAGGCTGTTTCTGACAACACCTACAGATTCATCCATAAGACACAAAATGCTTTCGTGTAAGTTTTACTTTTCATTATTAGATCAAGTTAAACTAATTTTCAACCTCAATCATTATCCAAAGCTAGAGAATACTGGGAGTAGAGTTTTATCCACATCCTAGTATTTACTTGGAGACTTACTAATGTGTACAGTGATTCTCTAGTGATCACTGCCGACTCTCTGGAGCAATTTCTCATAGGTGGGCCTATGACCCTGGGTATCAAAAAGATCATAATCGGCACAGGTCCAAGCACTGCCAAAAAGTGTACATACATCTATGTATATGTATGTTTATTATATACATATATATATATATATATATATATATATATGCATTGTGTAGATAGTGTATACTACAAGCATTTTGACATAAAAACCACCTTAGAAAATAAATGTATGTTTATTAGGAGATATGTAGCAAATTTATGGGAGACAAATGGAATAGTAAGTAACAGTGTAGATTTTGAGGTCAAAATGCCTGGATTTGAATCTATGCTTTACCACCTAGAATGTGGTGTCTTCCTACCACTTAGGAAGATTAATCACTCATCCCAATTTTCTGACCTGCAAATTAGGGAATATGCCTCCACTTACCCTCCAAGTTACTGTGAGCATTAAATGAATTAATATGTGAAAAATACTTTAAAAATTTCCTAGAATAAAGTAAAAAGTCTATACATGTTATAATATAATGACAATAATGATGTAGATGAGGAGGAGGAAAAAGGTGAAATGAAGGTCACCCTTGGCAAGAGTTCAAATGGGTGTTCATTACTTTCGGGCAGGCAATGATAAAAAAAAACAACAAAAAAAAAAACAAAACAAAACTGAAAAATGTTTTTTTGGGCTATCGCCTTTTCCAGATCTCTTGAACACAACTTTAAGGAGGACACATAAGTTGGTGGTGAAGTGACCAAGATTCTCTCAAATATGTCTTTATTATTTATGGCTCCTTAAAGTCCAAAGTTTAATAAGAAGATATTAATCCAAGGGGCAAAAGCTAGGAAAAGACATAGATTTCATTCTAACTTGAATACGAAATAATCGAAGGTAAATGAGAGAATTTAGTAATGTTCAGAATGACCAAAATATCATGGTTGAAAAATAAGCACAATCCCATCAGTCAGTTCGAAGGTCTAATGCAAACAAGGGACAAGCTATGAGGCAACTCAAGAGGTAACGGTGAATTACTGTGGTAACTCATAGGACAGTTGTGGTAAAATGTTTATTTCTGATCTTCCAAGAAAAATTTTCTATGTAGATTTGTTTCTGACTAAATCATAAGGCAACAACTTTACAAAATCTTACCTATAAAGGCCTTCCATCTAAGATTTTATAATTAATTTACTGTTCATCATATCTCACTGTGTAGAAAATAGAATTTCATTTTTCTCTTAATTTCCCTACCCATATTTCCCAAACTGTGTTTCTATGTACAGGAATGACTACTAGCTAAGACTCTTCTATTGGGGAATAAAAGTATAATTTCCATTGTGAAACCTTACCATGTTTTCTGTGAGATTTTCCTGAAAAAATCTATTGGTATACGCTGTTGATTTCAGACCACAAGGATACTCCTTACGTACTATTTGCATTGATGCCCAGGACTCGTAGACCTTTACAAATAGCCTACTTTTTACAAAATCCAACTGTATTTTCAAAGAGATAAAACCTAGCAGTGGCAGGTGGGGGGAACAATACTGGAAATTTTTTTAGAGACAGAACAAGTCCATGTTTACAAAAAGAAAAAAATTTAATTGGCATCCACTTTCTGTTCTGTTTTACTTAAAAACAAAAAAAAAAAAGAGAAACCTTATTGTTCATGATATATTTTCAAACTAGTTACTGTAGCAATACAAACCACCAGAACATGCCTAAACGCTACTTTGGGGACTTGGTTTGTTCTCCCATAAGAAAATTTATAAATGCTTACTTGAGGATGTAGATATATTAATCTTCTATTTTTTAATATTTATTTATTTATTTTTGAGAGAGAGTGAGAGAGAGAGAGAGAGAGAGAGAGAGAGAGAGAATTGCAAGCAGGTCCCACACTGCCAGCACAGAGCCCGATGTGGGCCTCGAACTCACGAACTGTGAGATCACGATATGAGCCTAAACCTAGAGTCTGACACTTAACTGACTGAGCCAGCTAGACGCCCTTAATCTTCTATTTTTGTATGATGTGATACTGAACCAGAACGTTTTACAAAATGCATCCTAATAAATGGAGGAAGGGGGAAACACAGACTGGTCACCAACATATCACACTGAAAGTAATGAATTGTAGGTTCATTTACAAAGAATAGAGAAGACAGGAAGATCAATAAAAAGACATATAGATCTACAGATCTATATAAGCGTCGATATACCTTTTTATTGATTTATCAACATTGCATCCAGGGTTATCACTTCTATTCATATTTATTCCCTTTCGGCCACAAGTAGCAGAACTCTACTGAATCAGGTCTAAACGCAAGGAGAAGGCAGAGCGCAACGTTGAGAGTCATGCCAACTTAAAACCTCAAATGTGGTATGAACTACTGATCCATCAATGACCCGAGTTCACTCTCACGTTCCTTGGGAAGAGCATAAAAAAGCGATAAGCCAGACCCAGTTCTTTGATTCTCGATAACGTCAACTTCTCTAAATGACCATAACAATCAATTCTTCATCCCTCATCGTATATTTATTTAAATTCTTTTTGAACCTATTCTGAAGTTGGGCCGTAATTCTGAATAAGTTTTATAACTGTGTTACTTGCTTAATAATAAAGATTTTTATTTATTTGGCCATAAAAGAGACCCAGAAGGCCAAAAAAGGTTGAGGTATTGTGGAATTTGGTGAAATCTCTCATCAACATATTCATATCATTCATTATTATGGGCTATGTTTACATATCCTAGAATCTGTCTTCTTCTTTATAAAAGTCTCTCTAGCATCTTAATAATGTTATCTATTTTTCCTTAGATGCTCTTTGTTTTAAAAATGCTTTACTGTATTTCCTTCTTGAGGTCTGCCAACTGCAATACTTCACAAATGTCTGGATATAAATATACTGTGGTTTTAAAACTCAGGATACCTGTTTCCCTTAGAAGTCTTCCCGTTGAGACACACAAGACTTTTAGAAGCACTTGGGGATGGTGTCTTTCAGAAAATGACCGGCATATTATCTTCTATCTTAACTAAGTTAAGCCCATACAACTCACTTTCCTCTCCTCTCCCCGTTATAGGCCTATGCCTGTTTTAAGCATATTTATTATTTTTAACCTATAAACATTTTCCTGACATTATTTCTGTATGTTTCATGTTTTTCCTACTAAGAGGGGCTTCATGGAAATACATCTCCCCTTATTCTGTGATAAGGTACAGTTCAGGTCTTTTAAAAATGTACTTGTCACCAAGTACTGAGAGGATTAAGTAAAGAAAAATCTATAGCTCTTTATTATTAGGAATAAGAAGTGTTAAATGCTGAGCAACACTCAGGTGTATACTGAAAAACAAAAACAAAAAAAAAATGCCCAAATTCCCCAACAATCTTGGAACGAAACTGGCTCTGGGCTACAATCTATTATATTAAATTGTCAAGAAGTTATATGATTCAATTTTCAAAAATATATTTAATCACAATGAAGATATATGCTTTGAGTCATGTCTTTTAAATTCTCTGGGCCTCAGTTTTCTTGTTTAAAAACTAAGGGGATTTAGCTAGACATTTTTAAGCATTTTGAACAGATGCTTCCGATCTGATTTTTGAATGGAAATTTAAGATCTCTTTTTTCTTCCAAATCTCTTCTTCTGAAAATTGTGTAAATATCAAAAATGTTTTCAAATATTAATGGGAAAGTATTCTTGCTATTTTAAGCAGTCTATGTGACTTTTAAATATTCTCAAAATATCTTACTTTGAAGGCACCAATGACAGACATTTCTCTTCAATTTCTTTGGCATAAAAGAAAGCAAACAAATAAAATGAAACAATTATTTCATTTAATTTCTCTTATAGTCATGTTCAGAGGGCCCTTATCATAAGATCTATTCTACCTGCTTCTGGTTATCGGAGAGACATACAAAGGGGCAGACACACATACACAGAACTTCCATTCTTTTACGTTTATGCAGCCTTGCATGTTTCAAATGAAAAATGACTTAAAGCTTGACCCCCAAACCTAGAACGGTGATGTCACAAACTGTTCAGGGCTTATGGGGGAACTTCATTAAAATTTAAAGATTGAAGATTGTAAAATTGTTTGTAACCTCTGAACTGCAAAATTAATGCATGTTTGTGGACAAATAATAGACATGTTCTTAAATATTAAAAATAAATATATGATGCATTATACATGACTTGAGCATTGATTTCTAGTGCTCTATAAGTACTTGATAAATGAATAAGTGAATGAAAGAGTGAGTGGAGGATGGATGGATGCATGTTTTATTGTGGTCTGAACGTCTTGCCTGAGTTTGATAATATGGAGGAAAACCAATGTTCATGCTTACTTTGTTGGGCTCAAACAAACAGGACTCATTTCCTATAACTCTCCTCATTCTGAAAGGTTATATTTTCAAGTTTCTGATAATTCTTTTTAGACTAAGAATCCAAGTCACCTCCCCAGTGACTTATCCCTATGTCCTTAAAGTAACTGAAAAATACTAGTGCAGGAAACAGAGTATCAGAGCAAACCAAGAGATGCCGGTTTGGAAGAAATATCAGACCATATGATAGACTGATGGGTAAAAAGGCTCAGGCAACGACATTATGTGGATAAATAGTAGAATACCTGCACAGACTGGAGAACTCTCTGAAAATTTAATCGTAAAGGTTTGTCAGCAACAAGGTCTATAGTGGTTTATAGCAGATCTTTCGGTAAAAATTCCCTAACCAACAACCACTAAATCTTATATATTGTTACTGATCATGTGCTATTTTCTAGGATTTTCAATTGGGTTGAAGTGTAAGCTTTAGTTTATTTGAAATCAATAAAAATAAATCAGAGTCTGAGTTTAGCTATAACTGGTTTACAATGAGAAGAATAGCCCTGTGAGAGATAGGGCATTTGTTATGCTACACATATAGAGAATTCATATGGGTCTAATATTAAGCCGTAGAAAACTTTTTCTAAAAAATTCATTTTGTGGATGTGTATGGCCTCTCAACGAACATTTGTATTAGGCACACATGCCAGTATAATTAGCTGAAGACAGTAGCCATAAATAGTGTAGATTTGAGTATTTTATAAGTAATTCTGAGAATCCCAGTCATATTTTTTGGACTTCGTTTAAAGTTATTTGGTAACCAACACACTGGAATCTGCTGTTCGGTTATCATGGAATTTGTCACATGTACAGAATGCACTGCACAGTGCCACTATCAGGTGTCACAGATGCTAGTACTCAATCTCTACATCAGAAAGATGAAGTTTACATACGTGCATAAGAGAGGTCTACTTCTAAAAGGGGTGGTAAAAATCTGTGGGGTCTGTGGCTTCTCAAGCAGAACGCTGAAGGCCTGCAATGATGCAGACGGGGCTATGGATGTGGTTCAGGGAAAAGACAGCCAGTGTTCGGGTGTGTGTGTGTGTGTGTGTGTGTGTGTGTGTGTTGTTTGGGGACAAGCTATCAGGTACTGTTTTATCGTGCATAATTACTGCTCTAGACTCAAAGCTGAAGTAAAATTATTGGCTCTGTGAGGTGTTTTTGACTTAGACCTACAGTTCTGGCTGAGACAATGTCAGAACTGTGAGGAAAAAGACTTGCCAGCATCTGTCACATGAATCCCAGATGCTACCATGGTGGTGGTTCTTGTGGTTTGGAGTCATTTCAATGTATGCAAGGGAGGGCTCCCTCTTTGGCAAATGATTTGGAAAGGGAGGGCAATAAAACTGTCTGCATTCATTTTGAGTACAGATAAGAGGCATTTCTTCACAAGAAGCTTTTTAAGGTTGTGGGCCTAATTCTCCTTCTAGAAGAATTTAAGTTTAACTCAACGTCAAACTAGATTTTTTAGTATATCCATTACACTAGTGTCACCTGTGTTAGAAGATAGCTCTTAATAAGTAGACCAAGGTTCCTTCCCACTGTGGCCTCTGAAGCTCTGCTCAGGGCTGCTTCTCAGACTTTTGTGTCTACCGCCTTATCTCTGCTATGGTACCAAGGGTTTGGGAGTGAATCTCTTCTGTGTCTTTGGATCAAGAACTGGGGGGCTATATTTAAGCTACTGAATCTAAAGGCAGGAATTGGGTATTCAATTTTGCAAACTAGTATCATCCAGTCAAAACCTAAGTAGAAATTTTTTCAAATTCTATATGACATAGACATAGATTTGAATCCCTGCTTCACATGTAGGAACTGTTAATAAACTTGAGACCTAGTATCTCATTCAATTCAAGCTTGGCTTTTCTGGGGTTAATATGAATATGGAATAAAATATGAATAAAAAACAGCTAGCATAATGCCTGGCATAGAGTGTAATAGTTTTCTTTTACCTCTCTATTTTCTTCCATCATTCTATTACCAAGGGTTGAGCATCCCCATGAAGGCTTACATGACATCTTTCCTTCTCCCTCTCTCTCTACACGCGCGCACACTCACACACACACACACATTTTTATTGGTAACTCAGAACAGTTTGTAATTTAAGAGAGAGCATTAGGTCCTAGAGAATTAGAAAAAGGAACAGCTTATATAAGCAAAATCTGATGAGAAGAAAAATTTAAAGTCCCAGCATTAATCTATGAATGATATAGTAGTACCATTTCAAACTCCCATTTTAAAGAGTTTATGAAACAAGTCAGTAAAGATTATTTTTTTATGAATTTACCTTATATGAAATGTTCAATATGAAGTTATTTTAAGCTATTTTAACAGATTTAACAATTTCTGTCAGATTATTTTAAAGTTTTTCAACTTTGTCAGTTCAAGGGGCTTCATCTATCTTAACACTCTATGCATACAATATAAAGAAGCCAAGACTACAGGTGTTAAACCTGGCTGCTCACAAACCGTTTCAGTGAGTCATATCCTGGCCAGCAGAATAGTCCGTGCAGAATGCTCACACAGGAAAAAGCTGTTCACCACTAGCACAGAACATGGCTTTGATATACAATAAACTAATTACAAGTTAGAATAAAATAAGTCCTAAGGAAAGGAGCAAGCAATTGTTGCAGGACCACAATGAAAGTAGTAATAAATTCTAATAGGAAATGAAAGGGGAAAAAAATCAAGAGATTTTTCACAAGGAGGGTAACGCTGACAGGAATTTCTAAATATTTATAAGTGAGATTTTTTTTGATAAAGAAAAAGTACAAGACTAAGGAAGGGTATCCTGGACCTAAACCAGATCAACACAGACAGGGAAAGAAAGGTATGTATGTATCGGTTTGATTAGCTGTTGTGGGGTGTGATGACATGATGGGAAATGAGATCTGAAGGGGAGGATGGGCGTGGACCAACAGGGGACTGACTGGGGACAGAAGAGCACTATTCTCAAGATTCAAAATATCCCATCACCCAAAGACAACCTTTCTGTCAGTGTTTCTCATGCTGAATGAGCATCATGATTTTCACTTATTTATTAATTTTTATTGGCTAATGTGCCACATTAGACACTGTACTGACTTGTGGGGAAGTACATTGAAGAATGGGTAATTACCCCTGACTTTAAGATACTTATTGGAGTTAAAAAAAATGTATCACACAGACGAGGCAGAAGAGAATAAGTGCTAGCACAAGTGCAAACGCAGGAATGCAGAGAGAGAGAGGGTAACGTGGGCAGATTGTGCGTGGCCCAAGGGAAAGCGTCAGGGACCAATAATGTTTAAGCTAAACCTTGAGAAAGAACTGGATCCGAATGATTAAAGAAAAAAATGGGGTGCCTAGGTAGCATCCTACTCATGATTTCAGCTCAGGTCATGATCTCGCAATGTGTGAGATCCAGCCCCAGGTCGAGCTCTGTGCTGACAGCGTGGAGCCTGCTTGGGATTTTCTTTCTCTCCCTCTCTCTCTGCACCTCCTCCATGTGTACTTGATCTCGAAATAAATAAATACACAGTTAAAAAAAAAAAAAAAGGAAAAACTTTCTGGGGCGATAGAGGTGAAAGGCACAGGAATAGTAATATTTGGTCACTTTAAGGAAAATAAGAACATAGGGAAGGATGTTGACCGTTTCCTTCAAGGGAGGAACAAAAGCAGGTGGGGGAATAGGAGGCAGGATTAACTGGAAGTTTGACGGTTGGTATTCTGGGGAAAGATAATAAAATGCCTCACGAAGGGTGAAAAAAAAATCTTATAAGCTCTATGAAGCCACAGAAAAGTGTGAGAAGAAAAGTTCCACAACTGGATTGATCCAGTAACAAGAAACCTCTGGCAGAGTGTGAAGAACAGAGAGTCACTCATTCGTCCATCTGGTCATCCAATAAACAGGGATCCGACAACTACTATGTGCCAAGTACTGGGCCAGGTTTCAGAAGACAGTGAACAGCAAGAGAGTTGTGATCTTAAAAAGGATATTAACCAAATAATCACACAAATAATGTATATTCAGAGACAGTGATATGGACCATGACATATCCTTATCAGGGGTCTCAATTTGGCTTAGAGTATTAAGGAAAGCTCTCAACGGAGGCAGTGCTTTAAGTTCACATCTCAAACATGGATAGGAATTATGAGCCTGGTATACGTTTGTGTGTATTTGTGGGTGGACAGGCAGGAAGCATTTCGAGAAGAAGGAAGAACTTGTACAGGAGAGAATAGTGTAAGAAAGAAGCCGTCAGGCAAGCCGGAGCTAAGAGAGCAAGACGGAGAGCAGAGTGACGTCAGGGTAGAGACAGAGACCATGCAGAGAGCCAAGAAAGAACCTTGTGTTTATTTCCAACATTTAAAAGAGTTACCGAAAAACTTCTTTCACCTGTAAGGCAGTTCACGACATGGTTTCTATATTCAACATTGTGTAGAAATTCTCTACATTTTAACTATAAACTCCTTGCAGCTAAGGATTATCTATAATCCTTATATTATAAATTCATATGCACTAACAAAGAATAATGTGTGACTGTTTTAAGTGTGATGTCATAAGGATAGCAAAACTCTGCTTTCAAAACAAAATGTTTGAAAAGCTTCAGGCTTTAGTATCTTAAAGAGGCAAAGATAACAGCCATAATACCTTTAGCATCACAATTACTTCCAGTATTTCAATGTCTTTTATATTTCATAAAACTATTACATCTAAAAAAAAACCTTTTCCTTTGGCAAATTATGTCATTAGGAAGGAAGGAAGGGAGGGAGGGAGGGAGGGACAGAGGGAGGGAGCCAGAGAAGGAGGAAGGGAGGGAAGGAAGCAGAGAAGAGGTGAGGAAGGGAGAGGAAGGAAAGGAAAGGGGTGGTAATAGCTATTCCAGTTTCATACCTTTGAAAATTTCACTGCATCTGAATGAACCAAATCTGCTTCCTTTTTATTGCCATCTCATCAACACATCAATTTGTAAAGTTGAGACTAAAGTTTTATGATAAAGGCAGACCTTAAACTTTACAGTCATAGATGTTTTCTACACTTCTGTGCATGGCAAATAAAATATAAAGTTTTTACTTTGTTTTTAAACCCTTTCTAAAACTTACCACTATATGAAGGTCACTAGCAGTGAGCTCAGAGGTGACCACAGAGTCAAGAATAAGGATGAGCTGTTCAGAAAGTCCAGAAAGCACTAAATCAAAAAATAAACTTTCTCCTTTCTTGTTTTTCAGTAGGTCCACTTTACTCCTTTAATCTGATATATTCTGGTGGACTCCTGCATATGACATAGTATATTCTGTCATAGTGACCTTTTTTCCTTTTGAAAATTTGACTGATAGCTTCAAAATATTTAAATGCATACTTATAAAAGGAACAATGGAAGAGGGAAGACACAGAGGCAGCTCTGATTCTCTGAGCCTTACACTCAGGACATTTGAGTCTGTGGTCAGGCAATGCAAGAGGCAGCATGGGACAGAAGCAGGGCACAAGACATGACAGCACCAAAGGGAGAAGATGCAAAGAGAAACATGATCATTCTGCTGCTAAAGAGAGGCCAGCTGAATACTGGGGATAAATAAAAGCATGACTAAGAATTCTTATGTGCAAAATGAACAATCTTCCAAGTATTTAGTCTTCATTAACTATGTTCTTTCAATAATTTCATTTATTACATCTCAAATTCTGTGTCAACTGATGAAAACTGAAAGAAAAAAAAAAACCTTCAGTGTCTTCAAAAAGCTCACAGTCGTTTGAGAGGGATAGACATATTAAAAGATAATTTTAATACAGTGTAACATGCATTCACAGTATTCTTGCAGAAGCAAAGAAGAAGGATACCTAACTTGGTTTGGAAGAACTGTTTGGAATTCTTTCTGAAAAATAAAGGTTTAATTGTGATTTAAATAGAATGAGGAGAGGTTCTTCCAGGTAGGGGATGGCAGGAGCAGAGACAGATAACTATGGCAAGAAGAAGCATGTAGTGTGGGGAACTATAACCAGATGGCTGCAGACTAAGTTCTGAGTCAGGGAGTATGAAGACTTTAGGCTGAGTGAGTAACCTGGCATTAAAGCAACAAAGGAGGCCATGTCAAATAGTGTGGATCTTATCCCGAAGATAAAGGTAACAACTGAGGATTTTCATTTCCCCCCTTTTGTTTTATTTATTTTTGTCTTATTTATTAAAGTATAGCTGACATGCAATGTTATAGTAGTTTTAGGTGTACAACACAGAGATTTGACAATTATATATCTTACGAAATGCTCACCACGATAAGTGCAATGACCGTCTGACATCATACAAAGTTATTCCAATATTATGGACTATATTCCTTATGCTTTACTTTTCCTCCCTGTGATTTGCTTATACCTGAAAGTTTGTACCTCTTCATGTCTTTCACCTATTTTGCCCATCCCTCAACCCCCCAAAGTTTCCTTAAGCAAGGGAGTGATGTGAACAGGAATATATATAAACACGTATACACACACACATTGGAGGGGACTAAAAAAGGAAGCAAAAAGACCAGTTATGAAATAACTGCAATGGTCAAAGTAAGACGTGGCAAAGTTCACACTACTGGAATGGTGAACATACATAACCGAATTTGGTGCCGGATTGGATGGGCATGGGCAATCATTAGGGAAACAGTGATCAAAGATGTCTCCTGGGTTCCTAGAACTCAGAGGATTTTAGGCAAGAAACTATCTTGGGGAAACATAAAATGTTCAATTTTATAAATGATCCATCCATCTACATGTTTTATTTGTTTTTTTTTTTTTTTTTTTTTTTTTTTTTTTTGAGAGAGAGTGAAAGCAAGCAGGAGAGGGGCAGAAAGAGAGGGAGACAGAGAACCAGAGGAGGCTCCGAGCTGTCAGCATACAGCCCTACATGGAGCTTGAACTCAAGTTCAAGTCACAAACCAAGAGATCATGACCTGAGCGAAGTCAGATGCTTAACCAACAGATCCACCCAGGCCTCCCTGTAAATAAATGATCCATTTAAATTGCCAACTACCATTCATGGAAGATGTCCCATAAACAGCTGTAATGAACTAGAATGAAGTTTTGCCTAGAGATCACAACTCGGAAATGGAAAAGTCTGGGTCACTGACTCCTGTGTAAGAGGAAGCCGACACTTTGAGGGTGGATGAAATCACCCCTGGATACACCCTGGGTTATAGAAAAGAGCAGTAGCCTGAGGACAGTGCCCTGGGGATGAGACCATTTAATGGACGGGCAGAAAAAGAGGAGCCACTAAAGGATACAGAAAACAAACAGCTTGAGGCGAATGAGGAGCACCAGGAGACTAAAGTGTTCTGAAAGCCAGGAGTGAAGGGATGCAAGAAGGGCCCTCTAAAACAGACTGATTCCAAAAGTTAATGCTTTCTAATGCTTGACTCTTAATGCTTTTTAAAAATGACAATGTTAATAATAGGCAAATACCTTTTGTTCACAAATTCCTTTTAACTCTAATTTTTAATTTCTTTACTCTTTTATTCCCGTACTCCTCATGCCCCCAAGGTATGTGTTATTGAGGGGTATAGAACATGATTACCCCTTTTAAACAACAGAGCTAGTAAATAACAACAGAGAAGGTGGTTAAGGAGGAGGGGGTGTAAATGAGAGAAGCTCAAGTATCTCCAAATGATATGTGGGAAGTAAACCGTATTTGGGTTTTGTTCCCTTTATTTCAGGTCTGATTATTCAGGTCATAGCTTATCCTCACTCTTCACTTGTCTTTCCTTCCTATGCTCACTTTAAGCAATTTTGGAATTTGCTGGCACTTCTTTAGGGGCAAGTCAGGAATAAAAAAATAAATTCAATTCAAGCAATATACTTATGTAAATGGTGCTTATATTTTTATATGAAAACTCAAAGCCAGATATTCAAAATGAGTATCACGTTTGTTTTGACTGCCGACCCAAAGCAGACCACCACCACTACTCCTTCTAGTAGTAGCCAAGCATAACAAGAAACATAAGCAACCAAAAAACCACACATAAAACAAATCCTAAGGAATGTATGCAGAAGCTAAATAAACAGTGGAGGTCACCAAACACATGCACTGTCAGGAAAGGGGGAAAGAAATCTACGGAAAAAGAGAAACCACCTGCCAATTTCAAATAATTCAACTCCAAGAACTGACTGTGGTAAGCCTACTTGCTGATCCTAGACAGTCACCACTCAGACTTTCTGTGCTTTGAACATTAGCAATAACAATCTCGAATTTCATGCAGTGCAGAGCTTAGCACACAGGTGTTATAAACACAATTTCAAGTCTGAAAGTGTCCTTGCCCTATTTAGAAAAAAGTGAGCTGTTTGTGATGTTCTGAATTGGGGAATAATGAGAAAGAAAACCTTAAGCTTGAGTCTTAGTGCAACTCTTGTCAATTATCTTTATTGCTTCTGTTGAATTACATTTGAAGTCTACAGTAGTAGCTCATCATCTAGCAACTATATTATAATATGGAAAGAAGTAAGAATCTGATTGTAGTTTTTCAGGAGTTTCAACATATGTGTACCATCTTAAGAATCTTCGGGGATGCCTGAAGATCACAATTCCAAGGCCGGGCCTGGGACTAAACCTATCTACTAAATTAAGACCAGTATCAAGGACATTCTAGGGTATTACAGTACAAATTTTAACTGGAGGGCAAAAGACCAGATCTTAAAGATTTATGAGAGTCTCTAATAATGTCTTAGGCAAGGTCAAAATAACTGAGCTGAGGTGGCATGAGGTCTTGACAAGTACGTAGCCATAGCAATTTGGGAGGTTGTTGATACTTAGACTTCTGGGCAAAGAACTTTGTGCTGACAATGCTCCTGGGCTAAAACTCTTTTGAAGCTACTCACCTACCTGGATTCCTGGGGACTGAAGTCCCAGGAGCAGAGTTCAGTCATGAGAATAAAAGGCAGGAGCAAGCAATGGCCAAAGAGTTTGTTGGGTGGACAAACTTCCAGTATAACTCGGGAAATTGATCTATAGAAGAATTCTAGTTACATAACCTGGGTATGTATAAGGAATGTAGCTTCGGGAACCACCAAGAGTCCCTTTATTAGATTGGAACTCAAGAAGGAAGTCTAGGATGAGATCTAGGATGGAGGATGGGAGCCCAGGACTTTATATTAGAAACTGAAGTGCCAGCCTAGATAAGGGTTGCAGTAAATACAATTTGTGTATAATTTGAGTATCTAAAAGCTAATGCTTACTGGGTCAGCCTGTTGGGGGTGGTTTTTCTTAAGGGTTAGCATGGGCCACAAGAGATTGGGGAGAAGGTACTAATACCTAGCAAAGCTTCCATATTTTCTTCTCTCAACACTACCATTAGGTCTGGTGCCATTAACGAGTTTAGTCATGAAGAACAAGGGAAGAGAGGAGGGTAAAACGAAGACGGAAAATGGCTGGCAATCCAAATGACAAAACTGGCGCACCACTACCTCTACCAAAGGTACTAATCTTCTTCAAGATTTTGCCATAGAATAATTTTAATTTAAAGTTGTAAAGAATGGCATGCTAGTTTGTCTTTGTGCCATTTGCAACTGTTCCACAAATATCTCCATCAATCAGATATTCAAGTTTTTCCAGAACACCAGAGTGACAAAGACCTTACTCCCTTAAAAAACCTCGCTCATTCTACTCTTTGGAATGCTGAGTTAAAACATTCTTCTTTAAAATTAACTCAACTTTATCTCTTTGAAACTTAGATATCACTAGTCCTCATTCTATCCCTTGGAATGAAACAAAATAGACTCTAATCATTACCATTCTAATAAGTTCTTCTGCATTCTAGTCACTGTCTTAGGACTGCCTTCTAATTATTCTAGATCCCTCTTAAAATATGTTAATTAGACATACTCCAATCTAGTGAGCAAAGATTAGAATAGAAATAGTACCTCTACTATCCTTGATATAAAAGCTTTAAAAAGAGGGAACAGGGTTGTCCTTCCAGCCATGTGATATTGATAACTAAATCAACTATAACCTCCACATCTTTAAGACAGTATCCATATGCTATAAAATACATGGGAGTGGTGTTGATTTTTTTTTAGAATGATATATATTAACTATTGAAACTGGAGAATATAGAAAAGAATTAAGAAAATTTAAGTCATGTATAATTCTAGCAGGGCCTGGGCATGGAAGATGATTATTGAAGAAAAGTGGCATAGGAGAACAAATACTCATGACAACCGGAAAAGAAGAAGGGGCACCTGGGTGGCTCAGTCGACTGGGCATCCAACTTCGGTTCAGGTCATGATCTCGCATTTGGTGAGATCCGGCCCCTCTGTGCTGACAGCTCGTAGCCTGGAGCTTGCTTCAGATTCTGTGTCTCCCTCTCTCTCTGCCCCTCACCCACTCACACTCTGTCTCTCTCTGTCTCAAAAATAAACATAAAAAATTTTTTAATTGAAAAAAAAAGAAAAGAAGAAAACAAATAGGTTTGAAAATGCTGCAGAGCTGGGGGCCAGGGAGGGGCTAGTTACACAAGGGCATAAGGAACTTTTGGAGGGTGAAGGAACTGTTCCATAATTTTGATTGTAGGAGTGGATACAAGACTCTATGCATTTGTCAAAACTCACAGACCTACACAGTAAAAAGGGTAAATTTTACTGTATGTTAATTTTCACCTCAATAAATAAATTAATCTGTAAGAAAGCATATGCATCCTGGTCCCAATTTTGTAGAAAAAAGTTACATCCAAAGGTATTAATGATAGTTACTTGTAGGAAGTTGGTTTATGGATTTACTGAGAGACATTCCAGTTAAAAGCAGACACTTTAGCTGAAGAGTCATATATAATGAAGACTGTGATGGTCACAATGAGATCATATGACTGCAGAAATTATAAGCAGAAAACCACTGGAAACTCAAAGGAAATCAATTCAGTTGAGAGGTGAAAACAGAATGGAAGTAAAAAGCTGTTTATATGTATACATATTTGCAGGGAGAGAAGTTGCCATTCATATTGTAGCCCGTAAATGTTTTATTCTTGAATTGTTTTTTAAGCAAAAAAAGTTGCTCATTACTAATGATAGCCACTAAAAAATAGTAAAAATGAAAAAAAAAAAAAGAACAAAACAGGGCTAAGGACAGAATTCTTTATCACACAAATAAAGCCTACCCTTCAGCTAATCGGTATTCTAATCGGATTAATTGTTCAACTAATTATGATCTACCCAACTGCATTGCCATCTACTGCTTATTTCTTTATCTTATTTGGGCTACAGTGAAATGCTTTAGATATAAGGCATCTACCACAGTTTTCTTTTTCTCTGTCAAAAAAGATAATACAGTAGTCCCCTTACCCACAGTTTCACTTTCTGTGGTTTCGGTTATCTGCACTATGGGTAACACTACCTCACAATTGCCTACACCATTCACCTCACTTCCTTCCATCACACAACAGGCATTTTACTGTCTTCCATTATCCTAAGAAGGGTGAGTACAGTATAAGCTACTGTGGGAGAGAGACAGAGACCACATTCACTTAACTTTTATTATACCATATTGTTATAATTATTTAATTTCATTATTAGTCATTGTTGTTAATCTCTTATTGTTTCTAATTTACAAACTGAACTTTATTCTAGATATGTATATACAGGAAAAAACACTATGTATAGGGTTCAGCACTACCTGTGGTTTTAGGCACCCACTGAGAGTCTTATAACATTTCTGCCATGTATGAAGGGGGAGTGAAGCAAAGTTCATTGGACAAAACTTTTTCTCTATGAACTCATGATTGCTTCTAGTGAACATTACTTCCCTTTTGAAGAGCTCATAAATCATCCCTTCAGTGATCTGTACTAGGCACGATTTCATAGCTTTGAGAACTCACCTACCTGTCTCAGTGTTTTTTTCTCTCTCCCTCCCCTCCCCTTTCTCGTTAAATGGTGGCCTCTGTATTCACTCTTTGGATAATTCTCTGGGCAAAATTTCTACTCTCCACATTTACAAAAAAATTCCAGACAACGATTCAGAAACTCCACTTCCCAATTTTTATCAACTGAGAGAAGGACAACATTTGTTCATGCCAGGTTTGGGAGCTAGGGGCTGCTTTTTAACAGTCCTTTCCCTAATGTGGATTTTAATTCCTTTTTAATGGTGTTTGTTTAGTACTTTTCAATCCAAAGATCATTCTTCTTGATTAAAAAAAAAAAGTCAAAATAGAAGCTAAATGGTTCTGTCTTTCTTAGTCGTTGATTTAAGTCTCAAGCAGCAGATCTATCATTTCCATGTTTCTTCTTCTTACTCTGAACATAAGGACATTTGTATTGAAATTATATTTAGATCATTCCTACTGTATCCCTACTTAGACTTGAAGTTCATCGAAGTGACATGGTTTGCCAGGGAGCCTTAATAGAGATTATCCAGCATTCACTATATTAAGTATGTTAATTTATATGTTTACTTGGTGCTTACTTAAAAAATGTAAGTCATGTAAAATTTTCTACAAAATGAGTAAAATGAGTAGGTCATATATTTCAATCTTAAGTCTTGCATTACTTATAATTACATACATTTTTTAATGCTTATTTATTTTGAGGAAGAACATGAGCAGGGGAAGGGCAGAGGGAAAGAGAGATTCCCAAGCAGGCAAGTGCTGTCAGCTCAGAGCCTGACACCAGCTCGTGAACCAGTAAGATCATGACCTGAGCCAAAATCAAGAGACAGATGCTTAGCCTACTGAACCGTCCCAGTGCCCCTAATGAAATACATTTTTTTAAGTGTCCTAGATTCCTACCGTCCCCTATGGTGGCCAGGAGCCACATGTGACTATTTTAAATGTAAGTTCCTTAAAAGAAAACACACTAAAAAATTCAGGCCCACATTTCAAGTACTTAGCAGCCACATGTGGTTGGTTTAATTGTGCTGGACAGTAGAGTATAGAACATTTCCACCATCACAGAAAGTTCTATTGGAAAGCACTAATCTAGATCCATAAAATGTGATGTCTAACTGGCTTTTTTCAAATGCAGTTTTCTCATATGAAATTTCTACACCTGCCAATCACTGATTTAAGAGGTGATTATATTAACAGCAATGCATATATTGCATCCTGAATGAACTACTTGCAAGTTATAATTAAATGTATTGATTTGTTATCGTATCAATTGATTTTTAAAAAGACAACTAATAAATGTAAATGTATAATGCTTCAGATCACAGGACCCAGTGGTAATGGTTAATCTGAATTCTCAAGATGTTTACTGCAAAGCCCACCCTGTCGGCATAACAGGACAATACATTTCAGTAGTATTTGGCAACCATTTACTTCGACTCAGAAAGCGATGGTAATTAACTAGGAATGTATATTTCTAATTTCAATCAAAAGGAAAATATCACCCTAAGGACTAGGATGTAAAAAGATATTGTGCTGAAAATAGGTGTTCCAGCACCAATTCTTTTTTCTGTTTTCTAGTGTCTGTTCTCTTAGACAACCCTGGCAAGCACAAATAGAAACCATAGCTAAAATTCTCAGTAGTTGGTGACTTTTTTTTTCTGAGCCAGAAACTCTTTTTAACAGATCTAGGAGAAATATAAGACAACTGGCTAAAATAATATTAATAAAATAAAAAGAAGTTAAAATACTCGAAAAAGAGATTGAGGGAAAACACGGTAGCATCTAGTATAGTGGTTTGCAGGTAAACGCTGAATAATTGAAAGTTAAGGATAAGGAGAGTGGAAGAGAAGAGGGAATAAAGAAAGAAGAAAGGGAGGAAGGGAAAAAGGGAGGAAATGAAAGTCACAGGATAATGCCACCGGACAGCTTTAAAGTTCACAAAGAAACACAGATGTACAGAACAAAAAGTGACTCACAATTAATAAAAAAACCACAGCAAAACAAATTGCCTAAAGTTTGGCTTATAGCCATGGTATAAACATGTATAGACAATAGAGGTCTTGATTCTCAGCGCCAAAAATAATAAATAAGTAAGTAAGTAAATGAAAGATGATTCCAGCTCAGAAAGGTAACACAAATGAGTAGAATATAATCATGGTCAAATAATACAATAAATATGATGGTAATAAATGCTAACAATGGTTAAGGGTGATCCACACACTGAAAGAAGAAACGTATAATGGCTCACAAAATCAGACAGAGTGAACTTGTTATAAACATACAACTAAAAGTCAATTACCAGAGGCCAAAAATAGACAATGGAAACAGAAACAAGGTTAAAACATTTAAAGCAGACAGAAGAATAATCTATTTTGTGTTTTGAGACACATTCAGGCAGATGAAATCATCAAGAAACACCTTCAAAACTCAGGTAGGTGTGATTATACTTCAGCGTCTGGAGAGAACCAGTGCAGTGGTGGGAAGGCTATCAGACCATTAATAAAAAAAAAAAAACACTAGAGGAGAATTCTTTGCTTTCTAGCCTTTTTTCCCCTCTCCCTACATCCAACACAACTTGAATCAGAAGACATATCCCCATAAATTACTGCAGCTTATTAAGACAGTCTCAAGGAAGGAGGGGTGGTGAGGGCTGGGGTACGGGAACACAAATCAAAATCTCCAGGGTAAAAAGTAATTCCCACCTTTCACCCTCCCCCACCCTCCACCCATCAAGATTCCAGACCTATAATAAAGCCATTTTCTTATCTCTCTGATACAGTTTTTGACTGCCACAGAAGCTATTTCATATGTACAAACCGTTTGCTTTCTTTTCATTTACAAGAGAACTCCGGAAGGAGAACAAGAAAGAAGGAAATTATGCTTAACAATTAATGTAGATAACTGGTGTTTTTCATAGCATACGAAAATCATCTAGTCCAAACTTCTCACTTAAAAAAAAAATAAAAAGCACTGAGGCCGAAAAAGATTATATGGTTTTTCCAAGATTACATCATTAGTGTATGCAAAACTAAGACCCAATGATTTGCTTCCCTGCCAAAATTCTTACCCCTACACAATGTACCAACTGGATACCCCAGTTTCATTAGTGTCAGATAACACATTTGTATAGTATGAGATAGCTGGAAAAAAAGGAAATATGCATTACTTTAAAACATAGAAGCTTGGGAATTACAGTCCAGTTAGGCTAACTCCTGGGCAATTCATATTTTAAATTATTTTAAAAGCTCCAGAAAACATTGACTCTTTGAGTAATGGCTTATGGAAATTTACAGTAGACAAATCTGACTAAACGAATCTAACTCATTTACTTACTTAAGATAAATAATCTTACAAGTTCCTCAAGACCCATGGCCCTTCCTAGGGTGTGACACAGTACTTGGCACACAGCAGGAGCTCGATCAATATTTAATGAATAAATAAAAATGACCCTGATTGCTCACTGTTAAAAAGTGTCAAACAACAATGAAAGCTGACCACAGAGTTAGAAATTAGTGGCACAATCATTCCAAAGACAGGAATGGCTGCTTACAAACTGTAGAAATGATGGCTTCTAGCCAGTGGTATTGTTTTTTAATAATTAATTTGTAGGATTGAGTGAAGACTTGAAAACTGCTTATTCAGAAATCTAAAATAATGTTAAAATATTGGGAATAATGTGAATTCAGAGAAACTCACAGGAAAACTTTCCGTACCAGATGTTAAAACACACACACACATACACACACACACACACACACACACCCCTAAGAAAGAGAACAAACAAACATGGCTTCTGCTTCTGACTCTTAATTACTTGCCAATTCAAACTTTCTTTCAATTTTCTTACTTGCAATATGAGAATAGGAGTACTTGGCCAGCCGTCCTCAGGGGTTTTTATTTTAACACACAAAAGATACACCTAGTTGCCAAAGATGACCCCCAGCTGTTTTCTCCTCTTCCAGCATATGCCAGGTGCTCCTTCATGAAGAGGTGAGGTCTATTTACTCTCCTTTTGGACTGCGCTAGCCTCATGACTTGCCTTGGCCAATAGAAAATGGTAGAAATGCTGCCAGGCCAGTTCTGGGCCTAGCTTTGAAAAGGACTATCTACTTTTGTCTTTGCTCTGGGCAGCCAGTTGCCACGCTGAGTGGGAATTCTGGCTGGATGGTGAACGGCAAGGAGGAGACAGACTGGGGGAGAAAGAGGCCACAGAGTAGCATCAAGAAGTCAGGTATGTGGCTGAATGAAGCTGTTATGTGAGTTCAAGCCCAGCCCACCACCAGATGAAGACGGCCAGCTGCAAGAGTGACCCAGCCTTTATCAGGTAGAAGATCCACTTGGCCAACATCCCCCCTTCTCTTCCCCAACCTACAGAATCATGAGAAATAAATTATCGTTGCTCTAAGCCACTAAGTTTAGCATGGTTAGTTACAAAGCAATAGACGACTAATAGTTAGTGTATTTAAACCTTTGGAAGAGTGAAACAATTTAGAATAATAACAGAAATTTTCTGAAAATAAATGTAAATGTGAAAGTCAAGATAAAGGATCATAGTTAAGCAACCGTAACCAATTGGACATTTCAATT
Organism: Paguma larvata; assembly: GCA_030068075.1. Classification (NCBI taxonomy): domain Eukaryota; kingdom Metazoa; phylum Chordata; class Mammalia; order Carnivora; family Viverridae; genus Paguma; species Paguma larvata. The sequence goes on along the minus strand of CM057834.1, from coordinate 68,426,060 downwards.
GGCTTTCAAGTATGGTGAAAACACTACTACAGTACTTGGCTTTTTAAATAATTTAACTCCTGTTGAAAACTGGACAAGGGATGGATCTAAGATTTTCCCTCCCTGCCTGGAAATTCAAGTCCGATGATGTCTGCATGAGTAACATAGTCCTGCGGACACACTCAAGATCATGCAAATTATTACAATAGTAGTTACAAAAAAAAGAATAACGAAATACACGTAGTAAGATTACTCACATAAATTCTAATTTTTATATATAAAACCATACTTATTTCATTACTGCACCATTAACAACATATTCCCTTTCTTGGTATCAAATTACTTAAGCCACATGTCAGATTTGTTCAGACATTTTAGTTGAGATTATTTTGCCATTCAGCTGAACTTGGAAAGATGACCTTAAGTTTTGTTCTGCATTTATTTTCCTTTGATTTAAATGACTTTTAGCATTATCATTATTACTTTCTTTATATTTGAAAGCTTCTTAATTTTTGTTCCTCAATATATTTGGAAACAGAGAACAGAATTCACTTGCTTTGTGAAACTGTTAGTAATAATATTAAATCAGAAGATATTTTTAATATAATTTGATCTGATACTATATGAAATAAACTGAGTTCAGATTTTTAAAACTACATATATTATTTAGTAATACAAATAGCACATTTTTCCCTCCAAATGTGATTTTTCTATATAAGTGAAGCTTTCCTTTGTAAGAAAGACTTGATGAGAAAGACAGAAATTGAGAAGTATGGTATTCATAAAAGAAGAATATCCCTTTGTTTAAATCAAGAAAATAAATCATTTGCTTTTTTGAAAATTACAAACTTATAAACCCCTTTTTGTATATAGAAACAGAAGATTATATGGGGTCTTAATCTAGATATTTAACTTTAAAAATTATAGTTTCATAGAACTTTATGGGAATATTTTATACAAATAGTTTACATAAACATTTCTATAAATCAATGAATAAATTTTTTAAAGGTAGAGAACTTTACCTTTAAAGGAACATTGTAGTTACATTTTGGAGGAATGAATATTCCTTTTTTTAAAAATCATGTTAATCCACATCTAAATTATGCTTTTAAACTATTTAAGGGGCGCCTGGGTCGCTCAGTTGGTTAAGTAGCTGACTTCGGCTCAGGTCATGATCTCGTGGTCTGTGAGTTCGAGCCCTGTGTTGGGCTCCATGCTGACAGCTCAGAGCCTGGAACCTGCTTCAGATTCTGTGCCTCCCTCTCTCTCTGCCCTTCTCCTGCTCACGCTCTGTCTCTATGTCTCAAAAATAAATAAACATTAAAAAAAAACTATTTAATACAATATGGTAATTTTCTTAAAGTCAACCATGATGATATGAAAGATCTTACCTTATCAACGTTCTCAGAGATAGAATATTTCAATAGACAAGATTTTACATTTTCGCTGAAAATCTGCAACATGGTAGGCCCCAGGCACCCACTTTTTACACTTTCTTTTTTTCAACCTCACATTAATTCTTAGGGGTAAATATTACCACCAATTTGGAAAGTAAGAAAGGTAAAATTGAAAAGTTTTGGGGTAAAATACCCAACATAAAAAGCTGGTAAGTGTCCAGAATTAAGTTTTCAACAAAAGTCAGCCTAATTAGAGTACCCGTGGCTTTTTCCTTGGTGCACAGCACTTAGGATTGATGTTTGAAAAATGGCAGATTTATTACTTCGCAAGGCTTCATAGCATGATGCCATTCAAACTTCTTTGTAATCTAGTATCATCCCATCCCCTCATTTTTATTGTCTTTTACCTAAGAATTCTCTGAAATCATTCCAGAGAGTACAATGATAGAGATACATTTAGTATGTTATTGGAGGAAATGTCATAGTTTTGGAGGTGGGGGTGAGAGTGGGGAAAGGGCCTTTGGGGGAACAATAATCTGGATCCTTATGGATTGAAGGATGAGTAGGGGTTAGGTAAGGTGGGTATTTTAGGCATCAGCAGATATAGAGAGAACAAAATAGCACAGAGTATCCAACACAATACATTTCCAGGATTAGCAGAAAATAAAATACAAAGTTGCATGGTGGGGCAGGAAAGACGAGCATTTATGGAGGGCCTTAGGTGCTGAAGGAAAGACTATTTATCACTAGACAATTAATAAGTTTTTAAGAGAAGGAGTTGCAGGATCATATTTGTTTTACATAAATCACCCTGAAGCTGTGTGAAAAATGACTTGTGGGTGAGGAGAGGGATTTGGTAGCAAAAGTGAGAACAAGGACACAGTTAACTAGGAGGGTAATAGCTGGACAACAGATGTACCTGAGCCACTTCTATGGTAAGTTGTGGGGGTGTAGAGAGACGGGTAACAGAGCTTGCCCATATAGTACCTTGTCCAGAGTCCAAAAGGTGCTTTCTTCATGAGATACTTACTTCGCTTTTCCATGTTGGACAACCGTCAAAATACACCTATTGCTTATGTACAAAACACTTAACCAACAGTGCCTGAAAATGATTAGTAAATCGCATTTACACTCCCCTAGGCACTTACACTCCCTTGTCCCTGTGTAGAACATAAGTCACGTGATGGTAACTGGTTCTTCATGTGGTTGGGAGGAAGGCCACGTTTATGACTAGTGACTAGAGAAAGTGAAGAGGCACTGGCTTCATTTGCTGATTGGATGTTACTCCATAAACTGGGCTAAAGAATCTAGGAAGAGAAAACAGCTTGAGGGTAGGATGAGATATTAATAAGTTCAGCGTGGGGCTCGTGGAAGCTGTAATTAAATTCCTAGGGAACATCTTCACGAAGTGTTTCCTAGACACTGGATGTGTACGTCTGAAGCTCAGGGGAAGGTCAGAGTAAAACAAGAGTTATACGGATGAGACGACCCAGAGATATATCATGGAATGAGAAGAAAAGAGGGAGGAAGTAGCATTAGGAAAACATTAATGTAAAGGGCCAATAAGTGAAGAAAGGAGACGAAGAATAGTCCAGAGAGGCGGAATGAAAATCAGGGGCAAGTGCTGTGAAAGAAAGCAAAGGACAAGCTCCTTACCAGATGCCAACGCACTAGGAAAAGTCCAGCAAAAAAACACCAATGGAAAAGCGCTTCATTACTGGAATTTAAATCCCTGGCATCTGACATAGGTCTTGCTACCCAAAAAGGTTCTCAATGTTTGCTGAAGGAATGTATGAAGAAACTCTGACATCATTTTGCTTTTGAAGAGGGGGTGGCAATATGATGGAGTAGAAAGGAGCTGGGGAGGAAAAACATGGATTTCCGAAAATGAGATGATACCCACATTGTACTGATAGTAAACAAAACAATCTGAAGACTTAAATGGACCTTAACCACTCGATCAATGACTGAGCAAGATTTAAACCCAATGCCAGTCTCTAAAGCAAAGATTTCTGGTGCTCTCCCGGCTCTGTCACTGTCCAGCTTTTGACAAAATGGAAATTTCTTAATGTATAAGAAGTTTACAAGAACTTGGAATAGATACCGCCAATACCGTTTCGTACTCAAAGCTGCAGTTTCCTTAGTTTTGATCATACTTAACATCCCTGATGTGTACTTTGGCTTGGCCAGACTTCAAATTCTCCAAGTGAATTTGGACTTTGCTTTCTTCTTCTGGAACTATTTCAGAGAGTTCTGAGGACAACAGAAGCTCAATATTTATTTTTAATAAATGGGCAAGTATTTTTAAAAGCAATTTGTTTGTCAAACAATTTAATCTGCTCAAGAACTATTATAAGAGAAGGCAGTTAACATAAGCCTCTGCAAAGAAGGCAGAGATTTTAAAACATTACAAAAAAGTAACTAACATATCTACCTACTATCTGTGATGAAGAAGTAAAACACCAAGCAAAAATATCAAACAAATGTATTAAGAACTACTTTTAAAAGTTCCTTATATTCAGATCAGTAAGACGACATACATTATAGAAAACTTAAAACATCTTGATATACCCCGTTGCCTTCAACTATGCTTTTCAAAAATTTGAGAGAGATAAGACGCCTTCACTGTGAAGCACTAAAAAAGCAGATTTTGTCTAAGATTTAACTGATCACTTTAAAGAAACACTGCTACAGATTTGAAAGTAAGCTTAACTTTAATGAAGAAGTCACTGGAACAGAACCTGTTAATTAAACAATTTTTAATCTCTACTAAAGTAACATGAGCTATACTCATGTCTTTTATAAAGCTCATCAATATAATTTTCTTTTGTGGTAGAGGCAGGGCATTTACAAATGTCCTGGAGTCAGGAAACACAATATACCCAGATGTGGGGAAGTCCTTTTAATTAAACTTTATCTGGTGGCCTTGCCAATAAGATTTTTTAAAAAATGGCACGTGGCTAATACTAGTGTGCCACTAGTTTGAAACAGTGGCTTGTTGTTAATTTGAAGAGCTTTAGACAGTAGTGTCTGAAGGAAGATGTTCAAGCTAGATATTGTCAATACATATTTAAGGAAAAATAGAAAACAAGAAATATAGTACAAAGTTTGTCAGAAAGAAATAAAAATGATATGACCTATATGTAAATATGACAATATGATAGTAAAAATTCACCTATGATTATTGTAAAAATGGAGAGAATACCAAATATCAATACCAAAAATGTTCCATCTACTATGATCTGTAGTAATTAAGCCCTTATAGAGCATAATATTTGCCTGAGAACTTTATATAAGGAATCACTGAAGAAAGTTTAAAATTTAGACTATCAAGAAGAACCAGAGAGGAGTAAAGTTGCTTATGGGGTTAGAAAGTGAAGAAAAAAAAAGATTAGATAATTCAGGTTTTACTTTACAGAAGAGAAATATGGGGGCAGAATGTTAACAATTATACTAAAATGTATTGTTCTTTATTTAAAAAATCAAGTAGGACCTAGCTATAACACTACAAATCAATGGCAAATATAGAGCCAAAATTAATATTAAGAATTTAACAAAGCAGGAGCTTAAGTTTTTCTAGAGAAAAGATTTAGGGTTAGCTCAGATAATGATTGTCTTGTAATCATAAGACGTATATAATAAGCTATTTAATATTGTCAGTGGATTTTGTACAGATATTTTATATCCAAACTGAACTCTCGCTCGCCCCCCAGACATACCTCTCATGCTTCCATTTTGCTCCTGGCTCACTCATAATCATCTTTCATTCGTAGCTTAAATGCCATTTTCTCAATTTAAAATAGATGCCCTCTGCATATCTTTCTTGTAACTCTTTATTTTTCTTTGGAGCATTTATTGCAAATTGTAATTACCTATCATTTCTTTTGTTAAAAAATTTTTCATGTTTATTTATTATTAAGAGAAGGAGAGACAAAGCATGAGCGGGGTTGGGGGGAGGGTAGAGAGAGGGAGACACAGAATCCAAAGCAGGCTCCAGGCTCCGAGCTGTTAGCACAGAGCCCGACATGGGACTTGAACTCACGAAGCAGGAGATCATGACCTGAGCTGAAGTGTTAGGCTTAACTGACTAAGCCACTCATGTGCCCACAATTACCTATTGTTTCTATTTATGTATTAAGCAGTTTCTATAAGTCAATTATTGTGCCGGGTACATGATACATCTCTCTCCTTTGCGGGGTTATAAGCTGAAAGAAAACAACCATTACAACTATTTTAAGTCCTACGTACTATAGCTGAATACCATTAGTGAATGAATGAATGAAGGAAGGAAGGATGAGAGGAGAAACTTCTTGGTGATAAGGACAAGAACAAGGTACAATCATTGTAATAACTGTGTACTGCAGGGAGTACTGAGCATTTTCGATTTGTTTAATTCCTCCATCCAAGTGGGTATATGGTATTGTGCTCATTTCATCAAAAAATAATTTGAGGATCAGACAGATGAAGTCATTAGCCCTAAGCTAACAGCTGATAATTAGTGAAGGTAAAATTCAAATGCAAATCTGTGCACTTTTAAGGCAATACAATTGCAATCTCACCAAGTTTCTAGGCCTACAGTTTCATGAAAATATACATGTGTCAAGACAGTCATTTCAGGGGCACCTGGGTGGCTCAGCTGGTTAAGCAGCTGACTTCAGCTCACGTCATGATCTCATGTTCCTGAGTTCAAGCCCCACATCAGGCTCTGTGCTGACAGATCAGAGCCTGGAACCTGCTTCAGATTCTGTGACTCCCTCTCTCTCTGCCCTTCTCCTGCTTGTGCTCTGTCTCTCTCTCTCTCAAAAATAAATAAACATAAAAGAATTTTTAAAAAAGACAGTCATTTCAAAAGTTTGTTATTTCCCTGACAGCATAGTATCACTTGATAGAGCAAGTATGCTCTGGGTTCTACTGGGAAAATAGATATTTGTGGTTATCAATGTTTTCTATTTTTATTTAACCTCAAGTTTTAGTTATTTGTAAAAAATAAACCCATTAGTTGATGGTTATAAATAAACCTTAAGACTTTTTAGTAGATAACAGTTTAAAACACTTAAAAATATAACTTTGTGTTTTAGGAGTGAAGTTTTTTCATTTTAAAAATTACTATAAAACATTGATGAAAGATACTGAATATGACACAAACAAATGGAGAGATATCCCATGCTCATGGATTGGAAGAACAGAGATATTGGTAAGATGTTAATACTTCAAAGCAATCTAAAGATATAATGGAATCTCTATTGAAATACCAACAGCATTTTTCACAGAACTAGAACAAATAATCCTAAAATTTGTATGGAACCACAAAAGACTCCAAATAGTTAAAACAATCTTGGAAAAGAAAAACAAAGGTAGAGGTATCCACATTTCAAGTTATACTACAAAGCTGTAGTAATAAAAACAGTATGGTACTGACACAAAAATAAGACACTTAGATCAATAGAACAGGATAGAAAGGCCAGCAACAAACCAAGGATTATATGGTCAACTGATTTTCCACAAAGGAGGCAAGAATTTATAATGGGAAAAAGTCTCTTTAACAAATGGTATTGGGAAAACTGGAAAGCTACATACAAAAGAATGAAACTGGACCACTTTCTTGTACCTTAAACAAAAATAAACTCAAAATGGATTAAAGATCTAAATGTGAGACCTGAAGCCATGAAAATCCTAGGAGAGAGCACAGGCAATTATTGCTCTGACACTGGCCACAGCAACATTTTCTAGATATGTTTCCTGAGGCAAAGGAAATAAAAGCAAAAATAAACTATTGGGACTATATCAAAAACAAAAAAACAAAAAACAAAAACCACAAAACCTTCTGAAGGAAACAATCAACAGCAAAGGAAACAATCAACAAAACTAAAAGACAACCTACTCAGTGGGAGAAGATATTTGCAAATGACAGATCCAATAAAAGGTTAGTTTCCAAAATATATAAAGAATTTACAAAACTCAACACCCCTCGAAAACAAATAATCCATTAAGAAATGGGCAGAAGACATGAACAGACATTTTTTTCCGAAGAAGACATACATATGAATAACAGACACATGAAAAGATGTTCAACATCATTCAATATCAGGGAAATGCAAATCAAAACCACAATGAGATATCACCTCACAGCTGTCAGAATGGCTGAAATAAAAAAACACAGGAAACAGTAAGTGTTAGCAAGGATGTGGAGAAAAAAGAAGCCCTTTGCACTGTTGGTAGAAATGGAAACTGGTACAGTCACTGTGGAAAGCAATATGCAGATTCCTCAAAAAATTAAAAATAGAATTACCCTACGATCCAGGAAGAGCACTACTGGATATTTACCCGAAGAATGAAAAACACTAATTTGAAAAGATATTTGCACCCTTACATTTATTGCAGCATTACTTAAAATAGCCAAATTATGGATGCAGCCCAAGTGTCCGTCAATAGATGAATGAATAAAGAAGTGTGGTGTATATATACACACACACACAGTTTGGAGGCTGTTTCTTGGTTTGTCTCTATTTTTTTTTCCTTTTTCATTTGTTTTATTTCTTAAATTCCAGTATGAATGAAATAATATAGTATTTGTCTTTCTTTTCATTCTTTTTTCATGGCTGAATAATGTTCCCATATATTCCTATAAAGGAATAGAATAGAATAGAACAGAACAGAACATAATATTCCTATATATTGTTCAGCCTTAAAAACTGAAATCTTGCCATTTGCAACAACTTGGAGCTACAGAGTATAATGCTAAGTGAAATAAGTCAGTCAGAGAAAGACAAATACCATATGATTTCATTCATAAATGGAATTTAAGAAACAAAACAAAATAAATGATACTTGCTTTTTATTTGTTTGTTAAAGTGAATACGCAGCCTTGTATTTTAAATGAACTAAGACATTAATAACAAAATCTCAAAAAGTCATATATATGTACATTTTTATTATTTAGTATGATTCCTGAGTACACATTCTTTGTGAAACTATGTACTTTGTACTTTTAAACCCCATGTACTTTGAGGGGTTTCATTGTGTTCAAAAGAGGCAACGGTTTTATTTTTAATCATAAAGAATTTTCTTAGTGTTTGAATTCCATGTAAAATTGTTTCCAAACACATGATTTAACTGATGTGTATTATGGAAAGTACCTTGCTTTGGAAACACTTCAGACAAGGCAAATTCCACAGGAGACGGGCCTACCGAGTGACGCAGCGGCAATATGACCTCTTGACCACTACTTAGCGGAACTGCATCACAAAAGACCCCTTAAAAACTATCATTTTCAGAGATTAATAACAAATTTCTGAAGAATACTGCAATATTGCTTGAACGGAAATAGGACAGATTTTATCTCTCTCTCAAGATATGTATTTTAATCCTGACCTGCTCTTACTTGTTTTAACAGCCAGAACATGCTTAATACTAATGTAGTGGACATGCTTAAGTTTTCACTTTCATATCCTATCTCTAACATGACTGCAATTTTCTTACGTGTCTAAAGAACAAATCCTCCACATTAGGTATCTCATAGCTTCCGTAAGTAAGCCAAGTCCACTTGAATGTTTTAAAGAAAGCTGCACATTCAGAGAGATCATCTATTTTTGGTTAAGTGTATCAAAAATCTGCAGTAGTCATATCAACCTAATGGATAAGTTTCAAAGCTAACGTTTGCTTACAAAGCTTATTGATATTTGCAAATGAATAGTGTAATGCAGATCTGAACATTTGCAATTACCTAAAAATCTAACACCTCTGGAATCAGGCAAAAGAGATTTATATTTAATTTCAGGTTAATTTGCAATTCAATACCTGAACATCTACCTGGATAGTGTACATACACGTGGTTATAAAACGAATTGTATCTTTTTTCAATTTTTTAAATGTTTATTTATTTTTGAGAGAGAGCGAGAGACAGAGTGTGAGCAGGGGAAGGACAGGGAGAACGGGAGACACAGAATCTGAAGCAGCCTCTAGGCTCTGAGCCTGATGTGGGGCTCAAACTCAAACCAGATCATGACCTGAGCTGAAGTCTGACACTTAACTGACTGAGCCACCCAGGCACTCCTGAATTGTATTTTTAATGAGCAAGAGGACTTCCTTAATAGAATAATAATGACAATAACATGGAGTTATTTGTAAGGTAAAGATTTTTGGGCAACATGAAAAATTAGTTATTTCTGTTTCCCTAGATTTACTGACATCAGACGCTGAAATACAGGTAGATGTGTATAGCAGATTGAAAGGTATTCGGCCATACTGGATACACATAGAGGCGTGTGGGTTGAGATTATAAGCCATTAAACATAGGGGGCTGAAGTGAATTAGATATATCACTGGCAGAGCAGGGACTCTACTGTACTGTAAGTCAGAAGTCTGATATACACTCAAAATTCTGTGCAAAAAAGGTGAGATGTGGGGACACGTGAGGGCTGAAGGGAAACTTGTTTTCACAAGCCAAGGTTCAGGTTCACAGAGTAACCCATGGACACATCACATGCATGCAGCTTGCGACACCAAAACACATCGGTTTTGCAGGAAAAACTGTTCTGATTAGGAACTGTGTTTTAGTAGGAGGAAAGAAAAGAGGCACGTGGAACTGTGTTTTATACTGCTTCTTAATTATATTTCAATGGAATGATAAAGGAAAAGGTTGCACTTACAGAAACACAGTGTTTGGGATTTTCGATTTTAAAATAAATAAATGCAATGTTTTATACATTTTAGTTTATTATAAGGCAGTACTTAGAAAGGTTAGATTATACTTAACCTTGATATTTTTAGATCCTTTACTTAAGGAAACTTTAATTTGTCTAGGTTTGCTAAATATATTTTAAATGATGTAAACATGATAAAGACAGATAACACACACATATGGTTTCTCGCATGTGTCAGACACGTTCTACCTCCTTTGGCACAATAACTCATTTGGTTTGCACACCAATCCTGAGGACAATACTACTACTATATTTCCATTTAGAGACAAGGAAACTGGTTCTGAAAGATTAAAAGAAAGCGAAACGCTTTTATGAAAGTGCTTGCTGAGACCGCTGACCTTGCTTTTTTGTCTATTCAAATTTTTCAGAGCGGTTTTCTAATTTGAAAATAAATATCCATCAAAAATGTTCCATTCCACCAGTTATGTCTCCTCCAAATTTCACCCTGCTCTGCTTCTTGGAGGAGTTGAACTGTCCAGTCCGTGCGCTACAATACATAACTCTCCTTGAAAAATAAAATCGCAACTTTAAGGGAAAGGCAGGAATTTACAGGTTGGTGGCAATCAAATGTCAAGTTTATCCTCACAAATGACGTATGCCACCTTGTTTAAAGCTGCTTGTCAGATGACCGTGTCTTATCTAGAGAGCGGAGGGCTGAATACTTACATATTCCTCTAGAGCTGTGCTGTTCTACCAACTATTAACATGAAAAGGCAGGCGGCACCAGTATGGGTTTAGTAGGAAAGGACAACATTGGGAGCCGAAAAAGGCATTAACTTCAACTTAAATTTCATTTTCCCCTGTTTAAATTAGATTTTTTACGTTATTTAAATGTAATTTTATTACATTTACTATATTATAGTGACACTCCAAGTGCAGCTATTGTATGGGGCTGCCTGCGCCTCAGGTACAATATAAACTAAAGCTTATAACTCAGCTTTGAAAATTAGCTCATGAATCAAAAGAGATATAAAGTCTAAGCTTCGAAACCCATCTTTATTTACCAGATTTGCAAGAAATCCATTTGGCTTTTATTAATATAGGTAGTTATTTTTAAAAATCAGATTTTGATTTTCTTTACACTCTTAACCATTCCATTTGCCAGAGACTGCTTTTCTCTGCTACTTACACCATGCCACAACATTTACAACTAAAATACAAATCATAACATTACCAATAATGGGTTTTAAAGGCTTTTCCCCCCTCCAAGTTCACAACATACATATATGAACATTGCGATGAGCTTGCCTATTTAAAATTTATTTAATACTCAATCTATAAGTAACAGTGAACAGATTAAATACATTCTTATGGAATACTTCATGGAGACTAATCTACTTAAATTTTTTTTTTCATCCGCTGGAAATCACTCTGAAAAGTTTCATTCTAGCTCTCAGACGCATTCATTCATTTGCATTCAACAAAATTTAGTGTGCGTCTACCATGTGCAAAAGCCTGTAATAGGATTCAGAGAGAGATGGTCCTTACCGGAGTAAATGGATGGGAAACAAATAATCACAAGTTCTGAATGTTATAAAAGGGGGACTCTACTCAAGACGGGTGTGTATGTGGGGGGGGGCAGGTGGATAACCTCCCTGAAATGACTTTAAATCTCAGATTTGAAAGGTAAGTAGGAATTCCACTTGTTATAGGTAAAGGGCTAGGGAGTTAGGAGACAGGAGGGAAATTTTAGTGTAGTGTACATATGCTTCAGGCAGAGAACAGCCTTTTAGACAGTATGAAGAAGGCGAGAAAAACCTAGGTTAACTGGGACTGCAGAAAGACATTGAGTGGGGCTGGAGCAGTGAGAGCACAGGGGGAGTTATGCGATAAAGGAGGCTGGAGACAGAAGCCGGTCAGGAGGGGCTCAGTCATGGGGACTCTACAAGCCTTGTCATGCATGATGGATTTGATTCCAAGATTCAGAGGGAAGCACCCCGGTTAAAAGGGAGATGACACAGTCAAATTTCGATTTCAAAAATATTGTCTGGCTATATAGGAAAAAGCAGATAGTAAAGGTGTTGGTACCATGAAGTAATAGAAGGTGGTAGATACGGGGCTGGCAGCTGGGGCAGTAGGAGACAGACGAAATCAAAAGATATTTTGGAAGCAGAGTTGAAAATGATTGGCAATAGATTGGATTTGGATAATGAGGAAGAGTGAGGATACATGAATCATAGATTTCTTTCTTCATTAATGAGGTGGACTAAAGTTCCATTTTAAAAGATAAGGAGCAATGGAGGAGAGGTCGTTTGGGTGAAAGAACAGTATTTCTGTGTGGGACATGTTGAGTTTGACAGGATGGAAGATATCTAAATACTGGTGAATCAGAAATATTGCAGAGACTATGATATGATTAGGTCAGAACACTGCTGCTAACTTTTATTTTACCTTGGATCTATTTACTTGCATTTTTGAGTTGGAAGTAGACTGTGAAAGAACTATCTTAATTTTGGTTTATTTAAAGAGGATATGAAGAATGGCTACATAGGACTTAATTTTGTTCAATTATAGCCTCAAGTTTTATTGTTTAGTCATCTTATTTTAACAAAAGACTCATTTTCATATATTTAATATTAATAGACTATGAGCTCCAAGAGTGGAGATCCTTTTGCTGTTTTATTTGCTGTCTATACATAAGCACCTTAACAGTGTCATAAACTTACTAGATAATAAATGTTGAAGTGATAAAGGTATATAGCATATTTAATTACAATATTATAATTATAAAAAGTAACTCTAGGCAAATGTGAATCTTACTAAAGAACCTGATGATAAAACAGTACTCCTAATCCTATAATTAAATTATCAATGTCTATAAAACTTTTTGATATCATCCAAAGAAACTTTGGATTAAAAATGTTTATGGTTCAAATCTACATATTTTTAAATGGAGTTGAAAGTGCTCTGAGAAATATGCAACTTGTGGTTTAATTCTTCTTAATTCTCCAAAAATCCAGTTCAATTCATTGTATTATATATTGCTACTTAATTCAGAATACATTATGGGTCAGTATGAAAATAAACTTCAGATTACAATACCAAATTGGCTATTGTGTTTTCATACATTCTCTACGACAGAGTGGGACTAGTGGTCAGAAGAACAGAATGAAGAGAGGGAGGGAGATAAAACATAAGAGACTCTCAAAGACTAAGAACAATCTGAGGGTGAGGGAGGTGAGGGAGGTGAGGGAGGGGGGAGAGGGGGTGATGGACATTAAAGAGGGCACGTGTTGGGATGAACATTGGGTGTTATATGTAAACCAATTTGAAAATAAACTATTATAAAAACAAACAAACATAAATAAATAAATAAATAAATAAATAAATAAATAAATAAATGCTGGGGAAAAAAAAAGAATGAAGAAACTTTTAAAATCCTTATGGAGTCCTATTCACCTAAATAGGGTGTGTTTTCTGTAGGTAATTCATTAAACTTTTTGAAAATGACTAATGTACAGGTACAATACATATGGAAACATGAAAACACCAGGATGATGGTCATATAAACCCTTATAAATTTTGTTTACCCTTATATAACAATGTAAAGCTTGAATTGGAAACCGAATATTGTTTTATTAACAAAATTTTCAACAAAACTTGCACAATTTAATAGGACTTATTATTGTGATACTTTATCTCAATCAACATAAATTATAATTTTTCTGTCCTTCTGGAGCTCATTTACATAGTTGAATATTAGTGGATAACCCACAAAGTAAGACAGAAAGCACAATCCGGCTTTGGAAAAGCTCAGCTTTTTGGTCTACATTCTTTTGATTTTAAATAAAATCAAAATTTGGACTCTCAATTAGAAACACAACACACTAAAAACAGACATAAAAGGAAATGAATTGTGAAGCTGGAATTGATCCTAAGTTACATACTGTCGAAGGCCAATTTATGTCTTGTTTAGAAAAGGGTCACCATAACACTTTTAAGGCTTGACGCCTACAGCAAATCTCTTGTTATTTACAGAGAATAAAAAAGCACAAACTCATTTTCTTAATAAGCTTCTTCAGTTCTTCAAATAGTTCTAAGAAATGCCAAAGGCTTGCCTTAGTTAACAAGTACACAGATAATCCAAAGTACAGCAGTGTCAGCTAAATAATATTTGATCCCCAAAGATGCCGTTGGTGGGATTTTCACTGCTATAGAAATGTATGAGGTATAAATTTTAGCAATCCTCACAGTTTTGAGTGAGCTAAAAGAGCTTTTATATTAATTGAAATAGATGAATAGAAAAAAAATAAGCCACTGGCTCCAAAAAATGGAAATTTGTTTTCTACGTGCTAATTGAGCTTCCAGAGGAATACACTATTTTCTTCTTTTAAATTATGTGTAATTTTCTCTAAAATAAAGAATACAAGATAATTGTAGAAATTCAAAAATGTATGAGGGAAAAAAATTACTGCTAGCTCGGTTACCCAGGGATAACCATTATTAACATAGTTTTCCTATTCTTTGTTCTGTAAAAATTTTTAAACCTTAACAGTAATTATGCAGTATAGGTTAACCAGATAGACTACACTGATTATTTTGTCTATTTTCCTGATTATAAAAGTAATAGCTGTAGAGAATTTGAAATACACAGATAAAGTCATCAGTCTTAAATATTATATATTTACTAGTTATGTATTTTTGAGTACTTGTTCTAGATCCAGAAATTGTGCATGCAGTTAATTTAAATACAATCCAATGCATCTGAGAGAAGTCAGAACCTGCAATATTGCATTAAAACACTAATTCTTTTAGAAAATAATTCATACACCAATGAATAAAGCTATACCAGTGAAAGAAAAAAAAAAAAAGGCAGGGTCAATGTTAAGGAGGAGAAATTACTAACATGACTAGGAAGAGTTTAGCAGAATACTAAGTGTGACCCTTTATAACCAAGTGCTAAAAGGTGTGGTGATTTCAAGAACTGAGAAGCTCAACTTGATACAGTAGTATCAGATATCAGTCCATGTTTTGCCAGCTCCTATCATGAACAAATTAAATGCTCAGCTTTACTGGTCTCTTGGTTGGAATTCAGAGAGGGATGCTGAACTGAGAGTCAGAGTCAGGCATACAGCTTCTCATGTTGATTTAACAATCATCAATCCGCATCGAGTGTACATAGGGTGACCACTGACCACCTGCATTTATAGTGACACTATGTTCTTTTAAAGATACAAAGGTAAATGATACATGCTTGAGTGGGGGCCTTAAATGTCTAGTTTTTTTTTTAAGTTTATTTATTTATTTTGAGAGAGAGAGAGAAAGCACAAGCAGGAGAGGGACAGAGAGAGGGAGAGAGAGAGAGACAGAATACCAAGCAGGCCCCTCACTGTCAGTGTGGAACCTGACATGGGGCTCAATCTCACAACTGTGAGATCATGACCTGAGCTGAAATCAAGAGTTGGACACTTAACCGACCGAGCCACCCAGGTGCCCCATCAAAACCTTCCATTAATATATAAGTAAAAAAATGCACATTACAAGACCTAAAACATTAATTTTATTCTTTCCTGTTCTTCTTCTTATTTTTTTTTAATTTTTTTAACGTTTATTTATCTTTGAGAGACATAGAGATAGAGCATGAGCAGGGGAAAGGCAGAGAGAGAGGGAGACACAGAATCCGAAGCAGGCTCCAGGCTCTGATGAGCCATCAATACAGAGCCCGATGTGGGGCTCGAACTCACAGACCGTGAGTGAGATCATGACCCGAGCTGAAGTCGGCCGCTTAACCGACTGAGCCAGCCAGGCACCCCTGTTCTTATTATTATTGATCTATGAGAATTGTTTCTAAATTTGTTGAGACCATGCATGTTTTGTCTACTGAGTGTTTATACATAAAATACATATCAAATCATTTTGAAAAGTTTCGGGACATTGAACAGCATGTGTACTTTACTGGTCATGAGACACACCTTTGAACGTCTGAACTATAATAGGGATGTTGGTATGAACCATGGGATAAAATCAAAGGACGAGCATCAGGCTCTTTGCTCTTCTGATGCTCTTTACTTTTTTAAAGTTTATTTGTTTATTTTGAGGGAGAGAAAGAGAGAGAAAGAGAGAGAGGGAGAGAGAGAGAGAGAGAGAAAGCATGCCTGTGTGTGAGCAAAGGAGGGGCAGAGACAGAGAGAGAGAGAGAGAGAGAAGAGAGAGAGAGTTCCAAGCATTCTCCACGCTGTCAGCACAGAGCTCCACATGGGACTCAGTCTCACAAACCATGAGATCATGACCTGGGCTGAAATCAAAAGTCAGTGGCCTAACTGACTGAACCACCCAGGCACCCCTTTTCTGATATTCTTACTTGGAATTCTTTATACATGGGATTAGAGTTTCCCTAAGTATCACTCTGCTTTAACACACTAGCTGTATGCACTGGAATGGCCAATTCCATCATCAGTCCCAAAACATTAAAAAAAAAAAAAAAAAGTACTAAGGAACATTGTTATCATTTTTTTTGGCCTCTTTTTTTTTGTGAATTTTTTTAATACAACTTATTGTCAAATTGGCTTACATAAAACAGCCAGTGCTCATCCCAACAAGTGCCCTCCTCAATGCCCATCATCCATTTTCCCTGTCATCTCCCCTTCTCCCCCACTCACCGTCAGTTTGTTCTCTGTATTTAAGAGTCTCTTGTAGGGGTGCTTGGGTGGCTCAGTTGGTTAAGCGGCCGACTTCAGCTCAGGTCACCATCTTGCGGTCTGTGGGTTCGAGCCCCGTGTCGGGCTCTGTGCTGACAGCTCAGAGCCTGGAGCCTGCTTTGGATTCTGTGTCTCCCTCTCTCTCTGCCCCTCCCCCACTCATGCTCTGTTTCTCTCTGTCTCAAAAATAAATAAACATTAAAAAAAAAAAAAGAGTCTCTTGTGGTTTGCCTCCCTCCCTCTCTGTTTTTAACTATTTTCCCCCTTTCTTTCCCCCATGGTCTTCTGTTAAGTTTCTCAAGATCCACTATTACCGAAAACATATGATATCTGTCTTTCTCTGACTTATTTCACTCAGAATAATACTTTCCAGTTCCATTCACATTGGTGCAAATGGCAGGATTTCATTCTTTCTCATCTCCAAGCAGTACACCATTGTCTATATAAACCACATCTTCTTTATCCATTCATCCGTTGATGGACATTTAGGCTCCTTCCATAATTTGGCTATTGTTTTGAAAGCACTGCTATAGACATTTGGGTACATGTGCCTCTATGCATTAGCACTCCTGTTTGGCCTCTTTTTTTAAAAAAGCTGTATTTAGGTATAATTTACACACAATGAATGCACCCAGTTTGAATGGGTGTTTTGGAATCAGTGTTTTAGAACATTTAGAGTTGTGTAACCACTACCGTAATCCAATTTTAGAATTCAATTCCCATCACTTTAAAAAATTAATCTTGCTCATTTGCTAGCACAGCCCAGTCTCACCTCTGACTCTAGACAAGGACTTATCTATTTTCTGTTCACCTCACTTTGCCTTTTCTAGGTGTTTTGTATGAATGGAATCCTAAAATATCTGGCTTCTTTCGCTTCATTTCACAAGCAAAATGTTTTTGAGGTCCATTTACATTACAACATACAGCAGTAATTCATTCCTTTTTACTGCTCAATAGTATTCCAGTTACGTAACATTTATCCATTTACCAGTTAGTAGATACTTGAGTTGATTCCACTTTTTATCTGTTATAGATAATGCTGCTATAGATATCAACATCTGCTATAGAATGTTTTGTGTGTACATATATTTTCATTCCTCTTGGGTAGATAGAAGGAATGGAGTTTCTGGGTCATATAGTAAACGTTTGTTTCACCTTTTAAGAAACTGCCAAACTGTTTTCCAAAATGATTACATCATTTTACATTCCCTACCAGAACTGTACAAAAGTTCTTGTTTCTCCTTATTCTTGCCAATTCTTATATTATCTGTCAATTATTATTATTATTATTATTATTGTTGTTGTTGTTGTTATTATTATAGCTAGTTATTCTAGTGAGGGGGTAGTAAGTGTAAAGTAGTATGTCATACTAACTATAATTTACATTTCCTAATGACTAGTGATGTTAAACATCTTTTCATGTGCTTACTGCCCACTCATATATTTTCTCTGGTAAAATGTCTATTCGAATATTTTATTCATTTTTAAATTGGGTTATCTGTCTTATTAGTGAGTTTTAATTTTTATTTATATATTATGTTATCACAAATTTTAAAGAACTACATTGCTTATTTGGATAGAATATATTCAAAGTATATGCATGTATGATCATGATGATTCAACTGATGGCAGCCATTTCCTTTAGAACTGTGGTTACTTGTTTAAAACTGTTGGTGATTCTTGAGATAAGATGCAAGGGGTACATATCTCAGTTCTTTCTTTAATCATTAATATAACTATCACAATGACTAGCTTTAGTGCTTCTATAAATATGGATAAAATCAAAATATCAGTTGGAGTTG
Source organism: Paguma larvata (assembly GCA_030068075.1). Lineage (NCBI taxonomy): Eukaryota > Metazoa > Chordata > Mammalia > Carnivora > Viverridae > Paguma > Paguma larvata. Next base: position 68,407,542 of record CM057834.1, on the reverse strand, counting down.
GGGTTAATAAAATTATGTTTTATTTTTTGAGCAGTAATCTACCCAAGCTCCTGTATCTTGTCTTGACATATTTCAGTTTCAAAGGTCCAAGTTTCTAAGAATTTCTAAGATGGTTATAGATCACAATAAAATTTCTTTATTTCTTCCATCTTTCTTTTCTTTTTTCCTCTTTCCATCATTCCATGCTTCTCATTTTAATTCTCTTTATAAAGAGGTGTTACTTAAAATTTCTACTACTACTTTATTCCTGCTGCTTGTAAAACATTTCTTCGGGTTGTTTGACATGTATTAGACAAATATCATAATCATTTCCTTTAGTTTTGTTCCATACCAGACTGTGTCTCGAAGTAACAACTTTGTAAAGGGAATACCATTTAATGAGCTTGATAAATTTTAATGTTTTTACACTCCAATTTGGGGAATTTCAGGTTGTTGGAGCTCTTAAGCCCTTCTAGTAATTAAAAGTTTTGAAAAATTAGGATCGCAATCATTATTGTTATTTGTCAGCATAGATATTGGTGCACAGTAGACAATCAGAGCTTAGTCTCTGTAGAATAGTCATGAATGATCCATGGCAAACTCACTAAATAAATATTGTAAGTAAAGATTTCTACATTAAATATTTCCAAATCTCATTACTGGATCACTTATTTTAAGCCATGGAAAATAAAACCACATTTAAATGAATATAATAGAAAGTTCTATAGAGACTTTTAAAATTGATTTATTGAAAAGGGTCATTTTATGATCTCTAAACATCCCTCATCAGACAATATATCAAACACTATGCCAATAATTTTAAAACTCTGAAATCACTTAACAATAACATAATAAGGACTTCGGGAACAAACATAATAAGGATTCGGGAACAAATATGAGGTAAACAATTCAAAGAGGTGAAGTGGCTAACTATATCAAAATGAAATCTAAAGCCTTTACTCATTAAAATAGTTTTCCCCAAAAGGAGGATATGTGTCAATCACAGTGGTGGAATTTTACTGAGAAAACTGTATTCATTTAAATAAAATTTTTAATTATTTAAGTAAATAGGAATATTATCTATGAACTAATAATGATGAGAATGTGCTGTCTTTGAAAAGATATAGAATTTAGGGTTAGAAAGCTTGAGTTTCAAACTTACTAGCTACGTGATTTTGGACAGTTTGTTTGATCTCTGAGTCTCAATACTCTCATCTATAATATGGGGATCATAATAATAGCTATCTTCCTCATAGGACTGTCCAAAATATTATATAAATTAATGTATTAAACTATAAACTTTTAAAAGACACGAATGTGAGTTCTCCTTATTATATAATTGCTTGAAGAGTGGTTTCTAAGTATGCTGGTAATTTTGGAGGTGAGAGGATCTAATTATTATGAAAACAATCTTTACCTGACATTTCCACCCAAAGACCAACTATAAAGCTAATCCCAGAAAATAATGTTTTCGAGGTAATCTAGAGAGTAACAAAATGATGCTTAGTAATTGCCATAATATCACATCTAAATTTGATAACATGATCGTGTCATTAGAAACAATTAACAATTATTAATAAATAATTGGAATTAATGATAAATCAACTAGATATCTCTGCATTGAAGGCCATTCATATTCAGCTCCAATTTCCAAAATATAGAAAGCGTTTTGTAGGTGAGGAAACTGAGGCTCAGAGAGGTTAGATAACATGTCTGAGTTCACACAGTAAGACTAAAATACTTGGGGCGCATGGGTGGCTCAGTCGGTTGAGCGTCCGTCTTCAGCTCAGGTCATGATCTCACGGTCTGTGAGTTCGAGCCCCCCGCGTCAGGCTCTGTGCTGACAGCTCAGAGCCTCGAGGAGCCTGCTTTGGATTCTGTCTCCCTCTCTCTCTGCCCCTCCCCCACTCATGCTCTGTCTCTCTCTGTCTCAAAAATGAATAAACATTAAAAAAAAAAAAAGACTAAAATACTTTACAATTGCATATCCACCATAGTAGAATCATGAAATTTTAGAACATCAAAGGTAGAGTGGATTTTCCAACCCAATCTATTCAATTTGTACATGAGAAAACTGAGGTTCAGACAGATAAGTAGACTTTTCCAAGGTCATACTGGAAAAATTAACACCAGAAAAATTTATTACAAGAAAATAGACTTCCGATTGCTTTGACCACACACACAGAGACTCAATTTATAAAATGGTATGTTGTCTTTTTTTAAGTGTTAATTTCACTGAAAAATTATATATCTACATATTATATATCTTCAACTATTTTTTACCTTAAAAAGAGAAGTCAAACATTATCTCCTCTCTAGGTCACTTAAACCTCTGTTTAGGATTGCAATCTGTTGTGTTTTGAAGTCAAGCTGTACTTGCTACTCTGATATTCTTGTAGTAAATGGGTAGCAATTGATTAGGCTGTAAAGGATCTTGGGTTGATGGTTAAGTATTACATTTTATATAGGCCATCCTCGTCCAGAATTATGGAGAGCAGTATCTAAATTAATTTCTTTTAAAGATGTGTTTTTAAGACTATGTTTTGTATGTTCAGTGTTTAAATTCAAATTATTCTTTACCAACTTTCTCCTTGAAATTATTTAAATGATATGAGTGGAAAAAATTATACACAGTGATATTATTTGGACCAAAAAATATCCATATATTCTCTTTTTATTCCTCTGTTTCAAAACTAACTGTAGTAATGCAGTAATATTTTTATTTCACAAATGAAATACTTCCATTCTAGCTTACCCATAAGATAGTGTGACTTTAAATATAGGCATATAGATTTTCTCCTCTCTTTGAATGAAGCAACATGTGAATAACACAATTTAAAAACTCATGACACCTCCTAACATAGTGGCCTTATTGCTAAAACACAGCACTGGCACCAGAAGGCTGTGCATCAGTACTTTTCAAGAGGCCCTCTTTTTGCTTTCAAGGAGATAAACAGAAGGAAGAATCAGGGGCACCTGGGTGGCTGTCGGTTAAGTGTCTGACTTTGGCTCAGGGCATGATCTCGCAGTTCATGGGTTTGAGCCCTGGGTCAAGCTGTGTGCTGACAGCTTGGAGCCTGCTTCAGATTCTGTATCTCCCCCTCTGCCCCTCCCCTGCTTGCACCCTGTCTCTGCCTCTCAAAAATAAATAAAATGTTAAAAAAATTAAAAGGAGAAGAATCAACAAAACACGTTCTAATTTGGGTCATTTTAGAGACTTGATTGGGTCTATCTTATTTTGGCTCTACCCTAAGATTTCTAGTAGAACCAAAAATAGCTAGATTAAGAAAATCAATTCTAAGCCAAATAAAGCTACCATGCCTCAAATTTCATTCTGGGGCTTGTAAACTAGTCATATACAATAGAAATACAATGTAGACCACTTATGGAATTCTAAATGGGGTAATAGTTAAAAAAGGTAAAAACAACCATGCAAAATAGATTTCAGTAATATATTTTATTTAGCCCAATATATTTCAAAATATTATCATTTTAACATGTGATCAGTTTAAAATTATTAGTGGGATATTTTACATTCTCTCTTTTCTACTAGATCTTCTAAATCCAGTGTGTATTTTGTAGTCACGGCACATCCTACTTAAGAACAGCCACTTGCAGTTGCTCAATAACTACCCGTGGTTGGGCAGTGGCTACTGAACTGGACCGAGCAGATGTAGAGTATCTACAGAATAGCAAAGCCTCAACCAGAACAGACCCGGGTGTTTGGTCTCTGAGTCTGTAGAGACATGTGAGTGAGATGTGAAGGGTCTTCCTTCTCTTCCTTCAGACAGTTGGATTGGGGCACTTGCACATTTGACTATGTACGGACTGCATAAGGAAGAGGACTTTTATTACCTGCCAATAATTCTCACAGCTAATTTTTACTGACCACTTACCATATATGTGGTACTCTTCTAACCTACTAAAGTTCACTTAATCCTTTCACTCATCCTGTGAAACAGGGTCTATTCTTATTCCCATATCGGACATCATGCCTGTTTGGAGAGCCTCATGGAAGAATGGCAATTAGTTGTTGCAGATGTGGTTTCCTCACAAAGGAGAAGTAAGGCTTCCGTAGTAATCGTAAGCTTTTAAAAAGTGTGGTGATCATCTAAGTTACCTTCTCCACACTTGGGGAACACTTACTGCTCAAGTAATACAAATATTCTTAAAAGCTACAAAGATATATTTTAGTGCCATATTCTGCATCTCATGATAACATAAGATTTACGAAATTTGGATGAAAATGAAGAGACACTCAAATCAGACGCCAACCACTTCTAATAACATTGTAGTATGAGTCAGTAAATACTAAAAAGGAACCATAATAAGATATCGTCAGTCGACAAGCAGTGAATATTACATAAGGTATAAAAGTTGAATCAAAAAGGTTAATAAACTTAAGATTAATTGCATAGGATTTCAGCGTAAGTTAAAAATGAGCTAATTCTCCAAACTGCGGGGTTGATGGAGGGAGGTGGGTGGGGTATGGGCTACCAGGGTGATGAGTATTAAGTAGGGCACCTGTTATGATAAGCACTGGGTGTTATATGTAAGTGATGAATCACTGAATCCTACTCCTGAAACCAATGTTGCATTGTATGTTAACTAACTAGAATTTAAATAAAATTTAAAAATAAAAATATAAATAATAGATATAAAAATCTAAAAAAAATGCATGAGTGTGTTCTCAAAATCCCAGTGTCCTTCTAATTAATCAGCCTAAATGTAGGAACTGATTATAGTAGCTAGCCTACTAATGTATAATTTCCTGCTACAAGGGTATAGAACATAAAAGGATAAGCTAAAGCTAATTAAAATGATGAATCTGTATTTTTGAATTACTGGCTACTCCTCAGGTATATATGTTTATTATTTGTTTATTATATGACAGAGTATAGAAATGCCCTCTCGATTCCTGTTTTTATATGGCTAACTTCTACTCATTATTCAAATCCTAAAGCTTTCTTTGACTACCTTATTATCACTGTCCCTGTTTTATGCTCTCAAAGTAATATTCATATTTCCTTTGAAGTAGTTGTCACACTGCCAATTTTATATTTATGTATGTCATAATTTGATTGATGTCTGCTTCCCCCACTAGATAGTAAGCTGTGTGAAGGCAAGAGCCATATTAGTTTTTGCTCAGTATTTTATTTGCCAGTAAAGTGCCTAATATAGAGTAGGTGCTCAATAAATATTTGTTGAATAAATTAACAAATGTGCTAACTGTTTTATAAGCATAATTTAATGAACTTGTAAAATAATCCCGATAGTTATTTTCACTTCTGGTTCATAACAAAAATGAAGCTTAGGTTAACTGAATAGCCTAAGACCACATTCCTATTAATCATTATTGAACTCAATTAGTTTGATTTAACCACCTTTCAAAACCCCACCTTGCTTTTTAACCTTTCCCAGTGCTTCACAGTCCAAACCCAATTCAAGGGTTATTGACTCTATGTCTTAAATTTTATTCCTTACCTTCCTTCCTTTCTTTCTTTCTTTCTTTCTTTCTTTCTTTCTTTCTTTCTTTCTTTCTTTCTTTCTTTCTTTCCTTCTTTTTCTTTCTTTCTTTCTTTCTTTCTTTCTTTCTTTCTTTCTTTCTTTCTTTCTTTCTTTCTCTCCTTCTTCTTTCTCTCTTTTTTCCTTTCTTTTTCTTTCCTTCCTTCCTTCCCTCTCTTTCTTTTTCCTTCCTCTCTCTATCTCTTTTTATTTCTTTCCCTGCCTCTACTTAGGCCACACTGTGATAAAGTTGTCTTTCTAAAATATAAATCTGCCATCATGTTTCTAACCGAAAAACATCCTCAGTGGCTGTCCAGCATCTAAGAATAAAAGTCAAAATTCTCGACCTAGCAAACAACGTCCTCCAGAATCTAGAACTTGCCTACCTACCCCTCCAATCTCAATTCCAGTTAATCTCCCAAGTAGTCTTTGCATGAGATGCATCAGAATAGTGAGTGGTCCTCAGTATTCTGTGTTTTTATACACCTTCCTGTCTTTGTGTGCCCTTTTCCTTTTACCTAGAATCCCTTTTCCCTGTTCTCTGTCCATTGATCTCTGCCCTTTTATCTCTATGACCTGATTAAAAGTTCCTTCCTAAAATCTTCCCTGACAAGCTAGGCTGGCCGAATCACTCCCTCTTCCTCTCAGAGCCCTCACAGCATATCTCCCTCTGTCGCAGCATGAATGTCTTCTATACTGAAAGCTGGGGAAATATTTTCAACTTTTTTCTTTTTAACAATTAGTGAAAAGTGACTAGTTCACAGCTGTCTGACCCAGTGAATGAATAGAATCAGATTTCCGAATTCTGTACTCACAATTCAGGTTAAGGCAACTTCCGTTGCAAGGCCATTAGGAGAGTGTTTATTCAGTTATAAAGCAGGTTTGTACATGAGGCGGCATATTGTGGGATGCTGGAGTGAGAATAAAGAGTGAGCTGTCTATGGGCCATGTGAAATTTCAAGAGGTAGAAAGCTTTTTCTTCAAAATGTATATACGAATTGGAAAGAATGAACTTGTATATTATTATTATTAACATTGTAATTAATTTCTAAGGATTGAGCACAAACATCAGAAAAAAAATTCTGGGAGAATCTATAAAATCTATGTGACAACAATTATACGTCGGTAGAAGACATTAAAATTTGGCAGTACCAATTAAATATGGTTTTTACCAAAAAAACTGTTATTCACCCTAATTCTTATTTTTTTTTCCTAAACAAAACAGACTGCTTTATTAAAAGAAAAGGAAAATCACCTAATAAAACTATACCTGGTCAGATTTTTACCATAATTGCCTTTACTGCCCTCATCTCCATATATCTCTACATAAACAATGCATAGTAGGAAAAAAATTATCAAGAGCTAAAACTACATAGAATGATTCAGAAGTACTAACTTTATGCACGTGAAATGTGCAGGAAAAGTTTCCTGTAGAACTAATCTTTTCTATTATGATCTGTATTAGCCCATGTTTTAATAAATGGGAAATATATATTTTTGAAAACTTAGAATACTGCATTACAACCTTTTTTCCCTAGATTTATCATGAATCATTTCACATGGTACCTTGCAACTATATTGTTCATTTTTCTAATATAGTACATAAAAGCAATTACCCCACATTACTTATGTTTTTGTGTGAGTTGCAAAAATACGAATAAAACCCACTTCAATTATTATATTCAAAGACATTTAAAATGCTTTTGAACCATAATTTACCTTTGCCACGGCTTATCATCAACCACCTAAATGTGTTAAGGAGAATGTGTGCCTTTAAAAAATCTATAGTAAAGATGTCTCCATGACAGGGTACCACAGAAGATGAAAAAAGCCAGTGATATGTATTTTCCATTGAAACCAATGGGAAACTTGATACGGCCCCACAGGACCCTCTGCATGGCAGTTGCTAGTTAAATATAAAGTACGTCATGCCC